>OV277859.1:68413340-68493048 GCA_922989275.2 Gari tellinella
CGTTAGAACAGTTTATGCTGTCATATAAATTTGGAAAACTACTGTCTGTGCACAAAACTGGCCTAACGAACGAATCCAATACCACATGTCGTTCGAATGGTATCTGTGAACCGCGTTAGAACAGTTTATGCTGCAATAAAGATATCAGCCTGGCCTGGTACCATAACGGGGTTAAAAACAATAGAACGCACGCGCAAGTAAGCAAGGAAGGACTAACGGACGCCGACGGACGCGCAAGATGCCATGGTCTGTAATTTTAACTAGAAATGTAATTATTTTAAATGCTGTAATTATAAGTGGAACTGAATTTAAGATAGAAACGCTGACATAGTGGGACAATAATATACTTCAAAGTTCAACTTACCAATGTTCGCAGGTGGCCGCAAGTCCGTCCGTCAGCTCTGTCAGGTGTCGTTGTTGCTTAAAAATAACCAAAGCTAGAAACAGTTAGTGGTGAGTTATTCAATATATTCAAGCAGACGACATGTTTAAACCCCCAATGGTACCAGCGACTCAAGTTAGACGGGCTATTTAATACACAAATACACAAATACTCTCATTTAAATTTGGAAAACAAACCCTATGCTGTCGAAAATACTGTTTGTGCACAAAACTGGCCTAACGAAACAGTCCAACACCACATGCAGTTTGAATGGTATCTGCGACCGGCGTTAGAACAGTTTATGCTGTCATATAAATTTGGAAAACTACTGTCTGTGCACAAAACTGGCCTAACGAACGAATCCAATACCACATGTCGTTCGAATGGTATCTGTGAACCGCGTTAGAACAGTTTATGCTGCAATAAAGATATCAGCCTGGCCTGGTACCATAACGGGGTTAAAAACAATAGAACGCACGCGCAAGTAAGCAAGGAAGGACTAACGGACGCCGACGGACGCGCAAAACAGTTAGTGGTGAGTTATTCAATATATTCAAGCAGACGACATGTTTAAACCCCAATGGTACCAGCGACTCAAGTTAGACGGGCTATTTAATACACAAATACACAAATACTCTCATTTAAATTTGGAAAACAAACCCTATGCTGTCGAAAATACTGTTTGTGCACAAAACTGGCCTAACGAAACAGTCCAACACCACATGCAGTTTGAATGGTATCTGCGACCGGCGTTAGAACAGTTTATGCTGTCATATAAATTTGGAAAACTACTGTCTGTGCACAAAACTGGCCTAACGAACGAATCCAATACCACATGTCGTTCGAATGGTATCTGTGAACCGCGTTAGAACAGTTTATGCTGCAATAAAGATATCAGCCTGGCCTGGTACCATAACGGGGTTAAAAACAATAGAACGCACGCGCAAGTAAGCAAGGAAGGACTAACGGACGCCGACGGACGCGCAAGATGCCATGGTCTGTAATTTTAACTAGAAATGT
The DNA here is from genome assembly GCA_922989275.2 of Gari tellinella. Classification (NCBI taxonomy): domain Eukaryota; kingdom Metazoa; phylum Mollusca; class Bivalvia; order Cardiida; family Psammobiidae; genus Gari; species Gari tellinella. The sequence continues at coordinate 68,414,743 of OV277859.1, forward strand.
AATTATTTTAAATGCTGTAATTATAAGTGGAACTGAATTTAAGATAGAAACGCTGACATAGTGGGACAATAATATACTTCAAAGTTCAACTTACCAATGTTCGCAGGTGGCCGCAAGTCCGTCCGTCAGCTCTGTCAGGTGTCGTTGTTGCTTAAAAATAACCAAAGCTAGAAACAGTTAGTGGTGAGTTATTCAATATATTCAAGCAGACGACATGTTTAAACCCCCAATGGTACCAGCGACTCAAGTTAGACGGGCTATTTAATACACAAATACACAAATACTCTCATTTAAATTTGGAAAACAAACCCTATGCTGTCGAAAATACTGTTTGTGCACAAAACTGGCCTAACGAAACAGTCCAACACCACATGCAGTTTGAATGGTATCTGCGACCGGCGTTAGAACAGTTTATGCTGTCATATAAATTTGGAAAACTACTGTCTGTGCACAAAACTGGCCTAACGAACGAATCCAATACCACATGTCGTTCGAATGGTATCTGTGAACCGCGTTAGAACAGTTTATGCTGCAATAAAGATATCAGCCTGGCCTGGTACCATAACGGGGTTAAAAACAATAGAACGCACGCGCAAGTAAGCAAGGAAGGACTAACGGACGCCGACGGACGCGCAAAACAGTTAGTGGTGAGTTATTCAATATATTCAAGCAGACGACATGTTTAAACCCCAATGGTACCAGCGACTCAAGTTAGACGGGCTATTTAATACACAAATACACAAATACTCTCATTTAAATTTGGAAAACAAACCCTATGCTGTCGAAAATACTGTTTGTGCACAAAACTGGCCTAACGAAACAGTCCAACACCACATGCAGTTTGAATGGTATCTGCGACCGGCGTTAGAACAGTTTATGCTGTCATATAAATTTGGAAAACTACTGTCTGTGCACAAAACTGGCCTAACGAACGAATCCAATACCACATGTCGTTCGAATGGTATCTGTGAACCGCGTTAGAACAGTTTATGCTGCAATAAAGATATCAGCCTGGCCTGGTACCATAACGGGGTTAAAAACAATAGAACGCACGCGCAAGTAAGCAAGGAAGGACTAACGGACGCCGACGGACGCGCAAGATGCCATGGTCTGTAATTTTAACTAGAAATGTAATTATTTTAAATGCTGTAATTATAAGTGGAACTGAATTTAAGATAGAAACGCTGACATAGTGGGACAATAATATACTTCAAAGTTCAACTTACCAATGTTCGCAGGTGGCCGCAAGTCCGTCCGTCAGCTCTGTCAGGTGTCGTTGTTGCTTAAAAATAACCAAAGCTAGAAACAGTTAGTGGTGAGTTATTCAATATATTCAAGCAGACGACATGTTTAAACCCCCAATGGTACCAGCGACTCAAGTTAGACGGGCTATTTAATACACAAATACACAAATACTCTCATTTAAATTTGGAAAACAAACCCTATGCTGTCGAAAATACTGTTTGTGCACAAAACTGGCCTAACGAAACAGTCCAACACCACATGCAGTTTGAATGGTATCTGCGACCGGCGTTAGAACAGTTTATGCTGTCATATAAATTTGGAAAACTACTGTCTGTGCACAAAACTGGCCTAACGAACGAATCCAATACCACATGTCGTTCGAATGGTATCTGTGAACCGCGTTAGAACAGTTTATGCTGCAATAAAGATATCAGCCTGGCCTGGTACCATAACGGGGTTAAAAACAATAGAACGCACGCGCAAGTAAGCAAGGAAGGACTAACGGACGCCGACGGACGCGCAAAACAGTTAGTGGTGAGTTATTCAATATATTCAAGCAGACGACATGTTTAAACCCCAATGGTACCAGCGACTCAAGTTAGACGGGCTATTTAATACACAAATACACAAATACTCTCATTTAAATTTGGAAAACAAACCCTATGCTGTCGAAAATACTGTTTGTGCACAAAACTGGCCTAACGAAACAGTCCAACACCACATGCAGTTTGAATGGTATCTGCGACCGGCGTTAGAACAGTTTATGCTGTCATATAAATTTGGAAAACTACTGTCTGTGCACAAAACTGGCCTAACGAACGAATCCAATACCACATGTCGTTCGAATGGTATCTGTGAACCGCGTTAGAACAGTTTATGCTGCAATAAAGATATCAGCCTGGCCTGGTACCATAACGGGGTTAAAAACAATAGAACGCACGCGCAAGTAAGCAAGGAAGGACTAACGGACGCCGACGGACGCGCAAGATGCCATGGTCTGTAATTTTAACTAGAAATGTAATTATTTTAAATGCTGTAATTATAAGTGGAACTGAATTTAAGATAGAAACGCTGACATAGTGGGACAATAATATACTTCAAAGTTCAACTTACCAATGTTCGCAGGTGGCCGCAAGTCCGTCCGTCAGCTCTGTCAGGTGTCGTTGTTGCTTAAAAATAACCAAAGCTAGAAACAGTTAGTGGTGAGTTATTCAATATATTCAAGCAGACGACATGTTTAAACCCCCAATGGTACCAGCGACTCAAGTTAGACGGGCTATTTAATACACAAATACACAAATACTCTCATTTAAATTTGGAAAACAAACCCTATGCTGTCGAAAATACTGTTTGTGCACAAAACTGGCCTAACGAAACAGTCCAACACCACATGCAGTTTGAATGGTATCTGCGACCGGCGTAAGAACAGTTTATGCTGTCATATAAATTTGGAAAACTACTGTCTGTGCACAAAACTGGCCTAACGAACGAATCCAATACCACATGTCGTTCGAATGGTATCTGTGAACCGCGTTAGAACAGTTTATGCTGCAATAAAGATATCAGCCTGGCCTGGTACCATAACGGGGTTAAAAACAATAGAACGCACGCGCAAGTAAGCAAGGAAGGACTAACGGACGCCGACGGACGCGCAAAACAGTTAGTGGTGAGTTATTCAATATATTCAAGCAGACGACATGTTTAAACCCCAATGGTACCAGCGACTCAAGTTAGACGGGCTATTTAATACACAAATACACAAATACTCTCATTTAAATTTGGAAAACAAACCCTATGCTGTCGAAAATACTGTTTGTGCACAAAACTGGCCTAACGAAACAGTCCAACACCACATGCAGTTTGAATGGTATCTGCGACCGGCGTTAGAACAGTTTATGCTGTCATATAAATTTGGAAAACTACTGTCTGTGCACAAAACTGGCCTAACGAACGAATCCAATACCACATGTCGTTCGAATGGTATCTGTGAACCGCGTTAGAACAGTTTATGCTGCAATAAAGATATCAGCCTGGCCTGGTACCATAACGGGGTTAAAAACAATAGAACGCACGCGCAAGTAAGCAAGGAAGGACTAACGGACGCCGACGGACGCGCAAAACAGTTAGTGGTGAGTTATTCAATATATTCAAGCAGACGACATGTTTAAACCCCAATGGTACCAGCGACTCAAGTTAGACGGGCTATTTAATACACAAATACACAAATACTCTCATTTAAATTTGGAAAACAAACCCTATGCTGTCGAAAATACTGTTTGTGCACAAAACTGGCCTAACGAAACAGTCCAACACCACATGCAGTTTGAATGGTATCTGCGACCGGCGTTAGAACAGTTTATGCTGTCATATAAATTTGGAAAACTACTGTCTGTGCACAAAACTGGCCTAACGAACGAATCCAATACCACATGTCGTTCGAATGGTATCTGTGAACCGCGTTAGAACAGTTTATGCTGCAATAAAGATATCAGCCTGGCCTGGTACCATAACGGGGTTAAAAACAATAGAACGCACGCGCAAGTAAGCAAGGAAGGACTAACGGACGCCGACGGACGCGCAAGATGCCATGGTCTGTAATTTTAACTAGAAATGTAATTATTTTAAATGCTGTAATTATAAGTGGAACTGAATTTAAGATAGAAACGCTGACATAGTGGGACAATGATATACTTCAAAGTTCAACTTACCAATGTTCGCAGGTGGCCGCAAGTCCGTCCGTCAGCTCTGTCAGGTGTCGTTGTTGCTTAAAAATAACCAAAGCTAGAAACAGTTAGTGGTGAGTTATTCAATATATTCAAGCAGACGACATGTTTAAACCCCCAATGGTACCAGCGACTCAAGTTAGACGGGCTATTTAATACACAAATACACAAATACTCTCATTTAAATTTGGAAAACAAACCCTATGCTGTCGAAAATACTGTTTGTGCACAAAACTGGCCTAACGAAACAGTCCAACACCACATGCAGTTTGAATGGTATCTGCGACCGGCGTTAGAACAGTTTATGCTGTCATATAAATTTGGAAAACTACTGTCTGTGCACAAAACTGGCCTAACGAACGAATCCAATACCACATGTCGTTCGAATGGTATCTGTGAACCGCGTTAGAACAGTTTATGCTGCAATAAAGATATCAGCCTGGCCTGGTACCATAACGGGGTTAAAAACAATAGAACGCACGCGCAAGTAAGCAAGGAAGGACTAACGGACGCCGACGGACGCGCAAAACAGTTAGTGGTGAGTTATTCAATATATTCAAGCAGACGACATGTTTAAACCCCAATGGTACCAGCGACTCAAGTTAGACGGGCTATTTAATACACAAATACACAAATACTCTCATTTAAATTTGGAAAACAAACCCTATGCTGTCGAAAATACTGTTTGTGCACAAAACTGGCCTAACGAAACAGTCCAACACCACATGCAGTTTGAATGGTATCTGCGACCGGCGTTAGAACAGTTTATGCTGTCATATAAATTTGGAAAACTACTGTCTGTGCACAAAACTGGCCTAACGAACGAATCCAATACCACATGTCGTTCGAATGGTATCTGTGAACCGCGTTAGAACAGTTTATGCTGCAATAAAGATATCAGCCTGGCCTGGTACCATAACGGGGTTAAAAACAATAGAACGCACGCGCAAGTAAGCAAGGAAGGACTAACGGACGCCGACGGACGCGCAAGATGCCATGGTCTGTAATTTTAACTAGAAATGTAATTATTTTAAATGCTGTAATTATAAGTGGAACTGAATTTAAGATAGAAACGCTGACATAGTGGGACAATAATATACTTCAAAGTTCAACTTACCAATGTTCGCAGGTGGCCGCAAGTCCGTCCGTCAGCTCTGTCAGGTGTCGTTGTTGCTTAAAAATAACCAAAGCTAGAAACAGTTAGTGGTGAGTTATTCAATATATTCAAGCAGACGACATGTTTAAACCCCCAATGGTACCAGCGACTCAAGTTAGACGGGCTATTTAATACACAAATACACAAATACTCTCATTTAAATTTGGAAAACAAACCCTATGCTGTCGAAAATACTGTTTGTGCACAAAACTGGCCTAACGAAACAGTCCAACACCACATGCAGTTTGAATGGTATCTGCGACCGGCGTTAGAACAGTTTATGCTGTCATATAAATTTGGAAAACTACTGTCTGTGCACAAAACTGGCCTAACGAACGAATCCAATACCACATGTCGTTCGAATGGTATCTGTGAACCGCGTTAGAACAGTTTATGCTGCAATAAAGATATCAGCCTGGCCTGGTACCATAACGGGGTTAAAAACAATAGAACGCACGCGCAAGTAAGCAAGGAAGGACTAACGGACGCCGACGGACGCGCAAAACAGTTAGTGGTGAGTTATTCAATATATTCAAGCAGACGACATGTTTAAACCCCAATGGTACCAGCGACTCAAGTTAGACGGGCTATTTAATACACAAATACACAAATACTCTCATTTAAATTTGGAAAACAAACCCTATGCTGTCGAAAATACTGTTTGTGCACAAAACTGGCCTAACGAAACAGTCCAACACCACATGCAGTTTGAATGGTATCTGCGACCGGCGTTAGAACAGTTTATGCTGTCATATAAATTTGGAAAACTACTGTCTGTGCACAAAACTGGCCTAACGAACGAATCCAATACCACATGTCGTTCGAATGGTATCTGTGAACCGCGTTAGAACAGTTTATGCTGCAATAAATATATCAGCCTGGCCTGGTACCATAACGGGGTTAAAAACAATAGAACGCACGCGCAAGTAAGCAAGGAAGGACTAACGGACGCCGACGGACGCGCAAGATGCCATGGTCTGTAATTTTAACTAGAAATGTAATTATTTTAAATGCTGTAATTATAAGTGGAACTGAATTTAAGATAGAAACGCTGACATAGTGGGACAATAATATACTTCAAAGTTCAACTTACCAATGTTCGCAGGTGGCCGCAAGTCCGTCCGTCAGCTCTGTCAGGTGTCGTTGTTGCTTAAAAATAACCAAAGCTAGAAACAGTTAGTGGTGAGTTATTCAATATATTCAAGCAGACGACATGTTTAAACCCCCAATGGTACCAGCGACTCAAGTTAGACGGGCTATTTAATACACAAATACACAAATACTCTCATTTAAATTTGGAAAACAAACCCTATGCTGTCGAAAATACTGTTTGTGCACAAAACTGGCCTAACGAAACAGTCCAACACCACATGCAGATTGAATGGTATCTGCGACCGGCGTTAGAACAGTTTATGCTGTCATATAAATTTGGAAAACTACTGTCTGTGCACAAAACTGGCCTAACGAACGAATCCAATACCACATGTCGTTCGAATGGTATCTGTGAACCGCGTTAGAACAGTTTATGCTGCAATAAAGATATCAGCCTGGCCTGGTACCATAACGGGGTTAAAAACAATAGAACGCACGCGCAAGTAAGCAAGGAAGGACTAACGGACGCCGACGGACGCGCAAAACAGTTAGTGGTGAGTTATTCAATATATTCAAGCAGACGACATGTTTAAACCCCAATGGTACCAGCGACTCAAGTTAGACGGGCTATTTAATACACAAATACACAAATACTCTCATTTAAATTTGGAAAACAAACCTTATGCTGTCGAAAATACTGTTTGTGCACAAAACTGGCCTAACGAAACAGTCCAACACCACATGCAGTTTGAATGGTATCTGCGACCGGCGTTAGAACAGTTTATGCTGTCATATAAATTTGGAAAACTACTGTCTGTGCACAAAACTGGCCTAACGAACGAATCCAATACCACATGTCGTTCGAATGGTATCTGTGAACCGCGTTAGAACAGTTTATGCTGCAATAAAGATATCAGCCTGGCCTGGTACCATAACGGGGTTAAAAACAATAGAACGCACGCGCAAGTAAGCAAGGAAGGACTAACGGACGCCGACGGACGCGCAAGATGCCATGGTCTGTAATTTTAACTAGAAATGTAATTATTTTAAATGCTGTAATTATAAGTGGAACTGAATTTAAGATAGAAACGCTGACATAGTGGGACAATAATATACTTCAAAGTTCAACTTACCAATGTTCGCAGGTGGCCGCAAGTCCGTCCGTCAGCTCTGTCAGGTGTCGTTGTTGCTTAAAAATAACCAAAGCTAGAAACAGTTAGTGGTGAGTTATTCAATATATTCAAGCAGACGACATGTTTAAACCCCCAATGGTACCAGCGACTCAAGTTAGACGGGCTATTTAATACACAAATACACAAATACTCTCATTTAAATTTGGAAAACAAACCCTATGCTGTCGAAAATACTGTTTGTGCACAAAACTGGCCTAACGAAACAGTCCAACACCACATGCAGTTTGAATGGTATCTGCGACCGGCGTTAGAACAGTTTATGCTGTCATATAAATTTGGAAAACTACTGTCTGTGCACAAAACTGGCCTAACGAACGAATCCAATACCACATGTCGTTCGAATGGTATCTGTGAACCGCGTTAGAACAGTTTATGCTGCAATAAAGATATCAGCCTGGCCTGGTACCATAACGGGGTTAAAAACAATAGAACGCACGCGCAAGTAAGCAAGGAAGGACTAACGGACGCCGACGGACGCGCAAAACAGTTAGTGGTGAGTTATTCAATATATTCAAGCAGACGACATGTTTAAACCCCAATGGTACCAGCGACTCAAGTTAGACGGGCTATTTAATACACAAATACACAAATACTCTCATTTAAATTTGGAAAACAAACCCTATGCTGTCGAAAATACTGTTTGTGCACAACACTGGCCTAACGAAACAGTCCAACACCACATGCAGTTTGAATGGTATCTGCGACCGGCGTTAGAACAGTTTATGCTGTCATATAAATTTGGAAAACTACTGTCTGTGCACAAAACTGGCCTAACGAACGAATCCAATACCACATGTCGTTCGAATGGTATCTGTGAACCGCGTTAGAACAGTTTATGCTGCAATAAAGATATCAGCCTGGCCTGGTACCATAACGGGGTTAAAAACAATAGAACGCACGCGCAAGTAAGCAAGGAAGGACTAACGGACGCCGACGGACGCGCAAGATGCCATGGTCTGTAATTTTAACTAGAAATGTAATTATTTTAAATGCTGTAATTATAAGTGGAACTGAATTTAAGATAGAAACGCTGACATAGTGGGACAATAATATACTTCAAAGTTCAACTTACCAATGTTCGCAGGTGGCCGCAAGTCCGTCCGTCAGCTCTGTCAGGTGTCGTTGTTGCTTAAAAATAACCAAAGCTAGAAACAGTTAGTGGTGAGTTATTCAATATATTCAAGCAGACGACATGTTTAAACCCCCAATGGTACCAGCGACTCAAGTTAGACGGGCTATTTAATACACAAATACACAAATACTCTCATTTAAATTTGGAAAACAAACCCTATGCTGTCGAAAATACTGTTTGTGCACAAAACTGGCCTAACGAAACAGTCCAACACCACATGCAGTTTGAATGGTATCTGCGACCGGCGTTAGAACAGTTTATGCTGTCATATAAATTTGGAAAACTACTGTCTGTGCACAAAACTGGCCTAACGAACGAATCCAATACCACATGTCGTTCGAATGGTATCTGTGAACCGCGTTAGAACAGTTTATGCTGCAATAAAGATATCAGCCTGGCCTGGTACCATAACGGGGTTAAAAACAATAGAACGCACGCACAAGTAAGCAAGGAAGGACTAACGGACGCCGACGGACGCGCAAAACAGTTAGTGGTGAGTTATTCAATATATTCAAGCAGACGACATGTTTAAACCCCAATGGTACCAGCGACTCAAGTTAGACGGGCTATTTAATACACAAATACACAAATACTCTCATTTAAATTTGGAAAACAAACCCTATGCTGTCGAAAATACTGTTTGTGCACAAAACTGGCCTAACGAAACAGTCCAACACCACATGCAGTTTGAATGGTATCTGCGACCGGCGTTAGAACAGTTTATGCTGTCATATAAATTTGGAAAACTACTGTCTGTGCACAAAACTGGCCTAACGAACGAATCCAATACCACATGTCGTTCGAATGGTATCTGTGAACCGCGTTAGAACAGTTTATGCTGCAATAAAGATATCAGCCTGGCCTGGTACCATAACGGGGTTAAAAACAATAGAACGCACGCGCAAGTAAGCAAGGAAGGACTAACGGACGCCGACGGACGCGCAAGATGCCATGGTCTGTAATTTTAACTAGAAATGTAATTATTTTAAATGCTGTAATTATAAGTGGAACTGAATTTAAGATAGAAACGCTGACATAGTGGGACAATAATATACTTCAAAGTTCAACTTACCAATGTTCGCAGGTGGCCGCAAGTCCGTCCGTCAGCTCTGTCAGGTGTCGTTGTTGCTTAAAAATAACCAAAGCTAGAAACAGTTAGTGGTGAGTTATTCAATATATTCAAGCAGACGACATGTTTAAACCCCCAATGGTACCAGCGACTCAAGTTAGACGGGCTATTTAATACACAAATACACAAATACTCTCATTTAAATTTGGAAAACAAACCCTATGCTGTCGAAAATACTGTTTGTGCACAAAACTGGCCTAACGAAACAGTCCAACACCACATGCAGTTTGAATGGTATCTGCGACCGGCGTTAGAACAGTTTATGCTGTCATATAAATTTGGAAAACTACTGTCTGTGCACAAAACTGGCCTAACGAACGAATCCAATACCACATGTCGTTCGAATGGTATCTGTGAACCGCGTTAGAACAGTTTATGCTGCAATAAAGATATCAGCCTGGCCTGGTACCATAACGGGGTTAAAAACAATAGAACGCACGCGCAAGTAAGCAAGGAAGGACTAACGGACGCCGACGGACGCGCAAAACAGTTAGTGGTGAGTTATTCAATATATTCAAGCAGACGACATGTTTAAACCCCAATGGTACCAGCGACTCAAGTTAGACGGGCTATTTAATACACAAATACACAAATACTCTCATTTAAATTTGGAAAACAAACCCTATGCTGTCGAAAATACTGTTTGTGCACAAAACTGGCCTAACGAAACAGTCCAACACCACATGCAGTTTGAATGGTATCTGCGACCGGCGTTAGAACAGTTTATGCTGTCATATAAATTTGGAAAACTACTGTCTGTGCACAAAACTGGCCTAACCAACGAATCCAATACCACATGTCGTTCGAATGGTATCTGTGAACCGCGTTAGAACAGTTTATGCTGCAATAAAGATATCAGCCTGGCCTGGTACCATAACGGGGTTAAAAACAATAGAACGCACGCGCAAGTAAGCAAGGAAGGACTAACGGACGCCGACGGACGCGCAAGATGCCATGGTCTGTAATTTTAACTAGAAATGTAATTATTTTAAATGCTGTAATTATAAGTGGAACTGAATTTAAGATAGAAACGCTGACATAGTGGGACAATAATATACTTCAAAGTTCAACTTACCAATGTTCGCAGGTGGCCGCAAGTCCGTCCGTCAGCTCTGTCAGGTGTCGTTGTTGCTTAAAAATAACCAAAGCTAGAAACAGTTAGTGGTGAGTTATTCAATATATTCAAGCAGACGACATGTTTAAACCCCCAATGGTACCAGCGACTCAAGTTAGACGGGCTATTTAATACACAAATACACAAAATTAATACTCTCATTTAAATTTGGAAAACAAACCCTATGCTGTCGAAAATACTGTTTGTGCACAAAACTGGCCTAACGAAACAGTCCAACACCACATGCAGTTTGAATGGTATCTGCGACCGGCGTTAGAACAGTTTATGCTGTCATATAAATTTGGAAAACTACTGTCTGTGCACAAAACTGGCCTAACGAACGAATCCAATACCACATGTCGTTCGAATGGTATCTGTGAACCGCGTTAGAACAGTTTATGCTGCAATAAAGATATCAGCCTGGCCTGGTACCATAACGGGGTTAAAAACAATAGAACGCACGCGCAAGTAAGCAAGGAAGGACTAACGGACGCCGACGGACGCGCAAAACAGTTAGTGGTGAGTTATTCAATATATTCAAGCAGACGACATGTTTAAACCCCAATGGTACCAGCGACTCAAGTTAGACGGGCTATTTAATACACAAATACACAAATACTCTCATTTAAATTTGGAAAACAAACCCTATGCTGTCGAAAATACTGTTTGTGCACAAAACTGGCCTAACGAAACAGTCCAACACCACATGCAGTTTGAATGGTATCTGCGACCGGCGTTAGAACAGTTTATGCTGTCATATAAATTTGGAAAACTACTGTCTGTGCACAAAACTGGCCTAACGAACGAATCCAATACCACATGTCGTTCGAATGGTATCTGTGAACCGCGTTAGAACAGTTTATGCTGCAATAAAGATATCAGCCTGGCCTGGTACCATAACGGGGTTAAAAACAATAGAACGCACGCGCAAGTAAGCAAGGAAGGACTAACGGACGCCGACGGACGCGCAAAACAGTTAGTGGTGAGTTATTCAATATATTCAAGCAGACGACATGTTTAAACCCCAATGGTACCAGCGACTCAAGTTAGACGGGCTATTTAATACACAAATACACAAATACTCTCATTTAAATTTGGAAAACAAACCCTATGCTGTCGAAAATACTGTTTGTGCACAAAACTGGCCTAACGAAACAGTCCAACACCACATGCAGTTTGAATGGTATCTGCGACCGGCGTTAGAACAGTTTATGCTGTCATATAAATTTGGAAAACTACTGTCTGTGCACAAAACTGGCCTAACGAACGAATCCAATACCACATGTCGTTCGAATGGTATCTGTGAACCGCGTTAGAACAGTTTATGCTGCAATAAAGATATCAGCCTGGCCTGGTACCATAACGGGGTTAAAAACAATAGAACGCACGCGCAAGTAAGCAAGGAAGGACTAACGGACGCCGACGGACGCGCAAGATGCCATGGTCTGTAATTTTAACTAGAAATGTAATTATTTTAAATGCTGTAATTATAAGTGGAACTGAATTTAAGATAGAAACGCTGACATAGTGGGACAATAATATACTTCAAAGTTCAACTTACCAATGTTCGCAGGTGGCCGCAAGTCCGTCCGTCAGCTCTGTCAGGTGTCGTTGTTGCTTAAAAATAACCAAAGCTAGAAACAGTTAGTGGTGAGTTATTCAATATATTCAAGCAGACGACATGTTTAAACCCCCAATGGTACCAGCGACTCAAGTTAGACGGGCTATTTAATACACAAATACACAAATACTCTCATTTAAATTTGGAAAACAAACCCTATGCTGTCGAAAATACTGTTTGTGCACAAAACTGGCCTAACGAAACAGTCCAACACCACATGCAGTTTGAATGGTATCTGCGACCGGCGTTAGAACAGTTTATGCTGTCATATAAATTTGGAAAACTACTGTCTGTGCACAAAACTGGCCTAACGAACGAATCCAATACCACATGTCGTTCGAATGGTATCTGTGAACCGCGTTAGAACAGTTTATGCTGCAATAAAGATATCAGCCTGGCCTGGTACCATAACGGGGTTAAAAACAATAGAACGCACGCGCAAGTAAGCAAGGAAGGACTAACGGACGCCGACGGACGCGCAAAACAGTTAGTGGTGAGTTATTCAATATATTCAAGCAGACGACATGTTTAAACCCCAATGGTACCAGCGACTCAAGTTAGACGGGCTATTTAATACACAAATACACAAATACTCTCATTTAAATTTGGAAAACAAACCCTATGCTGTCGAAAATACTGTTTGTGCACAAAACTGGCCTAACGAAACAGTCCAACACCACATGCAGTTTGAATGGTATCTGCGACCGGCGTTAGAACAGTTTATGCTGTCATATAAATTTGGAAAACTACTGTCTGTGCACAAAACTGGCCTAACGAACGAATCCAATACCACATGTCGTTCGAATGGTATCTGTGAACCGCGTTAGAACAGTTTATGCTGCAATAAAGATATCAGCCTGGCCTGGTACCATAACGGGGTTAAAAACAATAGAACGCACGCGCAAGTAAGCAAGGAAGGACTAACGGACGCCGACGGACGCGCAAGATGCCATGGTCTGTAATTTTAACTAGAAATGTAATTATTTTAAATGCTGTAATTATAAGTGGAACTGAATTTAAGATAGAAACGCTGACATAGTGGGACAATAATATACTTCAAAGTTCAACTTACCAATGTTCGCAGGTGGCCGCAAGTCCGTCCGTCAGCTCTGTCAGGTGTCGTTGTTGCTTAAAAATAACCAAAGCTAGAAACAGTTAGTGGTGAGTTATTCAATATATTCAAGCAGACGACATGTTTAAACCCCCAATGGTACCAGCGACTCAAGTTAGACGGGCTATTTAATACACAAATACACAAATACTCTCATTTAAATTTGGAAAACAAACCCTATGCTGTCGAAAATACTGTTTGTGCACAAAACTGGCCTAACGAAACAGTCCAACACCACATGCAGTTTGAATGGTATCTGCGACCGGCGTTAGAACAGTTTATGCTGTCATATAAATTTGGAAAACTACTGTCTGTGCACAAAACTGGCCTAACGAACGAATCCAATACCACATGTCGTTCGAATGGTATCTGTGAACCGCGTTAGAACAGTTTATGCTGCAATAAAGATATCAGCCTGGCCTGGTACCATAACGGGGTTAAAAACAATAGAACGCACGCGCAAGTAAGCAAGGAAGGACTAACGGACGCCGACGGACGCGCAAAACAGTTAGTGGTGAGTTATTCAATATATTCAAGCAGACGACATGTTTAAACCCCAATGGTACCAGCGACTCAAGTTAGACGGGCTATTTAATACACAAATACACAAATACTCTCATTTAAATTTGGAAAACAAACCCTATGCTGTCGAAAATACTGTTTGTGCACAAAACTGGCCTAACGAAACAGTCCAACACCACATGCAGTTTGAATGGTATCTGCGACCGGCGTTAGAACAGTTTATGCTGTCATATAAATTTGGAAAACTACTGTCTGTGCACAAAACTGGCCTAACGAACGAATCCAATACCACATGTCGTTCGAATGGTATCTGTGAACCGCGTTAGAACAGTTTATGCTGCAATAAAGATATCAGCCTGGCCTGGTACCATAACGGGGTTAAAAACAATAGAACGCACGCGCAAGTAAGCAAGGAAGGACTAACGGACGCCGACGGACGCGCAAAACAGTTAGTGGTGAGTTATTCAATATATTCAAGCAGACGACATGTTTAAACCCCAATGGTACCAGCGACTCAAGTTAGACGGGCTATTTAATACACAAATACACAAATACTCTCATTTAAATTTGGAAAACAAACCCTATGCTGTCGAAAATACTGTTTGTGCACAAAACTGGCCTAACGAAACAGTCCAACACCACATGCAGTTTGAATGGTATCTGCGACCGGCGTTAGAACAGTTTATGCTGTCATATAAATTTGGAAAACTACTGTCTGTGCACAAAACTGGCCTAACGAACGAATCCAATACCACATGTCGTTCGAATGGTATCTGTGAACCGCGTTAGAACAGTTTATGCTGCAATAAAGATATCAGCCTGGCCTGGTACCATAACGGGGTTAAAAACAATAGAACGCACGCGCAAGTAAGCAAGGAAGGACTAACGGACGCCGACGGACGCGCAAGATGCCATGGTCTGTAATTTTAACTAGAAATGTAATTATTTTAAATGCTGTAATTATAAGTGGAACTGAATTTAAGATAGAAACGCTGACATAGTGGGACAATAATATACTTCAAAGTTCAACTTACCAATGTTCGCAGGTGGCCGCAAGTCCGTCCGTCAGCTCTGTCAGGTGTCGTTGTTGCTTAAAAATAACCAAAGCTAGAAACAGTTAGTGGTGAGTTATTCAATATATTCAAGCAGACGACATGTTTAAACCCCCAATGGTACCAGCGACTCAAGTTAGACGGGCTATTTAATACACAAATACACAAATACTCTCATTTAAATTTGGAAAACAAACCCTATGCTGTCGAAAATACTGTTTGTGCACAAAACTGGCCTAACGAAACAGTCCAACACCACATGCAGTTTGAATGGTATCTGCGACCGGCGTTAGAACAGTTTATGCTGTCATATAAATTTGGAAAACTACTGTCTGTGCACAAAACTGGCCTAACGAACGAATCCAATACCACATGTCGTTCGAATGGTATCTGTGAACCGCGTTAGAACAGTTTATGCTGCAATAAAGATATCAGCCTGGCCTGGTACCATAACGGGGTTAAAAACAATAGAACGCACGCGCAAGTAAGCAAGGAAGGACTAACGGACGCCGACGGACGCGCAAAACAGTTAGTGGTGAGTTATTCAATATATTCAAGCAGACGACATGTTTAAACCCCAATGGTACCAGCGACTCAAGTTAGACGGGCTATTTAATACACAAATACACAAATACTCTCATTTAAATTTGGAAAACAAACCCTATGCTGTCGAAAATACTGTTTGTGCACAAAACTGGCCTAACGAAACAGTACAACACCACATGCAGTTTGAATGGTATCTGCGACCGGCGTTAGAACAGTTTATGCTGTCATATAAATTTGGAAAACTACTGTCTGTGCACAAAACTGGCCTAACGAACGAATCCAATACCACATGTCGTTCGAATGGTATCTGTGAACCGCGTTAGAACAGTTTATGCTGCAATAAAGATATCAGCCTGGCCTGGTACCATAACGGGGTTAAAAACAATAGAACGCACGCGCAAGTAAGCAAGGAAGGACTAACGGACGCCGACGGACGCGCAAAACAGTTAGTGGTGAGTTATTCAATATATTCAAGCAGACGACATGTTTAAACCCCAATGGTACCAGCGACTCAAGTTAGACGGGCTATTTAATACACAAATACACAAATACTCTCATTTAAATTTGGAAAACAAACCCTATGCTGTCGAAAATACTGTTTGTGCACAAAACTGGCCTAACGAAACAGTCCAACACCACATGCAGTTTGAATGGTATCTGCGACCGGCGTTAGAACAGTTTATGCTGTCATATAAATTTGGAAAACTACTGTCTGTGCACAAAACTGGCCTAACGAACGAATCCAATACCACATGTCGTTCGAATGGTATCTGTGAACCGCGTTAGAACAGTTTATGCTGCAATAAAGATATCAGCCTGGCCTGGTACCATAACGGGGTTAAAAACAATAGAACGCACGCGCAAGTAAGCAAGGAAGGACTAACGGACGCCGACGGACGCGCAAGATGCCATGGTCTGTAATTTTAACTAGAAATGTAATTATTTTAAATGCTGTAATTATAAGTGGAACTGAATTTAAGATAGAAACGCTGACATAGTGGGACAATAATATACTTCAAAGTTCAACTTACCAATGTTCGCAGGTGGCCGCAAGTCCGTCCGTCAGCTCTCTCAGGTGTCGTTGTTGCTTAAAAATAACCAAAGCTAGAAACAGTTAGTGGTGAGTTATTCAATATATTCAAGCAGACGACATGTTTAAACCCCCAATGGTACCAGCGACTCAAGTTAGACGGGCTATTTAATACACAAATACACAAATACTCTCATTTAAATTTGGAAAACAAACCCTATGCTGTCGAAAATACTGTTTGTGCACAAAACTGGCCTAACGAAACAGTCCAACACCACATGCAGTTTGAATGGTATCTGCGACCGGCGTTAGAACAGTTTATGCTGTCATATAAATTTGGAAAACTACTGTCTGTGCACAAAACTGGCCTAACGAACGAATCCAATACCACATGTCGTTCGAATGGTATCTGTGAACCGCGTTAGAACAGTTTATGCTGCAATAAAGATATCAGCCTGGCCTGGTACCATAACGGGGTTAAAAACAATAGAACGCACGCGCAAGTAAGCAAGGAAGGACTAACGGACGCCGACGGACGCGCAAAACAGTTAGTGGTGAGTTATTCAATATATTCAAGCAGACGACATGTTTAAACCCCAATGGTACCAGCGACTCAAGTTAGACGGGCTATTTAATACACAAATACACAAATACTCTCATTTAAATTTGGAAAACAAACCCTATGCTGTCGAAAATACTGTTTGTGCACAAAACTGGCCTAACGAAACAGTCCAACACCACATGCAGTTTGAATGGTATCTGCGACCGGCGTTAGAACAGTTTATGCTGTCATATAAATTTGGAAAACTACTGTCTGTGCACAAAACTGGCCTAACGAACGAATCCAATACCACATGTCGTTCGAATGGTATCTGTGAACCGCGTTAGAACAGTTTATGCTGCAATAAAGATATCAGCCTGGCCTGGTACCATAACGGGGTTAAAAACAATAGAACGCACGCGCAAGTAAGCAAGGAAGGACTAACGGACGCCGACGGACGCGCAAAACAGTTAGTGGTGAGTTATTCAATATATTCAAGCAGACGACATGTTTAAACCCCAATGGTACCAGCGACTCAAGTTAGACGGGCTATTTAATACACAAATACACAAATACTCTCATTTAAATTTGGAAAACAAACCCTATGCTGTCGAAAATACTGTTTGTGCACAAAACTGGCCTAACGAAACAGTCCAACACCACATGCAGTTTGAATGGTATCTGCGACCGGCGTTAGAACAGTTTATGCTGTCATATAAATTTGGAAAACTACTGTCTGTGCACAAAACTGGCCTAACCAACGAATCCAATACCACATGTCGTTCGAATGGTATCTGTGAACCGCGTTAGAACAGTTTATGCTGCAATAAAGATATCAGCCTGGCCTGGTACCATAACGGGGTTAAAAACAATAGAACGCACGCGCAAGTAAGCAAGGAAGGACTAACGGACGCCGACGGACGCGCAAGATGCCATGGTCTGTAATTTTAACTAGAAATGTAATTATTTTAAATGCTGTAATTATAAGTGGAACTGAATTTAAGATAGAAACGCTGACATAGTGGGACAATAATATACTTCAAAGTTCAACTTACCAATGTTCGCAGGTGGCCGCAAGTCCGTCCGTCAGCTCTGTCAGGTGTCGTTGTTGCTTAAAAATAACCAAAGCTAGAAACAGTTAGTGGTGAGTTATTCAATATATTCAAGCAGACGACATGTTTAAACCCCCAATGGTACCAGCGACTCAAGTTAGACGGGCTATTTAATACACAAATACACAAATACTCTCATTTAAATTTGGAAAACAAACCCTATGCTGTCGAAAATACTGTTTGTGCACAAAACTGGCCTAACGAAACAGTCCAACACCACATGCAGTTTGAATGGTATCTGCGACCGGCGTTAGAACAGTTTATGCTGTCATATAAATTTGGAAAACTACTGTCTGTGCACAAAACTGGCCTAACGAACGAATCCAATACCACATGTCGTTCGAATGGTATCTGTGAACCGCGTTAGAACAGTTTATGCTGCAATAAAGATATCAGCCTGGCCTGGTACCATAACGGGGTTAAAAACAATAGAACGCACGCGCAAGTAAGCAAGGAAGGACTAACGGACGCCGACGGACGCGCAAAACAGTTAGTGGTGAGTTATTCAATATATTCAAGCAGACGACATGTTTAAACCCCAATGGTACCAGCGACTCAAGTTAGACGGGCTATTTAATACACAAATACACAAATACTCTCATTTAAATTTGGAAAACAAACCCTATGCTGTCGAAAATACTGTTTGTGCACAAAACTGGCCTAACGAAACAGTCCAACACCACATGCAGTTTGAATGGTATCTGCGACCGGCGTTAGAACAGTTTATGCTGTCATATAAATTTGGAAAACTACTGTCTGTGCACAAAACTGGCCTAACGAACGAATCCAATACCACATGTCGTTCGAATGGTATCTGTGAACCGCGTTAGAACAGTTTATGCTGCAATAAAGATATCAGCCTGGCCTGGTACCATAACGGGGTTAAAAACAATAGAACGCACGCGCAAGTAAGCAAGGAAGGACTAACGGACGCCGACGGACGCGCAAAACAGTTAGTGGTGAGTTATTCAATATATTCAAGCAGACGACATGTTTAAACCCCAATGGTACCAGCGACTCAAGTTAGACGGGCTATTTAATACACAAATACACAAATACTCTCATTTAAATTTGGAAAACAAACCCTATGCTGTCGAAAATACTGTTTGTGCACAAAACTGGCCTAACGAAACAGTCCAACACCACATGCAGTTTGAATGGTATCTGCGACCGGCGTTAGAACAGTTTATGCTGTCATATAAATTTGGAAAACTACTGTCTGTGCACAAAACTGGCCTAACGAACGAATCCAATACCACATGTCGTTCGAATGGTATCTGTGAACCGCGTTAGAACAGTTTATGCTGCAATAAAGATATCAGCCTGGCCTGGTACCATAACGGGGTTAAAAACAATAGAACGCACGCGCAAGTAAGCAAGGAAGGACTAACGGACGCCGACGGACGCGCAAAACAGTTAGTGGTGAGTTATTCAATATATTCAAGCAGACGACATGTTTAAACCCCAATGGTACCAGCGACTCAAGTTAGACGGGCTATTTAATACACAAATACACAAATACTCTCATTTAAATTTGGAAAACAAACCCTATGCTGTCGAAAATACTGTTTGTGCACAAAACTGGCCTAACGAAACAGTCCAACACCACATGCAGTTTGAATGGTATCTGCGACCGGCGTTAGAACAGTTTATGCTGTCATATAAATTTGGAAAACTACTGTCTGTGCACAAAACTGGCCTAACGAACGAATCCAATACCACATGTCGTTCGAATGGTATCTGTGAACCGCGTTAGAACAGTTTATGCTGCAATAAAGATATCAGCCTGGCCTGGTACCATAACGGGGTTAAAAACAATAGAACGCACGCGCAAGTAAGCAAAGAAGGACTAACGGACGCCGACGGACGCGCAAAACAGTTAGTGGTGAGTTATTCAATATATTCAAGCAGACGACATGTTTAAACCCCAATGGTACCAGCGACTCAAGTTAGACGGGCTATTTAATACACAAATACACAAATACTCTCATTTAAATTTGGAAAACAAACCCTATGCTGTCGAAAATACTGTTTGTGCACAAAACTGGCCTAACGAAACAGTCCAACACCACATGCAGTTTGAATGGTATCTGCGACCGGCGTTAGAACAGTTTATGCTGTCATATAAATTTGGAAAACTACTGTCTGTGCACAAAACTGGCCTAACGAACGAATCCAATACCACATGTCGTTCGAATGGTATCTGTGAACCGCGTTAGAACAGTTTATGCTGCAATAAAGATATCAGCCTGGCCTGGTACCATAACGGGGTTAAAAACAATAGAACGCACGCGCAAGTAAGCAAGGAAGGACTAACGGACGCCGACGGACGCGCAAGATGCCATGGTCTGTAATTTTAACTAGAAATGTAATTATTTTAAATGCTGTAATTATAAGTGGAACTGAATTTAAGATAGAAACGCTGACATAGTGGAACAATAATATACTTCAAAGTTCAACTTACCAATGTTCGCAGGTGGCCGCAAGTCCGTCCGTCAGCTCTGTCAGGTGTCGTTGTTGCTTAAAAATAACCAAAGCTAGAAACAGTTAGTGGTGAGTTATTCAATATATTCAAGCAGACGACATGTTTAAACCCCCAATGGTACCAGCGACTCAAGTTAGACGGGCTATTTAATACACAAATACACAAATACTCTCATTTAAATTTGGAAAACAAACCCTATGCTGTCGAAAATACTGTTTGTGCACAAAACTGGCCTAACGAAACAGTCCAACACCACATGCAGTTTGAATGGTATCTGCGACCGGCGTTAGAACAGTTTATGCTGTCATATAAATTTGGAAAACTACTGTCTGTGCACAAAACTGGCCTAACGAACGAATCCAATACCACATGTCGTTCGAATGGTATCTGTGAACCGCGTTAGAACAGTTTATGCTGCAATAAAGATATCAGCCTGGCCTGGTACCATAACGGGGTTAAAAACAATAGAACGCACGCGCAAGTAAGCAAGGAAGGACTAACGGACGCCGACGGACGCGCAAAACAGTTAGTGGTGAGTTATTCAATATATTCAAGCAGACGACATGTTTAAACCCCAATGGTACCAGCGACTCAAGTTAGACGGGCTATTTAATACACAAATACACAAATACTCTCATTTAAATTTGGAAAACAAACCCTATGCTGTCGAAAATACTGTTTGTGCACAAAACTGGCCTAACGAAACAGTCCAACACCACATGCAGTTTGAATGGTATCTGCGACCGGCGTTAGAACAGTTTATGCTGTCATATAAATTTGGAAAACTACTGTCTGTGCACAAAACTGGCCTAACGAACGAATCCAATACCACATGTCGTTCGAATGGTATCTGTGAACCGCGTTAGAACAGTTTATGCTGCAATAAAGATATCAGCCTGGCCTGGTACCATAACGGGGTTAAAAACAATAGAACGCACGCGCAAGTAAGCAAGGAAGGACTAACGGACGCCGACAGACGCGCAAGATGCCATGGTCTGTAATTTTAACTAGAAATGTAATTATTTTAAATGCTG
The DNA here is from genome assembly GCA_922989275.2 of Gari tellinella. Taxonomy (NCBI): domain Eukaryota; kingdom Metazoa; phylum Mollusca; class Bivalvia; order Cardiida; family Psammobiidae; genus Gari; species Gari tellinella. The sequence goes on from OV277859.1 coordinate 68,436,581, forward strand.
TAATTATAAGTGGAACTGAATTTAAGATAGAAACGCTGACATAGTGGGACAATAATATACTTCAAAGTTCAACTTACCAATGTTCGCAGGTGGCCGCAAGTCCGTCCGTCAGCTCTGTCAGGTGTCGTTGTTGCTTAAAAATAACCAAAGCTAGAAACAGTTAGTGGTGAGTTATTCAATATATTCAAGCAGACGACATGTTTAAACCCCCAATGGTACCAGCGACTCAAGTTAGACGGGCTATTTAATACACAAATACACAAATACTCTCATTTAAATTTGGAAAACAAACCCTATGCTGTCGAAAATACTGTTTGTGCACAAAACTGGCCTAACGAAACAGTCCAACACCACATGCAGTTTGAATGGTATCTGCGACCGGCGTTAGAACAGTTTATGCTGTCATATAAATTTGGAAAACTACTGTCTGTGCACAAAACTGGCCTAACGAACGAATCCAATACCACATGTCGTTCGAATGGTATCTGTGAACCGCGTTAGAACAGTTTATGCTGCAATAAAGATATCAGCCTGGCCTGGTACCATAACGGGGTTAAAAACAATAGAACGCACGCGCAAGTAAGCAAGGAAGGACTAACGGACGCCGACGGACGCGCAAAACAGTTAGTGGTGAGTTATTCAATATATTCAAGCAGACGACATGTTTAAACCCCAATGGTACCAGCGACTCAAGTTAGACGGGCTATTTAATACACAAATACACAAATACTCTCATTTAAATTTGGAAAACAAACCCTATGCTGTCGAAAATACTGTTTGTGCACAAAACTGGCCTAACGAAACAGTCCAACACCACATGCAGTTTGAATGGTATCTGCGACCGGCGTTAGAACAGTTTATGCTGTCATATAAATTTGGAAAACTACTGTCTGTGCACAAAACTGGCCTAACGAACGAATCCAATACCACATGTCGTTCGAATGGTATCTGTGAACCGCGTTAGAACAGTTTATGCTGCAATAAAGATATCAGCCTGGCCTGGTACCATAACGGGGTTAAAAACAATAGAACGCACGCGCAAGTAAGCAAGGAAGGACTAACGGACGCCGACAGACGCGCAAGATGCCATGGTCTGTAATTTTAACTAGAAATGTAATTATTTTAAATGCTGTAATTATAAGTGGAAATGAATTTAAGATAGAAACGCTGACATAGTGGGACAATAATATACTTCAAAGTTCAACTTACCAATGTTCGCAGGTGGCCGCAAGTCCGTCCGTCAGCTCTGTCAGGTGTCGTTGTTGCTTAAAAATAACCAAAGCTAGAAACAGTTAGTGGTGAGTTATTCAATATATTCAAGCAGACGACATGTTTAAACCCCCAATGGTACCAGCGACTCAAGTTAGACGGGCTATTTAATACACAAATACACAAATACTCTCATTTAAATTTGGAAAACAAACCCTATGCTGTCGAAAATACTGTTTGTGCACAAAACTGGCCTAACGAAACAGTCCAACACCACATGCAGTTTGAATGGTATCTGCGACCGGCGTTAGAACAGTTTATGCTGTCATATAAATTTGGAAAACTACTGTCTGTGCACAAAACTGGCCTAACGAACGAATCCAATACCACATGTCGTTCGAATGGTATCTGTGAACCGCGTTAGAACAGTTTATGCTGCAATAAAGATATCAGCCTGGCCTGGTACCATAACGGGGTTAAAAACAATAGAACGCACGCGCAAGTAAGCAAGGAAGGACTAACGGACGCCGACGGACGCGCAAAACAGTTAGTGGTGAGTTATTCAATATATTCAAGCAGACGACATGTTTAAACCCCAATGGTACCAGCGACTCAAGTTAGACGGGCTATTTAATACACAAATACACAAATACTCTCATTTAAATTTGGAAAACAAACCCTATGCTGTCGAAAATACTGTTTGTGCACAAAACTGGCCTAACGAAACAGTCCAACACCACATGCAGTTTGAATGGTATCTGCGACCGGCGTTAGAACAGTTTATGCTGTCATATAAATTTGGAAAACTACTGTCTGTGCACAAAACTGGCCTAACCAACGAATCCAATACCACATGTCGTTCGAATGGTATCTGTGAACCGCGTTAGAACAGTTTATGCTGCAATAAAGATATCAGCCTGGCCTGGTACCATAACGGGGTTAAAAACAATAGAACGCACGCGCAAGTAAGCAAGGAAGGACTAACGGACGCCGACGGACGCGCAAAACAGTTAGTGGTGAGTTATTCAATATATTCAAGCAGACGACATGTTTAAACCCCAATGGTACCAGCGACTCAAGTTAGACGGGCTATTTAATACACAAATACACAAATACTCTCATTTAAATTTGGAAAACAAACCCTATGCTGTCGAAAATACTGTTTGTGCACAAAACTGGCCTAACGAAACAGTCCAACACCACATGCAGTTTGAATGGTATCTGCGACCGGCGTTAGAACAGTTTATGCTGTCATATAAATTTGGAAAACTACTGTCTGTGCACAAAACTGGCCTAACGAACGAATCCAATACCACATGTCGTTCGAATGGTATCTGTGAACCGCGTTAGAACAGTTTATGCTGCAATAAAGATATCAGCCTGGCCTGGTACCATAACGGTGTTAAAAACAATAGAACGCACGCGCAAGTAAGCAAGGAAGGACTAACGGACGCCGACGGACGCGCAAGATGCCATGGTCTGTAATTTTAACTAGAAATGTAATTATTTTAAATGCTGTAATTATAAGTGGAACTGAATTTAAGATAGAAACGCTGACATAGTGGGACAATAATATACTTCAAAGTTCAACTTACCAATGTTCGCAGGTGGCCGCAAGTCCGTCCGTCAGCTCTGTCAGGTGTCGTTGTTGCTTAAAAATAACCAAAGCTAGAAACAGTTAGTGGTGAGTTATTCAATATATTCAAGCAGACGACATGTTTAAACCCCCAATGGTACCAGCGACTCAAGTTAGACGGGCTATTTAATACACAAATACACAAATACTCTCATTTAAATTTGGAAAACAAACCCTATGCTGTCGAAAATACTGTTTGTGCACAAAACTGGCCTAACGAAACAGTCCAACACCACATGCAGTTTGAATGGTATCTGCGACCGGCGTTAGAACAGTTTATGCTGTCATATAAATTTGGAAAACTACTGTCTGTGCACAAAACTGGCCTAACGAACGAATCCAATACCACATGTCGTTCGAATGGTATCTGTGAACCGCGTTAGAACAGTTTATGCTGCAATAAAGATATCAGCCTGGCCTGGTACCATAACGGGGTTAAAAACAATAGAACGCACGCGCAAGTAAGCAAGGAAGGACTAACGGACGCCGACGGACGCGCAAAACAGTTAGTGGTGAGTTATTCAATATATTCAAGCAGACGACATGTTTAAACCCCAATGGTACCAGCGACTCAAGTTAGACGGGCTATTTAATACACAAATACACAAATACTCTCATTTAAATTTGGAAAACAAACCCTATGCTGTCGAAAATACTGTTTGTGCACAAAACTGGCCTAACGAAACAGTCCAACACCACATGCAGTTTGAATGGTATCTGCGACCGGCGTTAGAACAGTTTATGCTGTCATATAAATTTGGAAAACTACTGTCTGTGCACAAAACTGGCCTAACGAACGAATCCAATACCACATGTCGTTCGAATGGTATCTGTGAACCGCGTTAGAACAGTTTATGCTGCAATAAAGATATCAGCCTGGCCTGGAACCATAACGGGGTTAAAAACAATAGAACGCACGCGCAAGTAAGCAAGGAAGGACTAACGGACGCCGACGGACGCGCAAGATGCCATGGTCTGTAATTTTAACTAGAAATGTAATTATTTTAAATGCTGTAATTATAAGTGGAACTGAATTTAAGATAGAAACGCTGACATAGTGGGACAATAATATACTTCAAAGTTCAACTTACCAATGTTCGCAGGTGGCCGCAAGTCCGTCCGTCAGCTCTGTCAGGTGTCGTTGTTGCTTAAAAATAACCAAAGCTAGAAACAGTTAGTGGTGAGTTATTCAATATATTCAAGCAGACGACATGTTTAAACCCCCAATGGTACCAGCGACTCAAGTTAGACGGGCTATTTAATACACAAATACACAAATACTCTCATTTAAATTTGGAAAACAAACCCTATGCTGTCGAAAATACTGTTTGTGCCCAAAACTGGCCTAACGAAACAGTCCAACACCACATGCAGTTTGAATGGTATCTGCGACCGGCGTTAGAACAGTTTATGCTGTCATATAAATTTGGAAAACTACTGTCTGTGCACAAAACTGGCCTAACGAACGAATCCAATACCACATGTCGTTCGAATGGTATCTGTGAACCGCGTTAGAACAGTTTATGCTGCAATAAAGATATCAGCCTGGCCTGGTACCATAACGGGGTTAAAAACAATAGAACGCACGCGCAAGTAAGCAAGGAAGGACTAACGGACGCCGACGGACGCGCAAAACAGTTAGTGGTGAGTTATTCAATATATTCAAGCAGACGACATGTTTAAACCCCAATGGTACCAGCGACTCAAGTTAGACGGGCTATTTAATACACAAATACACAAATACTCTCATTTAAATTTGGAAAACAAACCCTATGCTGTCGAAAATACTGTTTGTGCACAAAACTGGCCTAACGAAACAGTCCAACACCACATGCAGTTTGAATGGTATCTGCGACCGGCGTTAGAACAGTTTATGCTGTCATATAAATTTGGAAAACTACTGTCTGTGCACAAAACTGGCCTAACGAACGAATCCAATACCACATGTCGTTCGAATGGTATCTGTGAACCGCGTTAGAACAGTTTATGCTGCAATAAAGATATCAGCCTGGCCTGGTACCATAACGGGGTTAAAAACAATAGAACGCACGCGCAAGTAAGCAAGGAAGGACTAACGGACGCCGACGGACGCGCAAAACAGTTAGTGGTGAGTTATTCAATATATTCAAGCAGACGACATGTTTAAACCCCAATGGTACCAGCGACTCAAGTTAGACGGGCTATTTAATACACAAATACACAAATACTCTCATTTAAATTTGGAAAACAAACCCTATGCTGTCGAAAATACTGTTTGTGCACAAAACTGGCCTAACGAAACAGTCCAACACCACATGCAGTTTGAATGGTATCTGCGACCGGCGTTAGAACAGTTTATGCTGTCATATAAATTTGGAAAACTACTGTCTGTGCACAAAACTGGCCTAACGAACGAATCCAATACCACATGTCGTTCGAATGGTATCTGTGAACCGCGTTAGAACAGTTTATGCTGCAATAAAGATATCAGCCTGGCCTGGTACCATAACGGGGTTAAAAACAATAGAACGCACGCGCAAGTAAGCAAGGAAGGACTAACGGACGCCGACGGACGCGCAAGATGCCATGGTCTGTAATTTTAACTAGAAATGTAATTATTTTAAATGCTGTAATTATAAGTGGAACTGAATTTAAGATAGAAACGCTGACATAGTGGGACAATAATATACTTCAAAGTTCAACTTACCAATGTTCGCAGGTGGCCGCAAGTCCGTCCGTCAGCTCTGTCAGGTGTCGTTGTTGCTTAAAAATAACCAAAGCTAGAAACAGTTAGTGGTGAGTTATTCAATATATTCAAGCAGACGACATGTTTAAACCCCCAATGGTACCAGCGACTCAAGTTAGACGGGCTATTTAATACACAAATACACAAATACTCTCATTTAAATTTGGAAAACAAACCCTATGCTGTCGAAAATACTGTTTGTGCACAAAACTGGCCTAACGAAACAGTCCAACACCACATGCAGTTTGAATGGTATCTGCGACCGGCGTTAGAACAGTTTATGCTGTCATATAAATTTGGAAAACTACTGTCTGTGCACAAAACTGGCCTAACGAACGAATCCAATACCACATGTCGTTCGAATGGTATCTGTGAACCGCGTTAGAACAGTTTATGCTGCAATAAAGATATCAGCCTGGCCTGGTACCATAACGGGGTTAAAAACAATAGAACGCACGCGCAAGTAAGCAAGGAAGGACTAACGGACGCCGACGGACGCGCAAAACAGTTAGTGGTGAGTTATTCAATATATTCAAGCAGACGACATGTTTAAACCCCAATGGTACCAGCGACTCAAGTTAGACGGGCTATTTAATACACAAATACACAAATACTCTCATTTAAATTTGGAAAACAAACCCTATGCTGTCGAAAATACTGTTTGTGCACAAAACTGGCCTAACGAAACAGTCCAACACCACATGCAGTTTGAATGGTATCTGCGACCGGCGTTAGAACAGTTTATGCTGTCATATAAATTTGGAAAACTACTGTCTGTGCACAAAACTGGCCTAACGAACGAATCCAATACCACATGTCGTTCGAATGGTATCTGTGAACCGCGTTAGAACAGTTTATGCTGCAATAAAGATATCAGCCTGGCCTGGTACCATAACGAACAATAGAACGCACGCGCAAGTAAGCAAGGAAGGACTAACGGACGCCGACGGACGCGCAAGATGCCATGGTCTGTAATTTTAACTAGAAATGTAATTATTTTAAATGCTGTAATTATAAGTGGAACTGAATTTAAGATAGAAACGCAGAAACGCTGACATAGTGGGACAATAATATACTTCAAAGTTCAACTTACCAATGTTCGCAGGTGGCCGCAAGTCCGTCCGTCAGCTCTGTCAGGTGTCGTTGTTGCTTAAAAATAACCAAAGCTAGAAACAGTTAGTGGTGAGTTATTCAATATATTCAAGCAGACGACATGTTTAAACCCCCAATGGTACCAGCGACTCAAGTTAGACGGGCTATTTAATACACAAATACACAAATACTCTCATTTAAATTTGGAAAACAAACCCTATGCTGTCGAAAATACTGTTTGTGCACAAAACTGGCCTAACGAAACAGTCCAACACCACATGCAGTTTGAATGGTATCTGCGACCGGCGTTAGAACAGTTTATGCTGTCATATAAATTTGGAAAACTACTGTCTGTGCACAAAACTGGCCTAACGAACGAATCCAATACCACATGTCGTTCGAATGGTATCTGTGAACCGCGTTAGAACAGTTTATGCTGCAATAAAGATATCAGCCTGGCCTGGTACCATAACGGGGTTAAAAACAATAGAACGCACGCGCAAGTAAGCAAGGAAGGACTAACGGACGCCGACGGACGCGCAAAACAGTTAGTGGTGAGTTATTCAATATATTCAAGCAGACGACATGTTTAAACCCCAATGGTACCAGCGACTCAAGTTAGACGGGCTATTTAATACACAAATACACAAATACTCTCATTTAAATTTGGAAAACAAACCCTATGCTGTCGAAAATACTGTTTGTGCACAAAACTGGCCTAACGAAACAGTCCAACACCACATGCAGTTTGAATGGTATCTGCGACCGGCGTTAGAACAGTTTATGCTGTCATATAAATTTGGAAAACTACTGTCTGTGCACAAAACTGGCCTAACGAACGAATCCAATACCACATGTCGTTCGAATGGTATCTGTGAACCGCGTTAGAACAGTTTATGCTGCAATAAAGATATCAGCCTGGCCTTGGTACCATAACGGGGTTAAAAACAATAGAACGCACGCGCAAGTAAGCAAGGAAGGACTAACGGACGCCGACGGACGCGCAAAACAGTTAGTGGTGAGTTATTCAATATATTCAAGCAGACGACATGTTTAAACCCCAATGGTACCAGCGACTCAAGTTAGACGGGCTATTTAATACACAAATACACAAATACTCTCATTAAATTTGGAAAACAAACCCTATGCTGTCGAAAATACTGTTTGTGCACAAAACTGGCCTAACGAAACAGTCCAACACCACATGCAGTTTGAATGGTATCTGCGACCGGCGTTAGAACAGTTTATGCTGTCATATAAATTTGGAAAACTACTGTCTGTGCACAAAACTGGCCTAACGAACGAATCCAATACCACATGTCGTTCGAATGGTATCTGTGAACCGCGTTAGAACAGTTTTATGCTGCAATAAAGATATCAGCCTGGCCTGGTACCATAACGGGGTTAAAAACAATAGAACGCACGCGCAAGTAAGCAAGGAAGGACTAACGGACGCCGACGGACGCGCAAGATGCCATGGTCTGTAATTTTAACTAGAAATGTAATTATTTTAAATGCTGTAATTATAAGTGGAACTGAATTTAAGATAGAAACGCTGACATAGTGGGACAATAATATACTTCAAAGTTCAACTTACCAATGTTCGCAGGTGGCCGCAAGTCCGTCCGTCAGCTCTGTCAGGTGTCGTTGTTGCTTAAAAATAACCAAAGCTAGAAACAGTTAGTGGTGAGTTATTCAATATATTCAAGCAGACGACATGTTTAAACCCCCAATGGTACCAGCGACTCAAGTTAGACGGGCTATTTAATACACAAATACACAAATACTCTCATTTAAATTTGGAAAACAAACCCTATGCTGTCGAAAATACTGTTTGTGCACAAAACTGGCCTAACGAAACAGTCCAACACCACATGCAGTTTGAATGGTATCTGCGACCGGCGTTAGAACAGTTTATGCTGTCATATAAATTTGGAAAACTACTGTCTGTGCACAAAACTGGCCTAACGAACGAATCCAATACCACATGTCGTTCGAATGGTATCTGTGAACCGCGTTAGAACAGTTTATGCTGCAATAAAGATATCAGCCTGGCCTGGTACCATAACGGGGTTAAAAACAATAGAACGCACGCGCAAGTAAGCAAGGAAGGACTAACGGACGCCGACGGACGCGCAAAACAGTTAGTGGTGAGTTATTCAATATATTCAAGCAGACGACATGTTTAAACCCCAATGGTACCAGCGACTCAAGTTAGACGGGCTATTTAATACACAAATACACAAATACTCTCATTTAAATTTGGAAAACAAACCCTATGCTGTCGAAAATACTGTTTGTGCACAAAACTGGCCTAACGAAACAGTCCAACACAACATGCAGTTTGAATGGTATCTGCGACCGGCGTTAGAACAGTTTATGCTGTCATATAAATTTGGAAAACTACTGTCTGTGCACAAAACTGGCCTAACGAACGAATCCAATACCACATGTCGTTCGAATGGTATCTGTGAACCGCGTTAGAACAGTTTATGCTGCAATAAAGATATCAGCCTGGCCTGGTACCATAACGGGGTTAAAAACAATAGAACGCACGCGCAAGTAAGCAAGGAAGGACTAACGGACGCCGACGGACGCGCAAGATGCCATGGTCTGTAATTTTAACTAGAAATGTAATTATTTTAAATGCTGTAATTATAAGTGGAACTGAATTTAAGATAGAAACGCTGACATAGTGGGACAATAATATACTTCAAAGTTCAACTTACCAATGTTCGCAGGTGGCCGCAAGTCCGTCCGTCAGCTCTGTCAGGTGTCGTTGTTGCTTAAAAATAACCAAAGCTAGAAACAGTTAGTGGTGAGTTATTCAATATATTCAAGCAGACGACATGTTTAAACCCCCAATGGTACCAGCGACTCAAGTTAGACGGGCTATTTAATACACAAATACACAAATACTCTCATTTAAATTTGGAAAACAAACCCTATGCTGTCGAAAATACTGTTTGTGCACAAAACTGGCCTAACGAAACAGTCCAACACCACATGCAGTTTGAATGGTATCTGCGACCGGCGTTAGAACAGTTTATGCTGTCATATAAATTTGGAAAACTACTGTCTGTGCACAAAACTGGCCTAACGAACGAATCCAATACCACATGTCGTTCGAATGGTATCTGTGAACCGCGTTAGAACAGTTTATGCTGCAATAAAGATATCAGCCTGGCCTGGTACCATAACGGGGTTAAAAACAATAGAACGCACGCGCAAGTAAGCAAGGAAGGACTAACGGACGCCGACGGACGCGCAAAACAGTTAGTGGTGAGTTATTCAATATATTCAAGCAGACGACATGTTTAAACCCCAATGGTACCAGCGACTCAAGTTAGACGGGCTATTTAATACACAAATACACAAATACTCTCATTTAAATTTGGAAAACAAACCCTATGCTGTCGAAAATACTGTTTGTGCACAAAACTGGCCTAACGAAACAGTCCAACACCACATGCAGTTTGAATGGTATCTGCGACCGGCGTTAGAACAGTTTATGCTGTCATATAAATTTGGAAAACTACTGTCTGTGCACAAAACTGGCCTAACGAACGAATCCAATACCACATGTCGTTCGAATGGTATCTGTGAACCGCGTTAGAACAGTTTATGCTGCAATAAAGATATCAGCCTGGCCTGGTACCATAACGGGGTTGAAAACAATAGAACGCACGCGCAAGTAAGCAAGGAAGGACTAACGGACGCCGACGGACGCGCAAGATGCCATGGTCTGTAATTTTAACTAGAAATGTAATTATTTTAAATGCTGTAATTATAAGTGGAACTGAATTTAAGATAGAAACGCTGACATAGTGGGACAATAATATACTTCAAAGTTCAACTTACCAATGTTCGCAGGTGGCCGCAAGTCCGTCCGTCAGCTCTGTCAGGTGTCGTTGTTGCTTAAAAATAACCAAAGCTAGAAACAGTTAGTGGTGAGTTATTCAATATATTCAAGCAGACGACATGTTTAAACCCCCAATGGTACCAGCGACTCAAGTTAGACGGGCTATTTAATACACAAATACACAAATACTCTCATTTAAATTTGGAAAACAAACCCTATGCTGTCGAAAATACTGTTTGTGCACAAAACTGGCCTAACGAAACAGTCCAACACCACATGCAGTTTGAATGGTATCTGCGACCGGCGTTAGAACAGTTTATGCTGTCATATAAATTTGGAAAACTACTGTCTGTGCACAAAACTGGCCTAACGAACGAATCCAATACCACATGTCGTTCGAATGGTATCTGTGAACCGCGTTAGAACAGTTTATGCTGCAATAAAGATATCAGCCTGGCCTGGTACCATAACGGGGTTAAAAACAATAGAACGCACGCGCAAGTAAGCAAGGAAGGACTAACGGACGCCGACGGACGCGCAAAACAGTTAGTGGTGAGTTATTCAATATATTCAAGCAGACGACATGTTTAAACCCCAATGGTACCAGCGACTCAAGTTAGACGGGCTATTTAATACACAAATACACAAATACTCTCATTTAAATTTGGAAAACAAACCCTATGCTGTCGAAAATACTGTTTGTGCACAAAACTGGCCTAACGAAACAGTCCAACACCACATGCAGTTTGAATGGTATCTGCGACCGGCGTTAGAACAGTTTATGCTGTCATATAAATTTGGAAAACTACTGTCTGTGCACAAAACTGGCCTAACGAACGAATCCAATACCACATGTCGTTCGAATGGTATCTGTGAACCGCGTTAGAACAGTTTATGCTGCAATAAAGATATCAGCCTGGCCTGGTACCATAACGGGGTTAAAAACAATAGAACGCACGCGCAAGTAAGCAAGGAAGGACTAACGGACGCCGACGGACGCGCAAAACAGTTAGTGGTGAGTTATTCAATATATTCAAGCAGACGACATGTTTAAACCCCAATGGTACCAGCGACTCAAGTTAGACGGGCTATTTAATACACAAATACACAAATACTCTCATTTAAATTTGGAAAACAAACCCTATGCTGTCGAAAATACTGTTTGTGCACAAAACTGGCCTAACGAAACAGTCCAACACCACATGCAGTTTGAATGGTATCTGCGACCGGCGTTAGAACAGTTTATGCTGTCATATAAATTTGGAAAACTACTGTCTGTGCACAAAACTGGCCTAACGAACGAATCCAATACCACATGTCGTTCGAATGGTATCTGTGAACCGCGTTAGAACAGTTTATGCTGCAATAAAGATATCAGCCTGGCCTGGTACCATAACGGGGTTAAAAACAATAGAACGCACGCGCAAGTAAGCAAGGAAGGACTAACGGACGCCGACGGACGCGCAAGATGCCATGGTCTGTAATTTTAACTAGAAATGTAATTATTTTAAATGCTGTAATTATAAGTGGAACTGAATTTAAGATAGAAACGCTGACATAGTGGGACAATAATATACTTCAAAGTTCAACTTACCAATGTTCGCAGGTGGCCGCAAGTCCGTCCGTCAGCTCTGTCAGGTGTCGTTGTTGCTTAAAAATAACCAAAGCTAGAAACAGTTAGTGGTGAGTTATTCAATATATTCAAGCAGACGACATGTTTAAACCCCCAATGGTACCAGCGACTCAAGTTAGACGGGCTATTTAATACACAAATACACAAATACTCTCATTTAAATTTGGAAAACAAACCCTATGCTGTCGAAAATACTGTTTGTGCACAAAACTGGCCTAACGAAACAGTCCAACACCACATGCAGTTTGAATGGTATCTGCGACCGGCGTTAGAACAGTTTATGCTGTCATATAAATTTGGAAAACTACTGTCTGTGCACAAAACTGGCCTAACGAACGAATCCAATACCACATGTCGTTCGAATGGTATCTGTGAACCGCGTTAGAACAGTTTATGCTGCAATAAAGATATCAGCCTGGCCTGGTACCATAACGGGGTTAAAAACAATAGAACGCACGCGCAAGTAAGCAAGGAAGGACTAACGGACGCCGACGGACGCGCAAAACAGTTAGTGGTGAGTTATTCAATATATTCAAGCAGACGACATGTTTAAACCCCAATGGTACCAGCGACTCAAGTTAGACGGGCTATTTAATACACAAATACACAAATACTCTCATTTAAATTTGGAAAACAAACCCTATGCTGTCGAAAATACTGTTTGTGCACAAAACTGGCCTAACGAAACAGTCCAACACAACATGCAGTTTGAATGGTATCTGCGACCGGCGTTAGAACAGTTTATGCTGTCATATAAATTTGGAAAACTACTGTCTGTGCACAAAACTGGCCTAACGAACGAATCCAATACCACATGTCGTTCGAATGGTATCTGTGAACCGCGTTAGAACAGTTTATGCTGCAATAAAGATATCAGCCTGGCCTGGTACCATAACGGGGTTAAAAACAATAGAACGCACGCGCAAGTAAGCAAGGAAGGACTAACGGACGCCGACGGACGCGCAAGATGCCATGGTCTGTAATTTTAACTAGAAATGTAATTATTTTAAATGCTGTAATTATAAGTGGAACTGAATTTAAGATAGAAACGCTGACATAGTGGGACAATAATATACTTCAAAGTTCAACTTACCAATGTTCGCAGGTGGCCGCAAGTCCGTCCGTCAGCTCTGTCAGGTGTCGTTGTTGCTTAAAAATAACCAAAGCTAGAAACAGTTAGTGGTGAGTTATTCAATATATTCAAGCAGACGACATGTTTAAACCCCCAATGGTACCAGCGACTCAAGTTAGACGGGCTATTTAATACACAAATACACAAATACTCTCATTTAAATTTGGAAAACAAACCCTATGCTGTCGAAAATACTGTTTGTGCACAAAACTGGCCTAACGAAACAGTCCAACACCACATGCAGTTTGAATGGTATCTGCGACCGGCGTTAGAACAGTTTATGCTGTCATATAAATTTGGAAAACTACTGTCTGTGCACAAAACTGGCCTAACGAACGAATCCAATACCACATGTCGTTCGAATGGTATCTGTGAACCGCGTTAGAACAGTTTATGCTGCAATAAAGATATCAGCCTGGCCTGGTACCATAACGGGGTTAAAAACAATAGAACGCACGCGCAAGTAAGCAAGGAAGGACTAACGGACGCCGACGGACGCGCAAAACAGGTAGTGGTGAGTTATTCAATATATTCAAGCAGACGACATGTTTAAACCCCAATGGTACCAGCGACTCAAGTTAGACGGGCTATTTAATACACAAATACACAAATACTCTCATTTAAATTTGGAAAACAAACCCTATGCTGTCGAAAATACTGTTTGTGCACAAAACTGGCCTAACGAAACAGTCCAACACCACATGCAGTTTGAATGGTATCTGCGACCGGCGTTAGAACAGTTTATGCTGTCATATAAATTTGGAAAACTACTGTCTGTGCACAAAACTGGCCTAACGAACGAATCCAATACCACATGTCGTTCGAATGGTATCTGTGAACCGCGTTAGAACAGTTTATGCTGCAATAAAGATATCAGCCTGGCCTGGTACCATAACGGGGTTAAAAACAATAGAACGCACGCGCAAGTAAGCAAGGAAGGACTAACGGACGCCGACGGACGCGCAAGATGCCATGGTCTGTAATTTTAACTAGAAATGTAATTATTTTAAATGCTGTAATTATAAGTGGAACTGAATTTAAGATAGAAACGCTGACATAGTGGGACAATAATATACTTCAAAGTTCAACTTACCAATGTTCGCAGGTGGCCGCAAGTCCGTCCGTCAGCTCTGTCAGGTGTCGTTGTTGCTTAAAAATAACCAAAGCTAGAAACAGTTAGTGGTGAGTTATTCAATATATTCAAGCAGACGACATGTTTAAACCCCCAATGGTACCAGCGACTCAAGTTAGACGGGCTATTTAATACACAAATACACAAATACTCTCATTTAAATTTGGAAAACAAACCCTATGCTGTCGAAAATACTGTTTGTGCACAAAACTGGCCTAACGAAACAGTCCAACACCACATGCAGTTTGAATGGTATCTGCGACCGGCGTTAGAACAGTTTATGCTGTCATATAAATTTGGAAAACTACTGTCTGTGCACAAAACTGGCCTAACGAACGAATCCAATACCACATGTCGTTCGAATGGTATCTGTGAACCGCGTTAGAACAGTTTATGCTGCAATAAAGATATCAGCCTGGCCTGGTACCATAACGGGGTTAAAAACAATAGAACGCACGCGCAAGTAAGCAAGGAAGGACTAACGGACGCCGACGGACGCGCAAAACAGTTAGTGGTGAGTTATTCAATATATTCAAGCAGACGACATGTTTAAACCCCAATGGTACCAGCGACTCAAGTTAGACGGGCTATTTAATACACAAATACACAAATACTCTCATTTAAATTTGGAAAACAAACCCTATGCTGTCGAAAATACTGTTTGTGCACAAAACTGGCCTAACGAAACAGTCCAACACCACATGCAGTTTGAATGGTATCTGCGACCGGCGTTAGAACAGTTTATGCTGTCATATAAATTTGGAAAACTACTGTCTGTGCACAAAACTGGCCTAACGAACGAATCCAATACCACATGTCGTTCGAATGGTATCTGTGAACCGCGTTAGAACAGTTTATGCTGCAATAAAGATATCAGCCTGGCCTGGTACCATAACGGGGTTAAAAACAATAGAACGCACGCGCAAGTAAGCAAGGAAGGACTAACGGACGCCGACGGACGCGCAAGATGCCATGGTCTGTAATTTTAACTAGAAATGTAATTATTTTAAATGCTGTAATTATAAGTGGAACTGAATTTAAGATAGAAACGCTGACATAGTGGGACAATAATATACTTCAAAGTTCAACTTACCAATGTTCGCAGGTGGCCGCAAGTCCGTCCGTCAGCTCTGTCAGGTGTCGTTGTTGCTTAAAAATAACCAAAGCTAGAAACAGTTAGTGGTGAGTTATTCAATATATTCAAGCAGACGACATGTTTAAACCCCCAATGGTACCAGCGAATCAAGTTAGACGGGCTATTTAATACACAAATACACAAATACTCTCATTTAAATTTGGAAAACAAACCCTATGCTGTCGAAAATACTGTTTGTGCACAAAACTGGCCTAACGAAACAGTCCAACACCACATGCAGTTTGAATGGTATCTGCGACCGGCGTTAGAACAGTTTATGCTGTCATATAAATTTGGAAAACTACTGTCTGTGCACAAAACTGGCCTAACGAACGAATCCAATACCACATGTCGTTCGAATGGTATCTGTGAACCGCGTTAGAACAGTTTATGCTGCAATAAAGATATCAGCCTGGCCTGGTACCATAACGGGGTTAAAAACAATAGAACGCACGCGCAAGTAAGCAAGGAAGGACTAACGGACGCCGACGGACGCGCAAAACAGTTAGTGGTGAGTTATTCAATATATTCAAGCAGACGACATGTTTAAACCCCAATGGTACCAGCGACTCAAGTTAGACGGGCTATTTAATACACAAATACACAAATACTCTCATTTAAATTTGGAAAACAAACCCTATGCTGTCGAAAATACTGTTTGTGCACAAAACTGGCCTAACGAAACAGTCCAACACCACATGCAGTTTGAATGGTATCTGCGACCGGCGTTAGAACAGTTTATGCTGTCATATAAATTTGGAAAACTACAGTCTGTGCACAAAACTGGCCTAACGAACGAATCCAATACCACATGTCGTTCGAATGGTATCTGTGAACCGCGTTAGAACAGTTTATGCTGCAATAAAGATATCAGCCTGGCCTGGTACCATAACGGGGTTAAAAACAATAGAACGCACGCGCAAGTAAGCAAGGAAGGACTAACGGACGCCGACGGACGCGCAAGATGCCATGGTCTGTAATTTTAACTAGAAATGTAATTATTTTAAATGCTGTAATTATAAGTGGAACTGAATTTAAGATAGAAACGCTGACATAGTGGGACAATAATATACTTCAAAGTTCAACTTACCAATGTTCGCAGGTGGCCGCAAGTCCGTCCGTCAGCTCTGTCAGGTGTCGTTGTTGCTTAAAAATAACCAAAGCTAGAAGCAGTTAGTGGTGAGTTATTCAATATATTCAAGCAGACGACATGTTTAAACCCCCAATGGTACCAGCGACTCAAGTTAGACGGGCTATTTAATACACAAATACACAAATACTCTCATTTAAATTTGGAAAACAAACCCTATGCTGTCGAAAATACTGTTTGTGCACAAAACTGGCCTAACGAAACAGTCCAACACCACATGCAGTTTGAATGGTATCTGCGACCGGCGGTAGAACAGTTTATGCTGTCATATAAATTTGGAAAACTACTGTCTGTGCACAAAACTGGCCTAACGAACGAATCCAATACCACATGTCGTTCGAATGGTATCTGTGAACCGCGTTAGAACAGTTTATGCTGCAATAAAGATATCAGCCTGGCCTGGTACCATAACGGGGTTAAACACAATAGAACGCACGCGCAAGTAAGCAAGGAAGGACTAACGGACGCCGACGGACGCGCAAAACAGTTAGTGGTGAGTTATTCAATATATTCAAGCAGACGACATGTTTAAACCCCAATGGTACCAGCGACTCAAGTTAGACGGGCTATTTAATACACAAATACACAAATACTCTCATTTAAATTTGGAAAACAAACCCTATGCTGTCGAAAATACTGTTTGTGCACAAAACTGGCCTAACGAAACAGTCCAACACCACATGCAGTTTGAATGGTATCTGCGACCGGCGTTAGAACAGTTTATGCTGTCATATAAATTTGGAAAACTACTGTCTGTGCACAAAACTGGCCTAACGAACGAATCCAATACCACATGTCGTTCGAATGGTATCTGTGAACCGCGTTAGAACAGTTTATGCTGCAATAAAGATATCAGCCTGGCCTGGTACCATAACGGGGTTAAAAACAATAGAACGCACGCGCAAGTAAGCAAGGAAGGACTAACGGACGCCGACGGACGCGCAAGATGCCATGGTCTGTAATTTTAACTAGAAATGTAATTATTTTAAATGCTGTAATTATAAGTGGAACTGAATTTAAGATAGAAACGCTGACATAGTGGGACAATAATATACTTCAAAGTTCAACTTACCAATGTTCGCAGGTGGCCGCAAGTCCGTCCGTCAGCTCTGTCAGGTGTCGTTGTTGCTTAAAAATAACCAAAGCTAGAAACAGTTAGTGGTGAGTTATTCAATATATTCAAGCAGACGACATGTTTAAACCCCCAATGGTACCAGCGACTCAAGTTAGACGGGCTATTTAATACACAAATACACAAATACTCTCATTTAAATTTGGAAAACAAACCCTATGCTGTCGAAAATACTGTTTGTGCACAAAACTGGCCTAACGAAACAGTCCAACACCACATGCAGTTTGAATGGTATCTGCGACCGGCGTTAGAACAGTTTATGCTGTCATATAAATTTGGAAAACTACTGTCTGTGCACAAAACTGGCCTAACGAACGAATCCAATACCACATGTCGTTCGAATGGTATCTGTGAACCGCGTTAGAACAGTTTATGCTGCAATAAAGATATCAGCCTGGCCTGGTACCATAACGGGGTTAAAAACAATAGAACGCACGCGCAAGTAAGCAAGGAAGGACTAACGGACGCCGACGGACGCGCAAAACAGTTAGTGGTGAGTTATTCAATATATTCAAGCAGACGACATGTTTAAACCCCAATGGTACCAGCGACTCAAGTTAGACGGGCTATTTAATACACAAATACACAAATACTCTCATTTAAATTTGGAAAACAAACCCTATGCTGTCGAAAATACTGTTTGTGCACAAAACTGGCCTAACGAAACAGTCCAACACCACATGCAGTTTGAATGGTATCTGCGACCGGCGTTAGAACAGTTTATGCTGTCATATAAATTTGGAAAACTACTGTCTGTGCACAAAACTGGCCTAACGAACGAATCCAATACCACATGTCGTTCGAATGGTATCTGTGAACCGCGTTAGAACAGTTTATGCTGCAATAAAGATATCAGCCTGGCCTGGTACCATAACGGGGTTAAAAACAATAGAACGCACGCGCAAGTAAGCAAGGAAGGACTAACGGACGCCGACGGACGCGCAAGATGCCATGGTCTGTAATTTTAACTAGAAATGTAATTATTTTAAATGCTGTAATTATAAGTGGAACTGAATTTAAGATAGAAACGCTGACATAGTGGGACAATAATATACTTCAAAGTTCAACTTACCAATGTTCGCAGGTGGCCGCAAGTCCGTCCGTCAGCTCTGTCAGGTGTCGTTGTTGCTTAAAAATAACCAAAGCTAGAAACAGTTAGTGGTGAGTTATTCAATATATTCAAGCAGACGACATGTTTAAACCCCCAATGGTACCAGCGACTCAAGTTAGACGGGCTATTTAATACACAAATACACAAATACTCTCATTTAAATTTGGAAAACAAACCCTATGCTGTCGAAAATACTGTTTGTGCACAAAACTGGCCTAACGAAACAGTCCAACACCACATGCAGTTTGAATGGTATCTGCGACCGGCGTTAGAACAGTTTATGCTGTCATATAAATTTGGAAAACTACTGTCTGTGCACAAAACTGGCCTAACGAACGAATCCAATACCACATGTCGTTCGAATGGTATCTGTGAACCGCGTTAGAACAGTTTATGCTGCAATAAAGATATCAGCCTGGCCTGGTACCATAACGGGGTTAAAAACAATAGAACGCACGCGCAAGTAAGCAAGGAAGGACTAACGGACGCCGACGGACGCGCAAAACAGTTAGTGGTGAGTTATTCAATATATTCAAGCAGACGACATGTTTAAACCCCAATGGTACCAGCGACTCAAGTTAGACGGGCTATTTAATACACAAATACACAAATACTCTCATTTAAATTTGGAAAACAAACCCTATGCTGTCGAAAATACTGTTTGTGCACAAAACTGGCCTAACGAAACAGTCCAACACCACATGCAGTTTGAATGGTATCTGCGACCGGCGTTAGAACAGTTTATGCTGTCATATAAATTTGGAAAACTACTGTCTGTGCACAAAACTGGCCTAACGAACGAATCCAATACCACATGTCGTTCGAATGGTATCTGTGAACCGCGTTAGAACAGTTTATGCTGCAATAAAGATATCAGCCTGGCCTGGTACCATAACGGGGTTAAAAACAATAGAACGCACGCGCAAGTAAGCAAGGAAGGACTAACGGACGCCGACGGACGCGCAAGATGCCATGGTCTGTAATTTTAACTAGAAATGTAATTATTTTAAATGCTGTAATTATAAGTGGAACTGAATTTAAGATAGAAACGCTGACATAGTGGGACAATAATATACTTCAAAGTTCAACTTACCAATGTTCGCAGGTGGCCGCAAGTCCGTCCGTCAGCTCTGTCAGGTGTCGTTGTTGCTTAAAAATAACCAAAGCTAGAAACAGTTAGTGGTGAGTTATTCAATATATTCAAGCAGACGACATGTTTAAACCCCCAATGGTACCAGCGAATCAAGTTAGACGGGCTATTTAATACACAAATACACAAATAATCTCATTTAAATTTGGAAAACAAACCCTATGCTGTCGAAAATACTGTTTGTGCACAAAACTGGCCTAACGAAACAGTCCAACACCACATGCAGTTTGAATGGTATCTGCGACCGGCGTTAGAACAGTTTATGCTGTCATATAAATTTGGAAAACTACTGTCTGTGCACAAAACTGGCCTAACGAACGAATCCAATACCACATGTCGTTCGAATGGTATCTGTGAACCGCGTTAGAACAGTTTATGCTGCAATAAAGATATCAGCCTGGCCTGGTACCATAACGGGGTTAAAAACAATAGAACGCACGCGCAAGTAAGCAAGGAAGGACTAACGGACGCCGACGGACGCGCAAAACAGTTAGTGGTGAGTTATTCAATATATTCAAGCAGACGACATGTTTAAACCCCAATGGTACCAGCGACTCAAGTTAGACGGGCTATTTAATACACAAATACACAAATACTCTCATTTAAATTTGGAAAACAAACCCTATGCTGTCGAAAATACTGTTTGTGCACAAAACTGGCCTAACGAAACAGTCCAACACCACATGCAGTTTGAATGGTATCTGCGACCGGCGTTAGAACAGTTTATGCTGTCATATAAATTTGGAAAACTACTGTCTGTGCACAAAACTGGCCTAACGAACGAATCCAATACCACATGTCGTTCGAATGGTATCTGTGAACCGCGTTAGAACAGTTTATGCTGCAATAAAGATATCAGCCTGGCCTGGTACCATAACGGGGTTAAAAACAATAGAACGCACGCGCAAGTAAGCAAGGAAGGACTAACGGACGCCGACGGACGCGCAAAACAGTTAGTGGTGAGTTATTCAATATATTCAAGCAGACGACATGTTTAAACCCCAATGGTACCAGCGACTCAAGTTAGACGGGCTATTTAATACACAAATACACAAATACTCTCATTTAAATTTGGAAAACAAACCCTATGCTGTCGAAAATACTGTTTGTGCACAAAACTGGCCTAACGAAACAGTCCAACACCACATGCAGTTTGAATGGTATCTGCGACCGGCGTTAGAACAGTTTATGCTGTCATATAAATTTGGAAAACTACTGTCTGTGCACAAAACTGGCCTAACGAACGAATCCAATACCACATGTCGTTCGAATGGTATCTGTGAACCGCGTTAGAACAGTTTATGCTGCAATAAAGATATCAGCCTGGCCTGGTACCATAACGGGGTTAAAAACAATAGAACGCACGCGCAAGTAAGCAAGGAAGGACTAACGGACGCCGACGGACGCGCAAGATGCCATGGTCTGTAATTTTAACTAGAAATGTAATTATTTTAAATGCTGTAATTATAAGTGGAACTGAATTTAAGATAGAAACGCTGACATAGTGGGACAATAATATACTTCAAAGTTCAACTTACCAATGTTCGCAGGTGGCCGCAAGTCCGTCCGTCAGCTCTGTCAGGTGTCGTTGTTGCTTAAAAATAACCAAAGCTAGAAGCAGTTAGTGGTGAGTTATTCAATATATTCAAGCAGACGACATGTTTAAACCCCCAATGGTACCAGCGACTCAAGTTAGACGGGCTATTTAATACACAAATACACAAATACTCTCATTTAAATTTGGAAAACAAACCCTATGCTGTCGAAAATACTGTTTGTGCACAAAACTGGCCTAACGAAACAGTCCAACACCACATGCAGTTTGAATGGTATCTGCGACCGGCGTTAGAACAGTTTATGCTGTCATATAAATTTGGAAAACTACTGTCTGTGCACAAAACTGGCCTAACGAACGAATCCAATACCACATGTCGTTCGAATGGTATCTGTGAACCGCGTTAGAACAGTTTATGCTGCAATAAAGATATCAGCCTGGCCTGGTACCATAACGGGGTTAAACACAATAGAACGCACGCGCAAGTAAGCAAGGAAGGACTAACGGACGCCGACGGACGCGCAAAACAGTTAGTGGTGAGTTATTCAATATATTCAAGCAGACGACATGTTTAAACCCCAATGGTACCAGCGACTCAAGTTAGACGGGCTATTTAATACACAAATACACAAATACTCTCATTTAAATTTGGAAAACAAACCCTATGCTGTCGAAAATACTGTTTGTGCACAAAACTGGCCTAACGAAACAGTCCAACACCACATGCAGTTTGAATGGTATCTGCGACCGGCGTTAGAACAGTTTATGCTGTCATATAAATTTGGAAAACTACTGTCTGTGCACAAAACTGGCCTAACGAACGAATCCAATACCACATGTCGTTCGAATGGTATCTGTGAACCGCGTTAGAACAGTTTATGCTGCAATAAAGATATCAGCCTGGCCTGGTACCATAACGGGGTTAAAAACAATAGAACGCACGCGCAAGTAAGCAAGGAAGGACTAACGGACGCCGACGGACGCGCAAGATGCCATGGTCTGTAATTTTAACTAGAAATGTAATTATTTTAAATGCTGTAATTATAAGTGGAACTGAATTTAAGATAGAAATGCTGACATAGTGGGACAATAATATACTTCAAAGTTCAACTTACCAATGTTCGCAGGTGGCCGCAAGTCCGTCCGTCAGCTCTGTCAGGTGTCGTTGTTGCTTAAAAATAACCAAAGCTAGAAACAGTTAGTGGTGAGTTATTCAATATATTCAAGCAGACGACATGTTTAAACCCCCAATGGTACCAGCGACTCAAGTTAGACGGGCTATTTAATTCACAAATACACAAATACTCTCATTTAAATTTGGAAAACAAACCCTATGCTGTCGAAAATACTGTTTGTGCACAAAACTGGCCTAACGAAACAGTCCAACACCACATGCAGTTTGAATGGTATCTGCGACCGGCGTTAGAACAGTTTATGCTGTCATATAAATTTGGAAAACTACTGTCTGTGCACAAAACTGGCCTAACGAACGAATCCAATACCACATGTCGTTCGAATGGTATCTGTGAACCGCGTTAGAACAGTTTATGCTGCAATAAAGATATCAGCCTGGCCTGGTACCATAACGGGGTTAAAAACAATAGAACGCACGCGCAAGTAAGCAAGGAAGGACTAACGGACGCCGACGGACGCGCAAAACAGTTAGTGGTGAGTTATTCAATATATTCAAGCAGACGACATGTTTAAACCCCAATGGTACCAGCGACTCAAGTTAGACGGGCTATTTAATACACAAATACACAAATACTCTCATTTAAATTTGGAAAACAAACCCTATGCTGTCGAAAATACTGTTTGTGCACAAAACTGGCCTAACGAAACAGTCCAACACCACATGCAGTTTGAATGGTATCTGCGACCGGCGTTAGAACAGTTTATGCTGTCATATAAATTTGGAAAACTACTGTCTGTGCACAAAACTGGCCTAACGAACGAATCCAATACCACATGTCGTTCGAATGGTATCTGTGAACCGCGTTAGAACAGTTTATGCTGCAATAAAGATATCAGCCTGGCCTGGTACCATAACGGGGTTAAAAACAATAGAACGCACGCGCAAGTAAGCAAGGAAGGACTAACGGACGCCGACGGACGCGCAAAACAGTTAGTGGTGAGTTATTCAATATATTCAAGTAGACATGTTTAAACCCCAATGGTACCAGCGACTCAAGTTAGACGGGCTATTTAATACACAAATACACAAATACTCTCATTTAAATTTGGAAAACAAACCCTATGCTGTCGAAAATACTGTTTGTGCACAAAACTGGCCTAACGAAACAGTCCAACACCACATGCAGTTTGAATGGTATCTGCGACCGGCGTTAGAACAGTTTATGCTGTCATATAAATTTGGAAAACTACTGTCTGTGCACAAAACTGGCCTAACGAACGAATCCAATACCACATGTCGTTCGAATGGTATCTGTGAACCGCGTTAGAACAGTTTATGCTGCAATAAAGATATCAGCCTGGCCTGGTACCATAACGGGGTTAAAAACAATAGAACGCACGCGCAAGTAAGCAAGGAAGGACTAACGGACGCCGACGGACGCGCAAGATGCCATGGTCTGTAATTTTAACTAGAAATGTAATTATTTTAAATGCTGTAATTATAAGTGGAACTGAATTTAAGATAGAAACGCTGACATAGTGGGGACAATAATATACTTCAAAGTTCAACTTACCAATGTTCGCAGGTGGCCGCAAGTCCGTCCGTCAGCTCTGTCAGGTGTCGTTGTTGCTTAAAAATAACCAAAGCTAGAAACAGTTAGTGGTGAGTTATTCAATATATTCAAGCAGACGACATGTTTAAACCCCCAATGGTACCAGCGACTCAAGTTAGACGGGCTATTTAATACACAAATACACAAATACTCTCATTTAAATTTGGAAAACAAACCCTATGCTGTCGAAAATACTGTTTGTGCACAAAACTGGCCTAACGAAACAGTCCAACACCACATGCAGTTTGAATGGTATCTGCGACCGGCGTTAGAACAGTTTATGCTGTCATATAAATTTGGAAAACTACTGTCTGTGCACAAAACTGGCCTAACGAACGAATCCAATACCACATGTCGTTCGAATGGTATCTGTGAACCGCGTTAGAACAGTTTATGCTGCAATAAAGATATCAGCCTGGCCTGGTACCATAACGGGGTTAAAAACAATAGAACGCACGCGCAAGTAAGCAAGGAAGGACTAACGGACGCCGACGGACGCGCAAAACAGTTAGTGGTGAGTTATTCAATATATTCAAGCAGACGACATGTTTAAACCCCAATGGTACCAGCGACTCAAGTTAGACGGGCTATTTAATACACAAATACACAAATACTCTCATTTAAATTTGGAAAACAAACCCTATGCTGTCGAAAATACTGTTTGTGCACAAAACTGGCCTAACGAAACAGTCCAACACCACATGCAGTTTGAATGGTATCTGCGACCGGCGTTAGAACAGTTTATGCTGTCATATAAATTTGGAAAACTACTGTCTGTGCACAAAACTGGCCTAACGAACGAATCCAATACCACATGTCGTTCGAATGGTATCTGTGAACCGCGTTAGAACAGTTTATGCTGCAATAAAGATATCAGCCTGGCCTGGTACCATAACGGGGTTAAAAACAATAGAACGCACGCGCAAGTAAGCAAGGAAGGACTAACGGACGCCGACGGACGCGCAAGATGCCATGGTCTGTAATTTTAACTAGAAATGTAATTATTTTAAATGCTGTAATTATAAGTGGAACTGAATTTAAGATAGAAACGCTGACATAGTGGGACAATAATATACTTCAAAGTTCAACTTACCAATGTTCGCAGGTGGCCGCAAGTCCGTCCGTCAGCTCTGTCAGGTGTCGTTGTTGCTTAAAAATAACCAAAGCTAGAAACAGTTAGTGGTGAGTTATTCAATATATTCAAGCAGACGACATGTTTAAACCCCCAATGGTACCAGCGACTCAAGTGAGACGGGCTATTTAATACACAAATACACAAATACTCTCATTTAAATTTGGAAAACAAACCCTATGCTGTCGAAAATACTGTTTGTGCACAAAACTGGCCTAACGAAACAGTCCAACACCACATGCAGTTTGAATGGTATCTGCGACCGGCGTTAGAACAGTTTATGCTGTCATATAAATTTGGAAAACTACTGTCTGTGCACAAAACTGGCCTAACGAACGAATCCAATACCACATGTCGTTCGAATGGTATCTGTGAACCGCGTTAGAACAGTTTATGCTGCAATAAAGATATCAGCCTGGCCTGGTACCATAACGGGGTTAAAAACAATAGAACGCACGCGCAAGTAAGCAAGGAAGGACTAACGGACGCCGACGGACGCGCAAGATGCCATGGTCTGTAATTTTAACTAGAAATGTAATTATTTTAAATGCTGTAATTATAAGTGGAACTGAATTTAAGATAGAAACGCTGACATAGTGGGACAATAATATACTTCAAAGTTCAACTTACCAATGTTCGCAGGTGGCGCAAGTCCGTCCGTCAGCTCTGTCAGGTGTCGTTGTTGCTTAAAAATAACCAAAGCTAGAAACATTTAGTGGTGAGTTATTCAATATATTCAAGCAGACGACATGTTTAAACCCCCAATGGTACCAGCGACTCAAGTTAGACGGGGCTATTTAATACACAAATACACAAATACTCTCATTTAAATTTGGAAAACAAACCCTATGCTGTCGAAAATACTGTTTGTGCACAAAACTGGCCTAACGAAACAGTCCAACACCACATGCAGTTTGAATGGTATCTGCGACCGGCGTTAGAACAGTTTATGCTGTCATATAAATTTGGAAAACTACTGTCTGTGCACAAAACTGGCCTAACGAACGAATCCAATACCACATGTCGTTCGAATGGTATCTGTGAACCGCGTTAGAAACAGTTTATGCTGCAATAAAGATATCAGCCTGGCCTGGTACCATAACGGGGTTAAAAACAATAGAACGCACGCGCAAGTAAGCAAGGAAGGACTAACGGACGCCGACGGACGCGCAAAACAGTTAGTGGTGAGTTATTCAATATATTCAAGCAGACGACATGTTTTAAACCCCCAATGGTACCAGCGACTCAAGTTAGACGGGCTATTTAATACACAAATACACAAATACTCTCATTTAAATTTGGAAAACAAACCCTATGCTGTCGAAAATACTGTTTGTGCACAAAACTGGCCTAACGAAACAGTCCAACACCACATGCAGTTTGAATGGTATCTGCGACCGGCGTTAGAACAGTTTATGCTGTCATATAAATTTGGAAAACTACTGTCTGTGCACAAAACTGGCCTAACGAACGAATCCAATACCACATGTCGTTCGAATGGTATCTGTGAACCGCGTTAGAACAGTTTATGCTGCAATAAAGATATCAGCCTGGCCTGGTACCATAACGGGGTTAAAAACAATAGAACGCACGCGCAAGTAAGCAAGGAAGGACTAACGGACGCCGACGGACGCGCAAGATGCCATGGTCTGTAATTTTAACTAGAAATGTAATTATTTTAAATGCTGTAATTATAAGTGGAACTGAATTTAAGATAGAAACGCTGACATAGTGGGACAATAATATACTTCAAAGTTCAACTTACCAATGTTCGCAGGTGGCCGCAAGTCCGTCCGTCAGCTCTGTCAGGTGTCGTTGTTGCTTAAAAATAACCAAAGCTAGAAACAGTTAGTGGTGAGTTATTCAATATATTCAAGCAGACGACATGTTTAAACCCCCAATGGTACCAGCGACTCAAGTTAGACGGGCTATTTAATACACAAATACACAAATACTCTCATTTAAATTTGGAAAACAAACCCTATGCTGTCGAAAATACTGTTTGTGCACAAAACTGGCCTAACGAAACAGTCCAACACCACATGCAGTTTGAATGGTATCTGCGACCGGCGTTAGAACAGTTTATGCTGTCATATAAATTTGGAAAACTACTGTCTGTGCACAAAACTGGCCTAACGAACGAATCCAATACCACATGTCGTTCGAATGGTATCTGTGAACCGCGTTAGAACAGTTTATGCTGCAATAAAGATATCAGCCTGGCCTGGTACCATAACGGGGTTAAAAACAATAGAACGCACGCGCAAGTAAGCAAGGAAGGACTAACGGACGCCGACGGACGCGCAAAACAGTTAGTGGTGAGTTATTCAATATATTCAAGCAGACGACATGTTTAAACCCCAATGGTACCAGCGACTCAAGTTAGACGGGCTATTTAATACACAAATACACAAATACTCTCATTTAAATTTGGAAAACAAACCCTATGCTGTCGAAAATACTGTTTGTGCACAAAACTGGCCTAACGAAACAGTCCAACACCACATGCAGTTTGAATGGTATCTGCGACCGGCGTTAGAACAGTTTATGCTGTCATATAAATTTGGAAAACTACTGTCTGTGCACAAAACTGGCCTAACGAACGAATCCAATACCACATGTCGTTCGAATGGTATCTGTGAACCGCGTTAGAACAGTTTATGCTGCAATAAAGATATCAGCCTGGCCTGGTACCATAACGGGGTTAAAAACAATAGAACGCACGCGCAAGTAAGCAAGGAAGGACTAACGGACGCCGACGGACGCGCAAGATGCCATGGTCTGTAATTTTAACTAGAAATGTAATTATTTTAAATGCTGTAATTATAAGTGGAACTGAATTTAAGATAGAAACGCTGACATAGTGGGACAATAATATACTTCAAAGTTCAACTTACCAATGTTCGCAGGTGGCCGCAAGTCCGTCCGTCAGCTCTGTCAGGTGTCGTTGTTGCTTAAAAATAACCAAAGCTAGAAACAGTTAGTGGTGAGTTATTCAATATATTCAAGCAGACGACATGTTTAAACCCCCAATGGTACCAGCGACTCAAGTTAGACGGGCTATTTAATACACAAATACACAAATACTCTCATTTAAATTTGGAAAACAAACCCTATGCTGTCGAAAATACTGTTTGTGCACAAAACTGGCCTAACGAAACAGTCCAACACCACATGCAGTTTGAATGGTATCTGCGACCGGCGTTAGAACAGTTTATGCTGTCATATAAATTTGGAAAACTACTGTCTGTGCACAAAACTGGCCTAACGAACGAATCCAATACCACATGTCGTTCGAATGGTATCTGTGAACCGCGTTAGAACAGTTTATGCTGCAATAAAGATATCAGCCTGGCCTGGTACCATAACGGGGTTAAAAACAATAGAACGCACGCGCAAGTAAGCAAGGAAGGACTAACGGACGCCGACGGACGCGCAAGATGCCATGGTCTGTAATTTTAACTAGAAATGTAATTATTTTAAATGCTGTAATTATAAGTGGAACTGAATTTAAGATAGAAACGCTGACATAGTGGGACAATAATATACTTCAAAGTTCAACTTACCAATGTTCGCAGGTGGCCGCAAGTCCGTCCGTCAGCTCTGTCAGGTGTCGTTGTTGCTTAAAAATAACCAAAGCTAGAAACAGTTAGTGGTGAGTTATTCAATATATTCAAGCAGACGACATGTTTAAACCCCCAATGGTACCAGCGACTCAAGTTAGACGGGCTATTTAATACACAAATATACAAATACTCTCATTTAAATTTGGAAAACAAACCCTATGCTGTCGAAAATACTGTTTGTGCACAAAACTGGCCTAACGAAACAGTCCAACACCACATGCAGTTTGAATGGTATCTGCGACCGGCGTTAGAACAGTTTATGCTGTCATATAAATTTGGAAAACTACTGTCTGTGCACAAAACTGGCCTAACGAACGAATCCAATACCACATGTCGTTCGAATGGTATCTGTGAACCGCGTTAGAACAGTTTATGCTGCAATAAAGATATCAGCCTGGCCTGGTACCATAACGGGGTTAAAAACAATAGAACGCACGCGCAAGTAAGCAAGGAAGGACTAACGGACGCCGACGGACGCGCAAAACAGTTAGTGGTGAGTTATTCAATATATTCAAGCAGACGACATGTTTAAACCCCAATGGTACCAGCGACTCAAGTTAGACGGGCTATTTAATACACAAATACACAAATACTCTCATTTAAATTTGGAAAACAAACCCTATGCTGTCGAAAATACTGTTTGTGCACAAAACTGGCCTAACGAAACAGTCCAACACCACATGCAGTTTGAATGGTATCTGCGACCGGCGTTAGAACAGTTTATGCTGTCATATAAATTTGGAAAACTACTGTCTGTGCACAAAACTGGCCTAACGAACGAATCCAATACCACATGTCGTTCGAATGGTATCTGTGAACCGCGTTAGAACAGTTTATGCTGCAATAAAGATATCAGCCTGGCCTGGTACCATAACGGGGTTAAAAACAATAGAACGCACGCGCAAGTAAGCAAGGAAGGACTAACGGACGCCGACGGACGCGCAAAACAGTTAGTGGTGAGTTATTCAATATATTCAAGCAGACGACATGTTTAAACCCCAATGGTACCAGCGACTCAAGTTAGACGGGCTATTTAATACACAAATACACAAATACTCTCATTTAAATTTGGAAAACAAACCCTATGCTGTCGAAAATACTGTTTGTGCACAAAACTGGCCTAACGAAACAGTCCAACACCATTTGCAGTTTTGAATGGTATCTGCGACCGGCGTTAGAACAGTTTATGCTGTCCATATAAATTTGGAAAACTACTGTCTGTGCACAAAACTGGCCTAACGAACGAATCCAATACCACATGTCGTTCGAATGGTATCTGTGAACCGCGTTAGAACAGTTTATGCTGCAATAAAGATATCAGCCTGGCCTGGTACCATAACGGGGTTAAAAACAATAGAACGCACGCGCAAGTAAGCAAGGAAGGACTAACGGACGCCGACGGGACGCGCAAAACAGTTAGTGGTGAGTTATTCAATATATTCAAGCAGACGACATGTTTAAACCCCAATGGTACCAGCGACTCAAGTTAGACGGGCTATTTAATACACAAATACACAAATACTCTCATTTAAATTTGGAAAACAAACCCTATGCTGTCGAAAATACTGTTTGTGCACAAAACTGGCCTAACGAAACAGTCCAACACCACATGCAGTTTGAATGGTATCTGCGACCGGCGTTAGAACAGTTTATGCTGTCATATAAATTTGGAAAACTACTGTCTGTGCACAAAACTGGCCTAACGAACGAATCCAATACCACATGTCGTTCGAATGGTATCTGTGAACCGCGTTAGAACAGTTTATGCTGCAATAAAGATATCAGCCTGGCCTGGGTACCATAACGGGGTTAAAAACAATAGAACGCACGCGCAAGTAAGCAAGGAAGGACTAACGGACGCCGACGGACGCGCAAAACAGTTAGTGGTGAGTTATTCAATATATTCAAGCAGACGACATGTTTAAACCCCAATGGTACCAGCGACTCAAGTTAGACGGGCTATTTAATACACAAATACACAAATACTCTCATTTAAATTTGGAAAACAAACCCTATGCTGTCGAAAATACTGTTTGTGCACAAAACTGGCCTAACGAAACAGTCCAACACCACATGCAGTTTGAATGGTATCTGCGACCGGCGTTAGAACAGTTTATGCTGTCATATAAATTTGGAAAACTACTGTCTGTGCACAAAACTGGCCTAACGAACGAATCCAATACCACATGTCGTTCGAATGGTATCTGTGAACCGCGTTTAGAACAGTTTATGCTGCAATAAAGATATCAGCCTGGCCTGGGTACCATAACGGGGTTAAAAAACAATAGAACGCACGCGCAAGTAAGCAAGGAAGGACTAACGGACGCCGACGGACGCGCAAGATGCCATGGTCTGTAATTTTAACTAGAAATGTAATTATTTTTAAATGCTGTAATTATAAGTGGAACTGAATTTAAGATAGAAACGCTGACATAGTGGGACAATAATATACTTCAAAGTTCAACTTACCAATGTTCGCAGGTGGCCGCAAGTCCGTCCGTCAGCTCTGTCAGGTGTCCGTTGTTGCTTAAAAATAACCAAAGCTAGAAACAGTTAGTGGTGAGTTATTCAATATATTCAAGCAGACGACATGTTTAAACCCCCAATGGTACCAGCGACTCAAGTTAGACGGGCTATTTAATACACAAAACTCTCATTTAAATTTGGAAAACAAACCCTATGCTGTCGAAAATACTGTTTGTGCACAAAACTGGCCTAACGAAACAGTCCAACACCACATGCAGTTTGAATGGTATCTGCGACCGGCGTTAGAACAGTTTATGCTGTCATATAAATTTGGAAAACTACTGTCTGTGCACAAAACTGGCCTAACGAACGAATCCAATACCACATGTCGTTCGAATGGTATCTGTGAACCGCGTTAGAACAGTTTATGCTGCAATAAAGATATCAGCCTGGCCTGGTACCATAACGGGGTTAAAAACAATAGAACGCACGCGCAAGTAAGCAAGGAAGGACTAACGGACGCCGACGGACGCGCAAAACAGTTAGTGGTGAGTTATTCAATATATTCAAGCAGACGACATGTTTAAACCCCAATGGTACCAGCGACTCAAGTTAGACGGGCTATTTAATACACAAATACACAAATACTCTCATTTAAATTTGGAAAACAAACCCTATGCTGTCGAAAATACTGTTTGTGCACAAAACTGGCCTAACGAAACAGTTCAACACCACATGCAGTTTGAATGGTATCTGCGACCGGCGTTAGAACAGTTTATGCTGTCATATAAATTTGGAAAACTACTGTCTGTGCACAAAACTGGCCTAACGAACGAATCCAATACCACATGTCGTTCGAATGGTATCTGTGAACCGCGTTAGAACAGTTTATGCTGCAATAAAGATATCAGCCTGGCCTGGTACCATAACGGGGTTAAAAACAAAAGAACGCACGCGCAAGTAAGCAAGGAAGGACTAACGGACGCCGACGGACGCGCAAGATGCCATGGTCTGTAATTTTAACTAGAAATGTAATTATTTTAAATGCTGTAATTATAAGTGGAACTGAATTTAAGATAGAAACGCTGACATAGTGGGACAATAATATACTTCAAAGTTCAACTTACCAATGTTCGCAGGTGGCCGCAAGTCCGTCCGTCAGCTCTGTCAGGTGTCGTTGTTGCTTAAAAATAACCAAAGCTAGAAACAGTTAGTGGTGAGTTATTCAATATATTCAAGCAGACGACATGTTTAAACCCCCAATGGTACCAGCGACTCAAGTTAGACGGGCTATTTAATACACAAATACACAAATACTCTCATTTAAATTTGGAAAACAAACCCTATGCTGTCGAAAATACTGTTTGTGCACAAAACTGGCCTAACGAAACAGTCCAACACCACATGCAGTTTGAATGGTATCTGCGACCGGCGTTAGAACAGTTTATGCTGTCATATAAATTTGGAAAACTACTGTCTGTGCACAAAACTGGCCTAACGAACGAATCCAATACCACATGTCGTTCGAATGGTATCTGTGAACCGCGTTAGAACAGTTTATGCTGCAATAAAGATATCAGCCTGGCCTGGTACCATAACGGGGTTAAAAACAATAGAACGCACGCGCAAGTAAGCAAGGAAGGACTAACGGACGCCGACGGACGCGCAAAACAGTTAGTGGTGAGTTATTCAATATATTCAAGCAGACGACATGTTTAAACCCCAATGGTACCAGCGACTCAAGTTAGACGGGCTATTTAATACACAAATACACAAATACTCTCATTTAAATTTGGAAAACAAACCCTATGCTGTCGAAAATACTGTTTGTGCACAAAACTGGCCTAACGAAACAGTCCAACACCACATGCAGTTTGAATGGTATCTGCGACCGGCGTTAGAACAGTTTATGCTGTCATATAAATTTGGAAAACTACTGTCTGTGCACAAAACTGGCCTAACGAACGAATCCAATACCACATGTCGTTCGAATGGTATCTGTGAACCGCGTTAGAACAGTTTATGCTGCAATAAAGATATCAGCCTGGCCTGGTACCATAACGGGGTTAAAAACAATAGAACGCACGCGCAAGTAAGCAAGGAAGGACTAACGGACGCCGACGGACGCGCAAGATGCCATGGTCTGTAATTTTAACTAGAAATGTAATTATTTTAAATGCTGTAATTATAAGTGGAACTGAATTTAAGATAGAAACGCTGACATAGTGGGACAATAATATACTTCAAAGTTCAACTTACCAATGTTCGCAGGTGGCCGCAAGTCCGTCCGTCAGCTCTGTCAGGTGTCGTTGTTGCTTAAAAATAACCAAAGCTAGAAACAGTTAGTGGTGAGTTATTCAATATATTCAAGCAGACGACATGTTTAAACCCCCAATGGTACCAGCGACTCAAGTTAGACGGGCTATTTAATACACAAATATACAAATACTCTCATTTAAATTTGGAAAACAAACCCTATGCTGTCGAAAATACTGTTTGTGCACAAAACTGGCCTAACGAAACAGTCCAACACCACATGCAGTTTGAATGGTATCTGCGACCGGCGTTAGAACAGTTTATGCTGTCATATAAATTTGGAAAACTACTGTCTGTGCACAAAACTGGCCTAACGAACGAATCCAATACCACATGTCGTTCGAATGGTATCTGTGAACCGCGTTAGAACAGTTTATGCTGCAATAAAGATATCAGCCTGGCCTGGTACCATAACGGGGTTAAAAACAATAGAACGCACGCGCAAGTAAGCAAGGAAGGACTAACGGACGCCGACGGACGCGCAAAACAGTTAGTGGTGAGTTATTCAATATATTCAAGCAGACGACATGTTTAAACCCCAATGGTACCAGCGACTCAAGTTAGACGGGCTATTTAATACACAAATACACAAATACTCTCATTTAAATTTGGAAAACAAACCCTATGCTGTCGAAAATACTGTTTGTGCACAAAACTGGCCTAACGAAACAGTCCAACACCACATGCAGTTTGAATGGTATCTGCGACCGGCGTTAGAACAGTTTATGCTGTCATATAAATTTGGAAAACTACTGTCTGTGCACAAAACTGGCCTAACGAACGAATCCAATACCACATGTCGTTCGAATGGTATCTGTGAACCGCGTTAGAACAGTTTATGCTGCAATAAAGATATCAGCCTGGCCTGGTACCATAACGGGGTTAAAAACAATAGAACGCACGCGCAAGTAAGCAAGGAAGGACTAACGGACGCCGACGGACGCGCAAAACAGTTAGTGGTGAGTTATTCAATATATTCAAGCAGACGACATGTTTAAACCCCAATGGTACCAGCGACTCAAGTTAGACGGGCTATTTAATACACAAATACACAAATACTCTCATTTAAATTTGGAAAACAAACCCTATGCTGTCGAAAATACTGTTTGTGCACAAAACTGGCCTAACGAAACAGTCCAACACCACATGCAGTTTGAATGGTATCTGCGACCGGCGTTAGAACAGTTTATGCTGTCATATAAATTTGGAAAACTACTGTCTGTGCACAAAACTGGCCTAACGAACGAATCCAATACCACATGTCGTTCGAATGGTATCTGTGAACCGCGTTAGAACAGTTTATGCTGCAATAAAGATATCAGCCTGGCCTGGTACCATAACGGGGTTAAAAACAATAGAACGCACGCGCAAGTAAGCAAGGAAGGACTAACGGACGCCGACGGACGCGCAAGATGCCATGGTCTGTAATTTTAACTAGAAATGTAATTATTTTAAATGCTGTAATTATAAGTGGAACTGAATTTAAGATAGAAACGCTGACATAGTGGGACAATAATATACTTCAAAGTTCAACTTACCAATGTTCGCAGGTGGCCGCAAGTCCGTCCGTCAGCTCTGTCAGGTGTCGTTGTTGCTTAAAAATAACCAAAGCTAGAAACAGTTAGTGGTGAGTTATTCAATATATTCAAGCAGACGACATGTTTAAACCCCCAATGGTACCAGCGACTCAAGTTAGACGGGCTATTTAATACACAAATACACAAATACTCTCATTTAAATTTGGAAAACAAACCCTATGCTGTCGAAAATACTGTTTGTGCACAAAACTGGCCTAACGAAACAGTCCAACACCACATGCAGTTTGAATGGTATCTGCGACCGGCGTTAGAACAGTTTATGCTGTCATATAAATTTGGAAAACTACTGTCTGTGCACAAAACTGGCCTAACGAACGAATCCAATACCACATGTCGTTCGAATGGTATCTGTGAACCGCGTTAGAACAGTTTATGCTGCAATAAAGATATCAGCCTGGCCTGGTACCATAACGGGGTTAAAAACAATAGAACGCACGCGCAAGTAAGCAAGGAAGGACTAACGGACGCCGACGGACGCGCAAAACAGTTAGTGGTGAGTTATTCAATATATTCAAGCAGACGACATGTTTAAACCCCAATGGTACCAGCGACTCAAGTTAGACGGGCTATTTAATACACAAATACACAAATACTCTCATTTAAATTTGGAAAACAAACCCTATGCTGTCGAAAATACTGTTTGTGCACAAAACTGGCCTAACGAAACAGTCCAACACCACATGCAGTTTGAATGGTATCTGCGACCGGCGTTAGAACAGTTTATGCTGTCATATAAATTTGGAAAACTACTGTCTGTGCACAAAACTGGCCTAACGAACGAATCCAATACCACATGTCGTTCGAATGGTATCTGTGAACCGCGTTAGAACAGTTTATGCTGCAATAAAGATATCAGCCTGGCCTGGTACCATAACGGGGTTAAAAACAATAGAACGCACGCGCAAGTAAGCAAGGAAGGACTAACGGACGCCGACGGACGCGCAAGATGCCATGGTCTGTAATTTTAACTAGAAATGTAATTATTTTAAATGCTGTAATTATAAGTGGAACTGAATTTAAGATAGAAACGCTGACATAGTGGGACAATAATATACTTCAAAGTTCAACTTACCAATGTTCGCAGGTGGCCGCAAGTCCGTCCGTCAGCTCTGTCAGGTGTCGTTGTTGCTTAAAAATAACCAAAGCTAGAAACAGTTAGTGGTGAGTTATTCAATATATTCAAGCAGACGACATGTTTAAACCCCCAATGGTACCAGCGACTCAAGTTAGACGGGCTATTTAATACACAAATACACAAATACTCTCATTTAAATTTGGAAAACAAACCCTATGCTGTCGAAAATACTGTTTGTGCACAAAACTGGCCTAACGAAACAGTCCAACACCACATGCAGTTTGAATGGTATCTGCGACCGGCGTTAGAACAGTTTATGCTGTCATATAAATTTGGAAAACTACTGTCTGTGCACAAAACTGGCCTAACGAACGAATCCAATACCACATGTCGTTCGAATGGTATCTGTGAACCGCGTTAGAACAGTTTATGCTGCAATAAAGATATCAGCCTGGCCTGGTACCATAACGGGGTTAAAAACAATAGAACGCACGCGCAAGTAAGCAAGGAAGGACTAACGGACGCCGACGGACGCGCAAGATGCCATGGTCTGTAATTTTAACTAGAAATGTAATTATTTTAAATGCTGTAATTATAAGTGGAACTGAATTTAAGATAGAAACGCTGACATAGTGGGACAATAATATACTTCAAAGTTCAACTTACCAATGTTCGCAGGTGGCCGCAAGTCCGTCCGTCAGCTCTGTCAGGTGTCGTTGTTGCTTAAAAATAACCAAAGCTAGAAACAGTTAGTGGTGAGTTATTCAATATATTCAAGCAGACGACATGTTTAAACCCCCAATGGTACCAGCGACTCAAGTTAGACGGGCTATTTAATACACAAATACACAAATACTCTCATTTAAATTTGGAAAACAAACCCTATGCTGTCGAAAATACTGTTTGTGCACAAAACTGGCCTAACGAAACAGTCCAACACCACATGCAGTTTGAATGGTATCTGCGACCGGCGTTAGAACAGTTTATGCTGTCATATAAATTTGGAAAACTACTGTCTGTGCACAAAACTGGCCTAACGAACGAATCCAATACCACATGTCGTTCGAATGGTATCTGTGAACCGCGTTAGAACAGTTTATGCTGCAATAAAGATATCAGCCTGGCCTGGTACCATAACGGGGTTAAAAACAATAGAACGCACGCGCAAGTAAGCAAGGAAGGACTAACGGACGCCGACGGACGCGCAAAACAGTTAGTGGTGAGTTATTCAATATATTCAAGCAGACGACATGTTTAAACCCCAATGGTACCAGCGACTCAAGTTAGACGGGCTATTTAATACACAAATACACAAATACTCTCATTTAAATTTGGAAAACAAACCCTATGCTGTCGAAAATACTGTTTGTGCACAAAACTGGCCTAACGAAACAGTCCAACACCACATGCAGTTTGAATGGTATCTGCGACCGGCGTTAGAACAGTTTATGCTGTCATATAAATTTGGAAAACTACTGTCTGTGCACAAAACTGGCCTAACGAACGAATCCAATACCACATGTCGTTCGAATGGTATCTGTGAACCGCGTTAGAACAGTTTATGCTGCAATAAAGATATCAGCCTGGCCTGGTACCATAACGGGGTTAAAAACAATAGAACGCACGCGCAAGTAAGCAAGGAAGGACTAACGGACGCCGACGGACGCGCAAGATGCCATGGTCTGTAATTTTAACTAGAAATGTAATTATTTTAAATGCTGTAATTATAAGTGGAACTGAATTTAAGATAGAAACGCTGACATAGTGGGACAATAATATACTTCAAAGTTCAACTTACCAATGTTCGCAGGTGGCCGCAAGTCCGTCCGTCAGCTCTGTCAGGTGTCGTTGTTGCTTAAAAATAACCAAAGCTAGAAACAGTTAGTGGTGAGTTATTCAATATATTCAAGCAGACGACATGTTTAAACCCCCAATGGTACCAGCGACTCAAGTTAGACGGGCTATTTAATACACAAATACACAAATACTCTCATTTAAATTTGGAAAACAAACCCTATGCTGTCGAAAATACTGTTTGTGCACAAAACTGGCCTAACGAAACAGTCCAACACCACATGCAGTTTGAATGGTATCTGCGACCGGCGTTAGAACAGTTTATGCTGTCATATAAATTTGGAAAACTACTGTCTGTGCACAAAACTGGCCTAACGAACGAATCCAATACCACATGTCGTTCGAATGGTATCTGTGAACCGCGTTAGAACAGTTTATGCTGCAATAAAGATATCAGCCTGGCCTGGTACCATAACGGGGTTAAAAACAATAGAACGCACGCGCAAGTAAGCAAGGAAGGACTAACGGACGCCGACGGACGCGCAAAACAGTTAGTGGTGAGTTATTCAATATATTCAAGCAGACGACATGTTTAAACCCCAATGGTACCAGCGACTCAAGTTAGACGGGCTATTTAATACACAAATACACAAATACTCTCATTTAAATTTGGAAAACAAACCCTATGCTGTCGAAAATACTGTTTGTGCACAAAACTGGCCTAACGAAACAGTCCAACACCACATGCAGTTTGAATGGTATCTGCGACCGGCGTTAGAACAGTTTATGCTGTCATATAAATTTGGAAAACTACTGTCTGTGCACAAAACTGGCCTAACGAACGAATCCAATACCACATGTCGTTCGAATGGTATCTGTGAACCGCGTTAGAACAGTTTATGCTGCAATAAAGATATCAGCCTGGCCTGGTACCATAACGGGGTTAAAAACAATAGAACGCACGCGCAAGTAAGCAAGGAAGGACTAACGGACGCCGACGGACGCGCAAGATGCCATGGTCTGTAATTTTAACTAGAAATGTAATTATTTTAAATGCTGTAATTATAAGTGGAACTGAATTTAAGATAGAAACGCTGACATAGTGGGACAATAATATACTTCAAAGTTCAACTTACCAATGTTCGCAGGTGGCCGCAAGTCCGTCCGTCAGCTCTGTCAGGTGTCGTTGTTGCTTAAAAATAACCAAAGCTAGAAACAGTTAGTGGTGAGTTATTCAATATATTCAAGCAGACGACATGTTTAAACCCCCAATGGTACCAGCGACTCAAGTTAGACGGGCTATTTAATACACAAATACACAAATACTCTCATTTAAATTTGGAAAACAAACCCTATGCTGTCGAAAATACTGTTTGTGCACAAAACTGGCCTAACGAAACAGTCCAACACCACATGCAGTTTGAATGGTATCTGCGACCGGCGTTAGAACAGTTTATGCTGTCATATAAATTTGGAAAACTACTGTCTGTGCACAAAACTGGCCTAACGAACGAATCCAATACCACATGTCGTTCGAATGGTATCTGTGAACCGCGTTAGAACAGTTTATGCTGCAATAAAGATATCAGCCTGGCCTGGTACCATAACGGGGTTAAAAACAATAGAACGCACGCGCAAGTAAGCAAGGAAGGACTAACGGACGCCGACGGACGCGCAAAACAGTTAGTGGTGAGTTATTCAATATATTCAAGCAGACGACATGTTTAAACCCCAATGGTACCAGCGACTCAAGTTAAACGGGCTATTTAATACACAAATACACAAATACTCTCATTTAAATTTGGAAAACAAACCCTATGCTGTCGAAAATACTGTTTGTGCACAAAACTGGCCTAACGAAACAGTCCAACACCACATGCAGTTTGAATGGTATCTGCGACCGGCGTTAGAACAGTTTATGCTGTCATATAAATTTGGAAAACTACTGTCTGTGCACAAAACTGGCCTAACGAACGAATCCAATACCACATGTCGTTCGAATGGTATCTGTGAACCGCGTTAGAACAGTTTATGCTGCAATAAAGATATCAGCCTGGCCTGGTACCATAACGGGGTTAAAAACAATAGAACGCACGCGCAAGTAAGCAAGGAAGGACTAACGGACGCCGACGGACGCGCAAGATGCCATGGTCTGTAACTTTAACTAGAAATGTAATTATTTTAAATGCTGTAATTATAAGTGGAACTGAATTTAAGATAGAAACGCTGACATAGTGGGACAATAATATACTTCAAAGTTCAACTTACCAATGTTCGCAGGTGGCCGCAAGTCCGTCCGTCAGCTCTGTCAGGTGTCGTTGTTGCTTAAAAATAACCAAAGCTAGAAACAGTTAGTGGTGAGTTATTCAATATATTCAAGCAGACGACATGTTTAAACCCCCAATGGTACCAGCGACTCAAGTTAGACGGGCTATTTAATACACAAATACACAAATACTCTCATTTAAATTTGGAAAACAAACCCTATGCTGTCGAAAATACTGTTTGTGCACAAAACTGGCCTAACGAAACAGTCCAACACCACATGCAGTTTGAATGGTATCTGCGACCGGCGTTAGAACAGTTTATGCTGTCATATAAATTTGGAAAACTACTGTCTGTGCACAAAACTGGCCTAACGAACGAATCCAATACCACATGTCGTTCGAATGGTATCTGTGAACCGCGTTAGAACAGTTTATGCTGCAATAAAGATATCAGCCTGGCCTGGTACCATAACGGGGTTAAAAACAATAGAACGCACGCGCAAGTAAGCAAGGAAGGACTAACGGACGCCGACGGACGCGCAAAACAGTTAGTGGTGAGTTATTCAATATATTCAAGCAGACGACATGTTTAAACCCCAATGGTACCAGCGACTCAAGTTAAACGGGCTATTTAATACACAAATACACAAATACTCTCATTTAAATTTGGAAAACAAACCCTATGCTGTCGAAAATACTGTTTGTGCACAAAACTGGCCTAACGAAACAGTCCAACACCACATGCAGTTTGAATGGTATCTGCGACCGGCGTTAGAACAGTTTATGCTGTCATATAAATTTGGAAAACTACTGTCTGTGCACAAAACTGGCCTAACGAACGAATCCAATACCACATGTCGTTCGAATGGTATCTGTGAACCGCGTTAGAACAGTTTATGCTGCAATAAAGATATCAGCCTGGCCTGGTACCATAACGGGGTTAAAAACAATAGAACGCACGCGCAAGTAAGCAAGGAAGGACTAACGGACGCCGACGGACGCGCAAGATGCCATGGTCTGTAACTTTAACTAGAAATGTAATTATTTTAAATGCTGTAATTATAAGTGGAACTGAATTTAAGATAGAAACGCTGACATAGTGGGACAATAATATACTTCAAAGTTCAACTTACCAATGTTCGCAGGTGGCCGCAAGTCCGTCCGTCAGCTCTGTCAGGTGTCGTTGTTGCTTAAAAATAACCAAAGCTAGAAACAGTTAGTGGTGAGTTATTCAATATATTCAAGCAGACGACATGTTTAAACCCCCAATGGTACCAGCGACTCAAGTTAGACGGGCTATTTAATACACAAATACACAAATACTCTCATTTAAATTTGGAAAACAAACCCTATGCTGTCGAAAATACTGTTTGTGCACAAAACTGGCCTAACGAAACAGTCCAACACCACATGCAGTTTGAATGGTATCTGCGACCGGCGTTAGAACAGTTTATGCTGTCATATAAATTTGGAAAACTACTGTCTGTGCACAAAACTGGCCTAACGAACGAATCCAATACCACATGTCGTTCGAATGGTATCTGTGAACCGCGTTAGAACAGTTTATGCTGCAATAAAGATATCAGCCTGGCCTGGTACCATAACGGGGTTAAAAACAATAGAACGCACGCGCAAGTAAGCAAGGAAGGACTAACGGACGCCGACGGACGCGCAAAACAGTTAGTGGTGAGTTATTCAATATATTCAAGCAGACGACATGTTTAAACCCCAATGGTACCAGCGACTCAAGTTAGACGGGCTATTTAATACACAAATACACAAATACTCTCATTTAAATTTGGAAAACAAACCCTATGCTGTCGAAAATACTGTTTGTGCACAAAACTGGCCTAACGAAACAGTCCAACACCACATGCAGTTTGAATGGTATCTGCGACCGGCGTTAGAACAGTTTATGCTGTCATATAAATTTGGAAAACTACTGTCTGTGCACAAAACTGGCCTAACGAACGAATCCAATACCACATGTCGTTCGAATGGTATCTGTGAACCGCGTTAGAACAGTTTATGCTGCAATAAAGATATCAGCCTGGCCTGGTACCATAACGGGGTTAAAAACAATAGAACGCACGCGCAAGTAAGCAAGGAAGGACTAACGGACGCCGACGGACGCGCAAAACAGTTAGTGGTGAGTTATTCAATATATTCAAGCAGACGACATGTTTAAACCCCAATGGTACCAGCGACTCAAGTTAGACGGGCTATTTAATACACAAATACACAAATACTCTCATTTAAATTTGGAAAACAAACCCTATGCTGTCGAAAATACTGTTTGTGCACAAAACTGGCCTAACGAAACAGTCCAACACCACATGCAGTTTGAATGGTATCTGCGACCGGCGTTAGAACAGTTTATGCTGTCATATAAATTTGGAAAACTACTGTCTGTGCACAAAACTGGCCTAACGAACGAATCCAATACCACATGTCGTTCGAATGGTATCTGTGAACCGCGTTAGAACAGTTTATGCTGCAATAAAGATATCAGCCTGGCCTGGTACCATAACGGGGTTAAAAACAATAGAACGCACGCGCAAGTAAGCAAGGAAGGACTAACGGACGCCGACGGACGCGCAAGATGCCATGGTCTGTAATTTTAACTAGAAATGTAATTATTTTAAATGCTGTAATTATAAGTGGAACTGAATTTAAGATAGAAACGCTGACATAGTGGGACAATAATATACTTCAAAGTTCAACTTACCAATGTTCGCAGGTGGCCGCAAGTCCGTCCGTCAGCTCTGTCAGGTGTCGTTGTTGCTTAAAAATAACCAAAGCTAGAAACAGTTAGTGGTGAGTTATTCAATATATTCAAGCAGACGACATGTTTAAACCCCCAATGGTACCAGCGACTCAAGTTAGACGGGCTATTTAATACACAAATACACAAATACTCTCATTTAAATTTGGAAAACAAACCCTATGCTGTCGAAAATACTGTTTGTGCACAAAACTGGCCTAACGAAACAGTCCAACACCACATGCAGTTTGAATGGTATCTGCGACCGGCGTTAGAACAGTTTATGCTGTCATATAAATTTGGAAAACTACTGTCTGTGCACAAAACTGGCCTAACGAACGAATCCAATACCACATGTCGTTCGAATGGTATCTGTGAACCGCGTTAGAACAGTTTATGCTGCAATAAAGATATCAGCCTGGCCTGGTACCATAACGGGGTTAAAAACAATAGAACGCACGCGCAAGTAAGCAAGGAAGGACTAACGGACGCCGACGGACGCGCAAAACAGTTAGTGGTGAGTTATTCAATATATTCAAGCAGACGACATGTTTAAACCCCAATGGTACCAGCGACTCAAGTTAGACGGGCTATTTAATACACAAATACACAAATACTCTCATTTAAATTTGGAAAACAAACCCTATGCTGTCGAAAATACTGTTTGTGCACAAAACTGGCCTAACGAAACAGTCCAACACCACATGCAGTTTGAATGGTATCTGCGACCGGCGTTAGAACAGTTTATGCTGTCATATAAATTTGGAAAACTACTGTCTGTGCACAAAACTGGCCTAACGAACGAATCCAATACCACATGTCGTTCGAATGGTATCTGTGAACCGCGTTAGAACAGTTTATGCTGCAATAAAGATATCAGCCTGGCCTGGTACCATAACGGGGTTAAAAACAATAGAACGCACGCGCAAGTAAGCAAGGAAGG
This sequence comes from Gari tellinella, assembly GCA_922989275.2. NCBI lineage: Eukaryota > Metazoa > Mollusca > Bivalvia > Cardiida > Psammobiidae > Gari > Gari tellinella. Next base: position 68,480,963 of record OV277859.1, read on the forward strand.
ACTAACGGACGCCGACGGACGCGCAAGATGCCATGGTCTGTAATTTTAACTAGAAATGTAATTATTTTAAATGCTCTAATTATAAGTGGAACTGAATTTAAGATAGAAACGCTGACATAGTGGGACAATAATATACTTCAAAGTTCAACTTACCAATGTTCGCAGGTGGCCGCAAGTCCGTCCGTCAGCTCTGTCAGGTGTCGTTGTTGCTTAAAAATAACCAAAGCTAGAAACAGTTAGTGGTGAGTTATTCAATATATTCAAGCAGACGACATGTTTAAACCCCCAATGGTACCAGCGACTCAAGTTAGACGGGCTATTTAATACACAAATACACAAATACTCTCATTTAAATTTGGAAAACAAACCCTATGCTGTCGAAAATACTGTTTGTGCACAAAACTGGCCTAACGAAACAGTCCAACACCACATGCAGTTTGAATGGTATCTGCGACCGGCGTTAGAACAGTTTATGCTGTCATATAAATTTGGAAAACTACTGTCTGTGCACAAAACTGGCCTAACGAACGAATCCAATACCACATGTCGTTCGAATGGTATCTGTGAACCGCGTTAGAACAGTTTATGCTGCAATAAAGATATCAGCCTGGCCTGGTACCATAACGGGGTTAAAAACAATAGAACGCACGCGCAAGTAAGCAAGGAAGGACTAACGGACGCCGACGGACGCGCAAGATGCCATGGTCTGTAATTTTAACTAGAAATGTAATTATTTTAAATGCTGTAATTATAAGTGGAACTGAATTTAAGATAGAAACGCTGACATAGTGGGACAATAATATACTTCAAAGTTCAACTTACCAATGTTCGCAGGTGGCCGCAAGTCCGTCCGTCAGCTCTGTCAGGTGTCGTTGTTGCTTAAAAATAACCAAAGCTAGAAACAGTTAGTGGTGAGTTATTCAATATATTCAAGCAGACGACATGTTTAAACCCCCAATGGTACCAGCGACTCAAGTTAGACGGGCTATTTAATACACAAATACACAAATACTCTCATTTAAATTTGGAAAACAAACCCTATGCTGTCGAAAATACTGTTTGTGCACAAAACTGGCCTAACGAAACAGTCCAACACCACATGCAGTTTGAATGGTATCTGCGACCGGCGTTAGAACAGTTTATGCTGTCATATAAATTTGGAAAACTACTGTCTGTGCACAAAACTGGCCTAACGAACGAATCCAATACCACATGTCGTTCGAATGGTATCTGTGAACCGCGTTAGAACAGTTTATGCTGCAATAAAGATATCAGCCTGGCCTGGTACCATAACGGGGTTAAAAACAATAGAACGCACGCGCAAGTAAGCAAGGAAGGACTAACGGACGCCGACGGACGCGCAAAACAGTTAGTGGTGAGTTATTCAATATATTCAAGCAGACGACATGTTTAAACCCCAATGGTACCAGCGACTCAAGTTAGACGGGCTATTTAATACACAAATACACAAATACTCTCATTTAAATTTGGAAAACAAACCCTATGCTGTCGAAAATACTGTTTGTGCACAAAACTGGCCTAACGAAACAGTCCAACACCACATGCAGTTTGAATGGTATCTGCGACCGGCGTTAGAACAGTTTATGCTGTCATATAAATTTGGAAAACTACTGTCTGTGCACAAAACTGGCCTAACGAACGAATCCAATACCACATGTCGTTCGAATGGTATCTGTGAACCGCGTTAGAACAGTTTATGCTGCAATAAAGATATCAGCCTGGCCTGGTACCATAACGGGGTTAAAAACAATAGAACGCACGCGCAAGTAAGCAAGGAAGGACTAACGGACGCCGACGGACGCGCAAGATGCCATGGTCTGTAATTTTAACTAGAAATGTAATTATTTTAAATGCTGTAATTATAAGTGGAACTGAATTTAAGATAGAAACGCTGACATAGTGGGACAATAATATACTTCAAAGTTCAACTTACCAATGTTCGCAGGTGGCCGCAAGTCCGTCCGTCAGCTCTGTCAGGTGTCGTTGTTGCTTAAAAATAACCAAAGCTAGAAACAGTTAGTGGTGAGTTATTCAATATATTCAAGCAGACGACATGTTTAAACCCCCAATGGTACCAGCGACTCAAGTTAGACGGGCTATTTAATACACAAATACACAAATACTCTCATTTAAATTTGGAAAACAAACCCTATGCTGTCGAAAATACTGTTTGTGCACAAAACTGGCCTAACGAAACAGTCCAACACCACATGCAGTTTGAATGGTATCTGCGACCGGCGTTAGAACAGTTTATGCTGTCATATAAATTTGGAAAACTACTGTCTGTGCACAAAACTGGCCTAACGAACGAATCCAATACCACATGTCGTTCGAATGGTATCTGTGAACCGCGTTAGAACAGTTTATGCTGCAATAAAGATATCAGCCTGGCCTGGTACCATAACGGGGTTAAAAACAATAGAACGCACGCGCAAGTAAGCAAGGAAGGACTAACGGACGCCGACGGACGCGCAAAACAGTTAGTGGTGAGTTATTCAATATATTCAAGCAGACGACATGTTTAAACCCCAATGGTACCAGCGACTCAAGTTAGACGGGCTATTTAATACACAAATACACAAATACTCTCATTTAAATTTGGAAAACAAACCCTATGCTGTCGAAAATACTGTTTGTGCACAAAACTGGCCTAACGAAACAGTCCAACACCACATGCAGTTTGAATGGTATCTGCGACCGGCGTTAGAACAGTTTATGCTGTCATATAAATTTGGAAAACTACTGTCTGTGCACAAAACTGGCCTAACGAACGAATCCAATACCACATGTCGTTCGAATGGTATCTGTGAACCGCGTTAGAACAGTTTATGCTGCAATAAAGATATCAGCCTGGCCTGGTACCATAACGGGGTTAAAAACAATAGAACGCACGCGCAAGTAAGCAAGGAAGGACTAACGGACGCCGACGGACGCGCAAGATGCCATGGTCTGTAATTTTAACTAGAAATGTAATTATTTTAAATGCTGTAATTATAAGTGGAACTGAATTTAAGATAGAAACGCTGACATAGTGGGACAATAATATACTTCAAAGTTCAACTTACCAATGTTCGCAGGTGGCCGCAAGTCCGTCCGTCAGCTCTGTCAGGTGTCGTTGTTGCTTAAAAATAACCAAAGCTAGAAACAGTTAGTGGTGAGTTATTCAATATATTCAAGCAGACGACATGTTTAAACCCCCAATGGTACCAGCGACTCAAGTTAGACGGGCTATTTAATACACAAATACACAAATACTCTCATTTAAATTTGGAAAACAAACCCTATGCTGTCGAAAATACTGTTTGTGCACAAAACTGGCCTAACGAAACAGTCCAACACCACATGCAGTTTGAATGGTATCTGCGACCGGCGTTAGAACAGTTTATGCTGTCATATAAATTTGGAAAACTACTGTCTGTGCACAAAACTGGCCTAACGAACGAATCCAATACCACATGTCGTTCGAATGGTATCTGTGAACCGCGTTAGAACAGTTTATGCTGCAATAAAGATATCAGCCTGGCCTGGTACCATAACGGGGTTAAAAACAATAGAACGCACGCGCAAGTAAGCAAGGAAGGACTAACGGACGCCGACGGACGCGCAAAACAGTTAGTGGTGAGTTATTCAATATATTCAAGCAGACGACATGTTTAAACCCCAATGGTACCAGCGACTCAAGTTAGACGGGCTATTTAATACACAAATACACAAATACTCTCATTTAAATTTGGAAAACAAACCCTATGCTGTCGAAAATACTGTTTGTGCACAAAACTGGCCTAACGAAACAGTCCAACACCACATGCAGTTTGAATGGTATCTGCGACCGGCGTTAGAACAGTTTATGCTGTCATATAAATTTGGAAAACTACTGTCTGTGCACAAAACTGGCCTAACGAACGAATCCAATACCACATGTCGTTCGAATGGTATCTGTGAACCGCGTTAGAACAGTTTATGCTGCAATAAAGATATCAGCCTGGCCTGGTACCATAACGGGGTTAAAAACAATAGAACGCACGCGCAAGTAAGCAAGGAAGGACTAACGGACGCCGACGGACGCGCAAGATGCCATGGTCTGTAACTTTAACTAGAAATGTAATTATTTTAAATGCTGTAATTATAAGTGGAACTGAATTTAAGATAGAAACGCTGACATAGTGGGACAATAATATACTTCAAAGTTCAACTTACCAATGTTCGCAGGTGGCCGCAAGTCCGTCCGTCAGCTCTGTCAGGTGTCGTTGTTGCTTAAAAATAACCAAAGCTAGAAACAGTTAGTGGTGAGTTATTCAATATATTCAAGCAGACGACATGTTTAAACCCCCAATGGTACCAGCGACTCAAGTTAGACGGGCTATTTAATACACAAATACACAAATACTCTCATTTAAATTTGGAAAACAAACCCTATGCTGTCGAAAATACTGTTTGTGCACAAAACTGGCCTAACGAAACAGTCCAACACCACATGCAGTTTGAATGGTATCTGCGACCGGCGTTAGAACAGTTTATGCTGTCATATAAATTTGGAAAACTACTGTCTGTGCACAAAACTGGCCTAACGAACGAATCCAATACCACATGTCGTTCGAATGGTATCTGTGAACCGCGTTAGAACAGTTTATGCTGCAATAAAGATATCAGCCTGGCCTGGTACCATAACGGGGTTAAAAACAATAGAACGCACGCGCAAGTAAGCAAGGAAGGACTAACGGACGCCGACGGACGCGCAAAACAGTTAGTGGTGAGTTATTCAATATATTCAAGCAGACGACATGTTTAAACCCCAATGGTACCAGCGACTCAAGTTAGACGGGCTATTTAATACACAAATACACAAATACTCTCATTTAAATTTGGAAAACAAACCCTATGCTGTCGAAAATACTGTTTGTGCACAAAACTGGCCTAACGAAACAGTCCAACACCACATGCAGTTTGAATGGTATCTGCGACCGGCGTTAGAACAGTTTATGCTGTCATATAAATTTGGAAAACTACTGTCTGTGCACAAAACTGGCCTAACGAACGAATCCAATACCACATGTCGTTCGAATGGTATCTGTGAACCGCGTTAGAACAGTTTATGCTGCAATAAAGATATCAGCCTGGCCTGGTACCATAACGGGGTTAAAAACAATAGAACGCACGCGCAAGTAAGCAAGGAAGGACTAACGGACGCCGACGGACGCGCAAGATGCCATGGTCTGTAATTTTAACTAGAAATGTAATTATTTTAAATGCTGTAATTATAAGTGGAACTGAATTTAAGATAGAAACGCTGACATAGTGGGACAATAATATACTTCAAAGTTCAACTTACCAATGTTCGCAGGTGGCCGCAAGTCCGTCCGTCAGCTCTGTCAGGTGTCGTTGTTGCTTAAAAATAACCAAAGCTAGAAACAGTTAGTGGTGAGTTATTCAATATATTCAAGCAGACGACATGTTTAAACCCCCAATGGTACCAGCGACTCAAGTTAGACGGGCTATTTAATACACAAATACACAAATACTCTCATTTAAATTTGGAAAACAAACCCTATGCTGTCGAAAATACTGTTTGTGCACAAAACTGGCCTAACGAAACAGTCCAACACCACATGCAGTTTGAATGGTATCTGCGACCGGCGTTAGAACAGTTTATGCTGTCATATAAATTTGGAAAACTACTGTCTGTGCACAAAACTGGCCTAACGAACGAATCCAATACCACATGTCGTTCGAATGGTATCTGTGAACCGCGTTAGAACAGTTTATGCTGCAATAAAGATATCAGCCTGGCCTGGTACCATAACGGGGTTAAAAACAATAGAACGCACGCGCAAGTAAGCAAGGAAGGACTAACGGACGCCGACGGACGCGCAAAACAGTTAGTGGTGAGTTATTCAATATATTCAAGCAGACGACATGTTTAAACCCCAATGGTACCAGCGACTCAAGTTAGACGGGCTATTTAATACACAAATACACAAATACTCTCATTTAAATTTGGAAAACAAACCCTATGCTGTCGAAAATACTGTTTGTGCACAAAACTGGCCTAACGAAACAGTCCAACACCACATGCAGTTTGAATGGTATCTGCGACCGGCGTTAGAACAGTTTATGCTGTCATATAAATTTGGAAAACTACTGTCTGTGCACAAAACTGGCCTAACGAACGAATCCAATACCACATGTCGTTCGAATGGTATCTGTGAACCGCGTTAGAACAGTTTATGCTGCAATAAAGATATCAGCCTGGCCTGGTACCATAACGGGGTTAAAAACAATAGAACGCACGCGCAAGTAAGCAAGGAAGGACTAACGGACGCCGACGGACGCGCAAGATGCCATGGTCTGTAATTTTAACTAGAAATGTAATTATTTTAAATGCTGTAATTATAAGTGGAACTGAATTTAAGATAGAAACGCTGACATAGTGGGACAATAATATACTTCAAAGTTCAACTTACCAATGTTCGCAGGTGGCCGCAAGTCCGTCCGTCAGCTCTGTCAGGTGTCGTTGTTGCTTAAAAATAACCAAAGCTAGAAACAGTTAGTGGTGAGTTATTCAATATATTCAAGCAGACGACATGTTTAAACCCCCAATGGTACCAGCGACTCAAGTTAGACGGGCTATTTAATACACAAATACACAAATACTCTCATTTAAATTTGGAAAACAAACCCTATGCTGTCGAAAATACTGTTTGTGCACAAAACTGGCCTAACGAAACAGTCCAACACCACATGCAGTTTGAATGGTATCTGCGACCGGCGTTAGAACAGTTTATGCTGTCATATAAATTTGGAAAACTACTGTCTGTGCACAAAACTGGCCTAACGAACGAATCCAATACCACATGTCGTTCGAATGGTATCTGTGAACCGCGTTAGAACAGTTTATGCTGCAATAAAGATATCAGCCTGGCCTGGTACCATAACGGGGTTAAAAACAATAGAACGCACGCGCAAGTAAGCAAGGAAGGACTAACGGACGCCGACGGACGCGCAAAACAGTTAGTGGTGAGTTATTCAATATATTCAAGCAGACGACATGTTTAAACCCCAATGGTACCAGCGACTCAAGTTAGACGGGCTATTTAATACACAAATACACAAATACTCTCATTTAAATTTGGAAAACAAACCCTATGCTGTCGAAAATACTGTTTGTGCACAAAACTGGCCTAACGAAACAGTCCAACACCACATGCAGTTTGAATGGTATCTGCGACCGGCGTTAGAACAGTTTATGCTGTCATATAAATTTGGAAAACTACTGTCTGTGCACAAAACTGGCCTAACGAACGAATCCAATACCACATGTCGTTCGAATGGTATCTGTGAACCGCGTTAGAACAGTTTATGCTGCAATAAAGATATCAGCCTGGCCTGGTACCATAACGGGGTTAAAAACAATAGAACGCACGCGCAAGTAAGCAAGGAAGGACTAACGGACGCCGACGGACGCGCAAGATGCCATGGTCTGTAATTTTAACTAGAAATGTAATTATTTTAAATGCTGTAATTATAAGTGGAACTGAATTTAAGATAGAAACGCTGACATAGTGGGACAATAATATACTTCAAAGTTCAACTTACCAATGTTCGCAGGTGGCCGCAAGTCCGTCCGTCAGCTCTGTCAGGTGTCGTTGTTGCTTAAAAATAACCAAAGCTAGAAACAGTTAGTGGTGAGTTATTCAATATATTCAAGCAGACGACATGTTTAAACCCCCAATGGTACCAGCGACTCAAGTTAGACGGGCTATTTAATACACAAATACACAAATACTCTCATTTAAATTTGGAAAACAAACCCTATGCTGTCGAAAATACTGTTTGTGCACAAAACTGGCCTAACGAAACAGTCCAACACCACATGCAGTTTGAATGGTATCTGCGACCGGCGTTAGAACAGTTTATGCTGTCATATAAATTTGGAAAACTACTGTCTGTGCACAAAACTGGCCTAACGAACGAATCCAATACCACATGTCGTTCGAATGGTATCTGTGAACCGCGTTAGAACAGTTTATGCTGCAATAAAGATATCAGCCTGGCCTGGTACCATAACGGGGTTAAAAACAATAGAACGCACGCGCAAGTAAGCAAGGAAGGACTAACGGACGCCGACGGACGCGCAAAACAGTTAGTGGTGAGTTATTCAATATATTCAAGCAGACGACATGTTTAAACCCCAATGGTACCAGCGACTCAAGTTAGACGGGCTATTTAATACACAAATACACAAATACTCTCATTTAAATTTGGAAAACAAACCCTATGCTGTCGAAAATACTGTTTGTGCACAAAACTGGCCTAACGAAACAGTCCAACACCACATGCAGTTTGAATGGTATCTGCGACCGGCGTTAGAACAGTTTATGCTGTCATATAAATTTGGAAAACTACTGTCTGTGCACAAAACTGGCCTAACGAACGAATCCAATACCACATGTCGTTCGAATGGTATCTGTGAACCGCGTTAGAACAGTTTATGCTGCAATAAAGATATCAGCCTGGCCTGGTACCATAACGGGGTTAAAAACAATAGAACGCACGCGCAAGTAAGCAAGGAAGGACTAACGGACGCCGACGGACGCGCAAGATGCCATGGTCTGTAATTTTAACTAGAAATGTAATTATTTTAAATGCTGTAATTATAAGTGGAACTGAATTTAAGATAGAAACGCTGACATAGTGGGACAATAATATACTTCAAAGTTCAACTTACCAATGTTCGCAGGTGGCCGCAAGTCCGTCCGTCAGCTCTGTCAGGTGTCGTTGTTGCTTAAAAATAACCAAAGCTAGAAACAGTTAGTGGTGAGTTATTCAATATATTCAAGCAGACGACATGTTTAAACCCCCAATGGTACCAGCGACTCAAGTTAGACGGGCTATTTAATACACAAATACACAAATACTCTCATTTAAATTTGGAAAACAAACCCTATGCTGTCGAAAATACTGTTTGTGCACAAAACTGGCCTAACGAAACAGTCCAACACCACATGCAGTTTGAATGGTATCTGCGACCGGCGTTAGAACAGTTTATGCTGTCATATAAATTTGGAAAACTACTGTCTGTGCACAAAACTGGCCTAACGAACGAATCCAATACCACATGTCGTTCGAATGGTATCTGTGAACCGCGTTAGAACAGTTTATGCTGCAATAAAGATATCAGCCTGGCCTGGTACCATAACGGGGTTAAAAACAATAGAACGCACGCGCAAGTAAGCAAGGAAGGACTAACGGACGCCGACGGACGCGCAAAACAGTTAGTGGTGAGTTATTCAATATATTCAAGCAGACGACATGTTTAAACCCCAATGGTACCAGCGACTCAAGTTAGACGGGCTATTTAATACACAAATACACAAATACTCTCATTTAAATTTGGAAAACAAACCCTATGCTGTCGAAAATACTGTTTGTGCACAAAACTGGCCTAACGAAACAGTCCAACACCACATGCAGTTTGAATGGTATCTGCGACCGGCGTTAGAACAGTTTATGCTGTCATATAAATTTGGAAAACTACTGTCTGTGCACAAAACTGGCCTAACGAACGAATCCAATACCACATGTCGTTCGAATGGTATCTGTGAACCGCGTTAGAACAGTTTATGCTGCAATAAAGATATCAGCCTGGCCTGGTACCATAACGGGGTTAAAAACAATAGAACGCACGCGCAAGTAAGCAAGGAAGGACTAACGGACGCCGACGGACGCGCAAGATGCCATGGTCTGTAATTTTAACTAGAAATGTAATTATTTTAAATGCTGTAATTATAAGTGGAACTGAATTTAAGATAGAAACGCTGACATAGTGGGACAATAATATACTTCAAAGTTCAACTTACCAATGTTCGCAGGTGGCCGCAAGTCCGTCCGTCAGCTCTGTCAGGTGTCGTTGTTGCTTAAAAATAACCAAAGCTAGAAACAGTTAGTGGTGAGTTATTCAATATATTCAAGCAGACGACATGTTTAAACCCCCAATGGTACCAGCGACTCAAGTTAGACGGGCTATTTAATACACAAATACACAAATACTCTCATTTAAATTTGGAAAACAAACCCTATGCTGTCGAAAATACTGTTTGTGCACAAAACTGGCCTAACGAAACAGTCCAACACCACATGCAGTTTGAATGGTATCTGCGACCGGCGTTAGAACAGTTTATGCTGTCATATAAATTTGGAAAACTACTGTCTGTGCACAAAACTGGCCTAACGAACGAATCCAATACCACATGTCGTTCGAATGGTATCTGTGAACCGCGTTAGAACAGTTTATGCTGCAATAAAGATATCAGCCTGGCCTGGTACCATAACGGGGTTAAAAACAATAGAACGCACGCGCAAGTAAGCAAGGAAGGACTAACGGACGCCGACGGACGCGCAAAACAGTTAGTGGTGAGTTATTCAATATATTCAAGCAGACGACATGTTTAAACCCCAATGGTACCAGCGACTCAAGTTAGACGGGCTATTTAATACACAAATACACAAATACTCTCATTTAAATTTGGAAAACAAACCCTATGCTGTCGAAAATACTGTTTGTGCACAAAACTGGCCTAACGAAACAGTCCAACACCACATGCAGTTTGAATGGTATCTGCGACCGGCGTTAGAACAGTTTATGCTGTCATATAAATTTGGAAAACTACTGTCTGTGCACAAAACTGGCCTAACGAACGAATCCAATACCACATGTCGTTCGAATGGTATCTGTGAACCGCGTTAGAACAGTTTATGCTGCAATAAAGATATCAGCCTGGCCTGGTACCATAACGGGGTTAAAAACAATAGAACGCACGCGCAAGTAAGCAAGGAAGGACTAACGGACGCCGACGGACGCGCAAGATGCCATGGTCTGTAATTTTAACTAGAAATGTAATTATTTTAAATGCTGTAATTATAAGTGGAACTGAATTTAAGATAGAAACGCTGACATAGTGGGACAATAATATACTTCAAAGTTCAACTTACCAATGTTCGCAGGTGGCCGCAAGTCCGTCCGTCAGCTCTGTCAGGTGTCGTTGTTGCTTAAAAATAACCAAAGCTAGAAACAGTTAGTGGTGAGTTATTCAATATATTCAAGCAGACGACATGTTTAAACCCCCAATGGTACCAGCGACTCAAGTTAGACGGGCTATTTAATACACAAATACACAAATACTCTCATTAAAATTTGGAAAACAAACCCTATGCTGTCGAAAATACTGTTTGTGCACAAAACTGGCCTAACGAAACAGTCCAACACCACATGCAGTTTGAATGGTATCTGCGACCGGCGTTAGAACAGTTTATGCTGTCATATAAATTTGGAAAACTACTGTCTGTGCACAAAACTGGCCTAACGAACGAATCCAATACCACATGTCGTTCGAATGGTATCTGTGAACCGCGTTAGAACAGTTTATGCTGCAATAAAGATATCAGCCTGGCCTGGTACCATAACGGGGTTAAAAACAATAGAACGCACGCGCAAGTAAGCAAGGAAGGACTAACGGACGCCGACGGACGCGCAAAACAGTTAGTGGTGAGTTATTCAATATATTCAAGCAGACGACATGTTTAAACCCCAATGGTACCAGCGACTCAAGTTAGACGGGCTATTTAATACACAAATACACAAATACTCTCATTTAAATTTGGAAAACAAACCCTATGCTGTCGAAAATACTGTTTGTGCACAAAACTGGCCTAACGAAACAGTCCAACACCACATGCAGTTTGAATGGTATCTGCGACCGGCGTTAGAACAGTTTATGCTGTCATATAAATTTGGAAAACTACTGTCTGTGCACAAAACTGGCCTAACGAACGAATCCAATACCACATGTCGTTCGAATGGTATCTGTGAACCGCGTTAGAACAGTTTATGCTGCAATAAAGATATCAGCCTGGCCTGGTACCATAACGGGGTTAAAAACAATAGAACGCACGCGCAAGTAAGCAAGGAAGGACTAACGGACGCCGACGGACGCGCAAGATGCCATGGTCTGTAATTTTAACTAGAAATGTAATTATTTTAAATGCTGTAATTATAAGTGGAACTGAAT
>OV277859.1:68493248-68563981 GCA_922989275.2 Gari tellinella
GTTAGGTTTTGTGCACAAACAGTATTTTCGACAGCATAGGGTTTGTTTTCCAAATTTAAATGAGAGTATTTGTGTATTTGTGTATTAAATAGCCCGTCTAACTTGAGTCGCTGGTACCATTGGGGTTTAAACATGTCGTCTGCTTGAATATATTGAATAACTCACCACTAACTGTTTTGCGCGTCCGTCGGCGTCCGTTAGTCCTTCCTTGCTTACTTGCGCGTGCGTTCTATTGTTTTTAACCCCGTTATGGTACCCAGGCCAGGCTGATATCTTTATTGCAGCATAAACTGTTCTAGACGCGGTTCACAGATACCATTCGAACGACATGTGGTATTGGATTCGTTCGTTAGGCCAGTTTTGTGCACAGACAGTAGTTTTCCAAATTTATATGACAGCATAAACTGTTCTATCGCCGGTCGCAGATACCATTCAAACTGCATGTGGTGTTGGACTGTTTCGTTAGGCCAGTTTTGTGCACAAACAGTATTTTCGACAGCATAGGGTTTGTTTTCCAAATTTAAATGAGAGTATTTGTGTATTTGTGTATTAAATAGCCCGTCTAACTTGAGTCGCTGGTACCATTGGGGTTTAAACATGTCGTCTGCTTGAATATATTGAATAACTCACCACTAACTGTTTTGCGCGTCCGTCGGCGTCCGTTAGTCCTTCCTTGCTTACTTGCGCGTGCGTTCTATTGTTTTTAACCCCGTTATGGTACCAGGCCAGGCTGATATCTTTATTGCAGCATAAACTGTTCTAACGCGGTTCACAGATACCATTCGAACGACATGTGGTATTGGATTCGTTCGTTAGGCCAGTTTTGTGCACAGACAGTAGTTTTCCAAATTTATATGACAGCATAAACTGTTCTAACGCCGGTCGCAGATACCATTCAAACTGCATGTGGTGTTGGACTGTTTCGTTAGGCCAGTTTTGTGCACAAACAGTATTTTCGACAGCATAGGGTTTGTTTTCCAAATTTAAATGAGAGTATTTTGTGTATTTGTGTATTAAATAGCCCGTCTAACTTGAGTCGCTGGTACCATTGGGGTTTAAAACATGTCGTCTGCTTGAATATATTGAATAACTCACCACTAACTGTTTTGCGCGTCCGTCGGCGTCCGTTAGTCCTTCCTTGCTTACTTGCGCGTGCGTTCTATTGTTTTTAACCCGTTATGGTACCAGGCCAGGCTGATATCTTTATTGCAGCATAAACTGTTCTAACGCGGTTCACAGATACCATTCGAACGACATGTGGTATTGGATTCGTTCGTTAGGCCAGTTTTGTGCACAGACAGTAGTTTTCCAATTTATATGACAGCATAAACTGTTCTACCCTAACGCCGGTCGCAGATACCATTCAAACTGCATGTGGTGTTGGACTGTTTCGTTATGGCCAGTTTTGTGCACAAACAGTATTTTCGACAGCACATAGGGTTTGTTTTCCAAATTTAAATGAGAGTATTTGTGTATTTGTGTATTAAATAGCCCGTCTCTACTTGAGTCGCTGGTACCATTGGGGTTTAAACATGTCGTCTGCTTGAATATATTGAATAACTCACCACTAACTGTTTGCGCGTCGTCGGCGTCCGTTAGTCCTTCCTTGCTTACTTGCGCGTGAGTTCTATTGTTTTTAACCCCGTTATGGGTACCAGGCCAGGCTGATATCTTTATTGCAGCATAAACTGTTCTAACGCGGTTCACAGATACCCATTCGAACGACATGTGGTATTGGATTCGTTCGTTAGGCCAGTTTTTGTGCACAGACAGTAGTTTTCCAAATTTATATGACAGCATAAACTGTTTCTATCGCCGGTCGCAGATACCATTCAAACTGCATGTGGTGTTGGACTGTTTCGTTAGGCCAGTTTTGTAGCACAAACAGTATTTTCGACAGCATAGGGTTTGTTTTCCAAATTTAAATGAGAGTATTTGTGTATTTGTGTATTAAATAGCCCGTCTAACTTGAGTCGCTGGTACCATTGGGGTTTAAACATGTCGTCTGCTTGAATATATTGAATAACTCACCACTAACTGTTTTGCGCGTCCGTCGGCGTCCGTTAGTCCTCCTTGCTTACTTGCGCGTGCGTTCTATTGTTTTTAACCCCGTTATGGTACCAGGCCAGGCTGATATCTTTATTGCAGCATAAACTGTTCTAACGCGGTTCACAGATACCATTCGAACGACATGTGGTATTGGATTCGTTCGTTAGGCCAGTTTTGTGCACAGACAGTAGTTTTCCAAATTATATGACAGCATAAACTGTTCTAAACGCCGGTCGCAGATACCATTCAAACTGCATGTGGTGTTGGACTGTTTCGTTAGGCCAGTTTTGTGCACAAACAGTATTTTCGACAGCATAGGGTTTGTTTTCCAAATTTAAATGAGAGTATTTGTGTATTTGTGTATTAAATAGCCCGTCTAACTTGAGTCGCTGGTACCATTGGGGTTTAAACATGTCGTCTGCTTGAATATATTGAATAACTCACCACTAACTGTTTTGCGCGTCCGTCGGCGTCCGTTAGTCCTTCCTTGCTTACTTGCGCGTGCGTTCTATTGTTTTTAACCCCGTTATGGTACCAGGCCAGGCTGATATCTTTATTGCAGCATAAACTGTTCTAACGCGGTTCACAGATACCATTCGAACGACATGTGGTATTGGATTCGTTCGTTAGGCCAGGTTTTGTGCACAGACAGTAGTTTTCCAAATTTATACTGACAGCATAAACTGTTCTATCGCCGGTCGCAGATACCATTCAAACTGCATGTGGTGTTGGACTGTTTCGTTAGGCCAGTTTTGTGCACAAACAGTATTTTCGACAGCATAGGGTTTGTTTTCCAAATTTAAATGAGAGTATTTGTGTATTTGTGTATTAATAGCCCGTCTAACTTGAGTCGCTGGTACCATTGGGGTTTAAACATGTCGTCTGCTTGAATATATTGAATAACTCACCACTAACTGTTTTGCGCGTCCGTCGGCGTCCGTTAGTCCTTCCTTGCTTACTTGCGCGTGCGTTCTATTGTTTTTAACCCCGTTATGGTACCAGGCCAGGCTGATATCTTTATTGCAGCATAAACTGTTCTAACGCGGTTCACAGATACCATTCGAACGACATGTGGTATTGGATTCGTTCGTTAGGCCAGTTTTGTTGCACAGACAGTAGTTTTCCAAATTTATATGACAGCATAAACTGTTCTAACGCCGGTCGCAGATACCATTCAAACTGCATGTGGTGTTGGACTGTTTCGTTAGGCCAGTTTTGTGCACAAACAGTATTTTCGACAGCATAGGGTTTGTTTTCCAAATTTAAATGAGAGTATTTGTGTATTTGTGTATTAAATAGCCCGTCTAACTTGAGTCGCTGGTACCATTGGGGGTTTAAACATGTCGTCTGCTTGAATCATATTGAATAACTCACCACTAACTGTTCTAGCTTTGGTTATTTTAAGCAACAACGACACCTGACAGAGCTGACGGACGGACTTGCGGCCCACCTGCGAACATTGGTAAGTTGAACTTTGAAGTATATTATTGTCCCACTATGTCAGCGTTTCTATCTTAAATTCTCAGTTCACTTATAATTACAGCATTAAAATAATTACATTTCTAGTTAAAATTACAGACCATGGCATCTTGCGCGTCCGTCGGCGTCCGTTAGTCCTTCCTTGCTTACTTGCGCGTGCGTTCTATTGTTTTTAACCCCGTTATGGTACCCAGGCCAGGCTGATATCTTTATTGCAGCATAAACTGTTCTAACGCGGTTCACAGATACCATTCGAACGACATGTGGTATTGGATTCGTTCGTTAGGCCAGTTTTGTGCACAGACAGTAGTTTTCCAAATTTATATGACAGCATAAACTGTTCTATCGCCGGTCGCAGATACCATTCAAACTGCATGTGGTGTTGGACTGTTTCGTTAGGCCAGTTTTGTGCACAAACAGTATTTTCGACAGCATAGGGTTTGTTTTCCAAATTTAAATGAGAGTATTTGTGTATTTGTGTATTAAATAGCCCGTCTAACTTGAGTCGCTGGTACCATTGGGGTTTAAACATGTCGTCTGCTTGAATATATTGAATAACTCACCACTAACTGTTTTGCGCGTCCGTCGGCGTCCGTTAGTCCTTCCTTGCTTACTTGCGCGTGCGTTCTATTGTTTTTAACCCCGTTATGGTACCAGGCCAGGCTGATATCTTTATTGCAGCATAAACTGTTCTAACGCGGTTCACAGATACCATTCGAACGACATGTGGTATTGGATTCGTTCGTTAGGCCAGTTTTGTGCACAGACAGTAGTTTTCCAAATTTATATGACAGCATAAACTGTTCTAACGCCGGTCGCAGATACCATTCAAACTGCATGTGGTGTTGGACTGTTTCGTTAGGCCAGTTTTGTGCACAAACAGTATTTTCGACAGCATAGGGTTTGTTTTCCAAATTTAAATGAGAGTATTTGTGTATTTGTGTATTAAATAGCCCGTCTAACTTGAGTCGCTGGTACCATTGGGGGTTTAAACATGTCGTCTGCTTGAATATATTGAATAACTCACCACTAACTGTTTCTAGCTTTGGTTATTTTTAAGCAACAACGACACCTGACAGAGCTGACGGACGGACTTGCGGCCACCTGCGAACATTGGTAAGTTGAACTTTGAAGTATATTATTGTCCCACTATGTCAGCGTTTCTATCTTAAATTCAGTTCCACTTATAATTACAGCATTTAAAATAATTACATTTCTAGTTAAAATTACAGACCATGGCATCTTGCGCGTCCGTCGGCGTCCGTTAGTCCTTCCTTGCTTACTTGCGCGTGCGTTCTATTGTTTTTAACCCCGTTATGGTACCAGGCCAGGCTGATATCTTTATTGCAGCATAAACTGTTCTAACGCGGTTCACAGATACCATTCGAACGACATGTGGTATTGGATTCGTTCGTTAGGCCAGTTTTGTGCACAGACAGTAGTTTTCCAAATTTATATGACAGCATAAACTGTTCTATCGCCGGTCGCAGATACCATTCAAACTGCATGTGGTGTTGGACTGTTTCGTTAGGCCAGTTTTGTGCACAAACAGTATTTTCGACAGCATAGGGTTTGTTTTCCAAATTTAAATGAGAGTATTTGTGTATTTGTGTATTAAATAGCCCGTCTAACTTGAGTCGCTGGTACCATTGGGGTTTAAACATGTCGTCTGCTTGAATATATTGAATAACTCACCACTAACTGTTTTGCGCGTCCGTCGGCGTCCGTTAGTCCTTCCTTGCTTACTTGCGCGTGCGTTCTATTGTTTTTAACCCCGTTATGGTACCAGGCCAGGCTGATATCTTTATTGCAGCATAAACTGTTCTAACGCGGTTCACAGATACCATTCGAACGACATGTGGTATTGGATTCGTTCGTTAGGCCAGTTTTGTGCACAGACAGTAGTTTTCCAAATTTATATGACAGCATAAACTGTTCTAACGCCGGTCGCAGATACCATTCAAACTGCATGTGGTGTTGGACTGTTTCGTTAGGCCAGTTTTGTGCACAAACAGTATTTTCGACAGCATAGGGTTTGTTTTCCAAATTTAAATGAGAGTATTTGTGTATTTGTGTATTAAATAGCCCGTCTAACTTGAGTCGCTGGTACCATTGGGGGTTTAAACATGTCGTCTGCTTGAATATATTGAATAACTCACCACTAACTGTTTCTAGCTTTGGTTATTTTTAAGCAACAACGACACCTGACAGAGCTGACGGACGGACTTGCGGCCACCTGCGAACATTGGTAAGTTGAACTTTGAAGTATATTATTGTCCCACTATGTCAGCGTTTCTATCTTAAATTCAGTTCCACTTATAATTACAGCATTTAAAATAATTACATTTCTAGTTAAAATTACAGACCATGGCATCTTGCGCGTCCGTCGGCGTCCGTTAGTCCTTCCTTGCTTACTTGCGCGTGCGTTCTATTGTTTTTAACCCCGTTATGGTACCAGGCCAGGCTGATATCTTTATTGCAGCATAAACTGTTCTAACGCGGTTCACAGATACCATTCGAACGACATGTGGTATTGGATTCGTTCGTTAGGCCAGTTTTGTGCACAGACAGTAGTTTTCCAAATTTATATGACAGCATAAACTGTTCTATCGCCGGTCGCAGATACCATTCAAACTGCATGTGGTGTTGGACTGTTTCGTTAGGCCAGTTTTGTGCACAAACAGTATTTTCGACAGCATAGGGTTTGTTTTCCAAATTTAAATGAGAGTATTTGTGTATTTGTGTATTAAATAGCCCGTCTAACTTGAGTCGCTGGTACCATTGGGGTTTAAACATGTCGTCTGCTTGAATATATTGAATAACTCACCACTAACTGTTTTGCGCGTCCGTCGGCGTCCGTTAGTCCTTCCTTGCTTACTTGCGCGTGCGTTCTATTGTTTTTAACCCCGTTATGGTACCAGGCCAGGCTGATATCTTTATTGCAGCATAAACTGTTCTAACGCGGTTCACAGATACCATTCGAACGACATGTGGTATTGGATTCGTTCGTTAGGCCAGTTTTGTGCACAGACAGTAGTTTTCCAAATTTATATGACAGCATAAACTGTTCTAACGCCGGTCGCAGATACCATTCAAACTGCATGTGGTGTTGGACTGTTTCGTTAGGCCAGTTTTGTGCACAAACAGTATTTTCGACAGCATAGGGTTTGTTTTCCAAATTTAAATGAGAGTATTTGTGTATTTGTGTATTAAATAGCCCGTCTAACTTGAGTCGCTGGTACCATTGGGGGTTTAAACATGTCGTCTGCTTGAATATATTGAATAACTCACCACTAACTGTTTCTAGCTTTGGTTATTTTTAAGCAACAACGACACCTGACAGAGCTGACGGACGGACTTGCGGCCACCTGCGAACATTGGTAAGTTGAACTTTGAAGTATATTATTGTCCCACTATGTCAGCGTTTCTATCTTAAATTCAGTTCCACTTATAATTACAGCATTTAAAATAATTACATTTCTAGTTAAAATTACAGACCATGGCATCTTGCGCGTCCGTCGGCGTCCGTTAGTCCTTCCTTGCTTACTTGCGCGTGCGTTCTATTGTTTTTAACCCCGTTATGGTACCAGGCCAGGCTGATATCTTTATTGCAGCATAAACTGTTCTAACGCGGTTCACAGATACCATTCGAACGACATGTGGTATTGGATTCGTTCGTTAGGCCAGTTTTGTGCACAGACAGTAGTTTTCCAAATTTATATGACAGCATAAACTGTTCTATCGCCGGTCGCAGATACCATTCAAACTGCATGTGGTGTTGGACTGTTTCGTTAGGCCAGTTTTGTGCACAAACAGTATTTTCGACAGCAAAGGGTTTGTTTTCCAAATTTAAATGAGAGTATTTGTGTATTTGTGTATTAAATAGCCCGTCTAACTTGAGTCGCTGGTACCATTGGGGTTTAAACATGTCGTCTGCTTGAATATATTGAATAACTCACCACTAACTGTTTTGCGCGTCCGTCGGCGTCCGTTAGTCCTTCCTTGCTTACTTGCGCGTGCGTTCTATTGTTTTTAACCCCGTTATGGTACCAGGCCAGGCTGATATCTTTATTGCAGCATAAACTGTTCTAACGCGGTTCACAGATACCATTCGAACGACATGTGGTATTGGATTCGTTCGTTAGGCCAGTTTTGTGCACAGACAGTAGTTTTCCAAATTTATATGACAGCATAAACTGTTCTAACGCCGGTCGCAGATACCATTCAAACTGCATGTGGTGTTGGACTGTTTCGTTAGGCCAGTTTTGTGCACAAACAGAATTTTCGACAGCATTGGGTTTGTTTTCCAAATTTAAATGAGAGTATTTGTGTATTTGTGTATTAAATAGCCCGTCTAACTTGAGTCGCTGGTACCATTGGGGGTTTAAACATGTCGTCTGCTTGAATATATTGAATAACTCACCACTAACTGTTTCTAGCTTTGGTTATTTTTAAGCAACAACGACACCTGACAGAGCTGACGGACGGACTTGCGGCCACCTGCGAACATTGGTAAGTTGAACTTTGAAGTATATTATTGTCCCACTATGTCAGCGTTTCTATCTTAAATTCAGTTCCACTTATAATAACAGCATTTAAAATAATTACATTTCTAGTTAAAATTACAGACCATGGCATCTTGCGCGTCCGTCGGCGTCCGTTAGTCCTTCCTTGCTTACTTGCGCGTGCGTTCTATTGTTTTTAACCCCGTTATGGTACCAGGCCAGGCTGATATCTTTATTGCAGCATAAACTGTTCTAACGCGGTTCACAGATACCATTCTAACTGCATGTGGTATTGGATTCGTTCGTTAGGCCAGTTTTGTGCACAGACAGTAGTTCGACAACACAGGGGTTGTTTTCCAAATTTATATGACAGCATAAACTGTTCTAACGCCGGTCGCAGATACCATTCAAACTGCATGTGGTGTTGGACTGTTTCGTTAGGCCAGTTTTGTGCACAAACAGTATTTTCGACAGCATAGGGTTTGTTTTCCAAATTTAAATGAGAGTATTTGTGTATTTGTGTATTAAATAGCCCGTCTAACTTGAGTCGCTGGTACCATTGGGGTTTAAACATGTCGTCTGCTTGAATATATTGAATAACTCACCACTAACTGTTTTGCGCGTCCGTCGGCGTCCGTTAGTCCTTCCTTGCTTACTTGCGCGTGCGTTCTATTGTTTTTAACCCCGTTATGGTACCAGGCCAGGCTGATATCTTTATTGCAGCATAAACTGTTCTAACGCGGTTCACAGATACCATTCGAACGACATGTGGTATTGGATTCGTTCGTTAGGCCAGTTTTGTGCACAGACAGTAGTTTTCCAAATTTATATGACAGCATAAACTGTTCTAACGCCGGTCGCAGATACCATTCAAACTGCATGTGGTGTTGGACTGTTTCGTTAGGCCAGTTTTGTGCACAAACAGTATTTTCGACAGCATAGGGTTTGTTTTCCAAATTTAAATGAGAGTATTTGTGTATTTGTGTATTAAATAGCCCGTCTAACTTGAGTCGCTGGTACCATTGGGGTTTAAACATGTCGTCTGCTTGAATATATTGAATAACTCACCACTAACTGTTTTGCGCGTCCGTCGGCGTCCGTTAGTCCTTCCTTGCTTACTTGCGCGTGCGTTCTATTGTTTTTAACCCCGTTATGGTACCAGGCCAGGCTGATATCTTTATTGCAGCATAAACTGTTCTAACGCGGTTCACAGATACCATTCGAACGACATGTGGTATTGGATTCGTTCGTTAGGCCAGTTTTGTGCACAGACAGTAGTTTTCCAAATTTATATGACAGCATAAACTGTTCTAACGCCGGTCGCAGATACCATTCAAACTGCATGTGGTGTTGGACTGTTTCGTTAGGCCAGTTTTGTGCACAAACAGTATTTTCGACAGCATAGGGTTTGTTTTCCAAATTTAAATGAGAGTATTTGTGTATTTGTGTATTAAATAGCCCGTCTAACTTGAGTCGCTGGTACCTTTGGGGTTTAAACATGTCGTCTGCTTGAATATATTGAATAACTCACCACTAACTGTTTTGCGCGTCCGTCGGCGTCCGTTAGTCCTTCCTTGCTTACTTGCGCGTGCGTTCTATTGTTTTTAACCCCGTTATGGTACCAGGCCAGGCTGATATCTTTATTGCAGCATAAACTGTTCTAACGCGGTTCACAGATACCATTCGAACGACATGTGGTATTGGATTCGTTCGTTAGGCCAGTTTTGTGCACAGACAGTAGTTTTCCAATTTATATGACAGCATAAACTGTTCTAACGCCGGTCGCAGATACCATTCAAACTGCATGTGGTGTTGGACTGTTTCGTTAGGCCAGTTTTGTGCACAAACAGTATTTTCGACAGCATAGGGTTTGTTTTCCAAATTTAAATGAGAGTATTTGTGTATTTGTGTATTAAATAGCCCGTCTAACTTGAGTCGCTGGTACCATTGGGGTTTAAACATGTCGTCTGCTTGAATATATTGAATAACTCACCACTAACTGTTTTGCGCGTCCGTCGGCGTCCGTTAGTCCTTCCTTGCTTACTTGCGCGTGCGTTCTATTGTTTTTAACCCCGTTATGGTACCAGGCCAGGCTGATATCTTTATTGCAGCATAAACTGTTCTAACGCGGTTCACAGATACCATTCGAACGACATGTGGTATTGGATTCGTTCGTTAGGCCAGTTTTGTGCACAGACAGTAGTTTTCCAAATTTATATGACAGCATAAACTGTTCTATCGCCGGTCGCAGATACCATTCAAACTGCATGTGGTGTTGGACTGTTTCGTTAGGCCAGTTTTGTGCACAAACAGTATTTTCGACAGCATAGGGTTTGTTTTCCAAATTTAAATGAGAGTATTTGTGTATTTGTGTATTAAATAGCCCGTCTAACTTGAGTCGCTGGTACCATTGGGGTTTAAACATGTCGTCTGCTTGAATATATTGAATAACTCACCACTAACTGTTTTGCGCGTCCGTCGGCGTCCGTTAGTCCTTCCTTGCTTACTTGCGCGTGCGTTCTATTGTTTTTAACCCCGTTATGGTACCAGGCCAGGCTGATATCTTTATTGCAGCATAAACTGTTCTAACGCGGTTCACAGATACCATTCGAACGACATGTGGTATTGGATTCGTTCGTTAGGCCAGTTTTGTGCACAGACAGTAGTTTTCCAAATTTATATGACAGCATAAACTGTTCTAACGCCGGTCGCAGATACCATTCAAACTGCATGTGGTGTTGGACTGTTTCGTTAGGCCAGTTTTGTGCACAAACAGTATTTTCGACAGCATAGGGTTTGTTTTCCAAATTTAAATGAGAGTATTTGTGTATTTGTGTATTAAATAGCCCGTCTAACTTGAGTCGCTGGTACCATTGGGGGTTTAAACATGTCGTCTGCTTGAATATATTGAATAACTCACCACTAACTGTTTCTAGCTTTGGTTATTTTTAAGCAATAACGACACCTGACAGAGCTGACGGACGGACTTGCGGCCACCTGCGAACATTGGTAAGTTGAACTTTGAAGTATATTATTGTCCCACTATGTCAGCGTTTCTATCTTAAATTCAGTTCCACTTATAATTACAGCATTTAAAATAATTACATTTCTAGTTAAAATTACAGACCATGGCATCTTGCGCGTCCGTCGGCGTCCGTTAGTCCTTCCTTGCTTACTTGCGCGTGCGTTCTATTGTTTTTAACCCCGTTATGGTACCAGGCCAGGCTGATATCTTTATTGCAGCATAAACTGTTCTAACGCGGTTCACAGATACCATTCGAACGACATGTGGTATTGGATTCGTTCGTTAGGCCAGTTTTGTGCACAGACAGTAGTTTTCCAAATTTATATGACAGCATAAACTGTTCTATCGCCGGTCGCAGATACCATTCAAACTGCATGTGGTGTTGGACTGTTTCGTTAGGCCAGTTTTGTGCACAAACAGTATTTTCGACAGCATAGGGTTTGTTTTCCAAATTTAAATGAGAGTATTTGTGTATTTGTGTATTAAATAGCCCGTCTAACTTGAGTCGCTGGTACCATTGGGGTTTAAACATGTCGTCTGCTTGAATATATTGAATAACTCACCACTAACTGTTTTGCGCGTCCGTCGGCGTCCGTTAGTCCTTCCTTGCTTACTTGCGCGTGCGTTCTATTGTTTTTAACCCCGTTATGGTACCAGGCCAGGCTGATATCTTTATTGCAGCATAAACTGTTCTAACGCGGTTCACAGATACCATTCGAACGACATGTGGTATTGGATTCGTTCGTTAGGCCAGTTTTGTGCACAGACAGTAGTTTTCCAAATTTATATGACAGCATAAACTGTTCTAACGCCGGTCGCAGATACCATTCAAACTGCATGTGGTGTTGGACTGTTTCGTTAGGCCAGTTTTGTGCACAAACAGTATTTTCGACAGCATAGGGTTTGTTTTCCAAATTTAAATGAGAGTATTTGTGTATTTGTGTATTAAATAGCCCGTCTAACTTGAGTCGCTGGTACCATTGGGGGTTTAAACATGTCGTCTGCTTGAATATATTGAATAACTCACCACTAACTGTTTCTAGCTTTGGTTATTTTTAAGCAACAACGACACCTGACAGAGCTGACGGACGGACTTGCGGCCACCTGCGAACATTGGTAAGTTGAACTTTGAAGTATATTATTGTCCCACTATGTCAGCGTTTCTATCTTAAATTCAGTTCCACTTATAATTACAGCATTTAAAATAATTACATTTCTAGTTAAAATTACAGACCATGGCATCTTGCGCGTCCGTCGGCGTCCGTTAGTCCTTCCTTGCTTACTTGCGCGTGCGTTCTATTGTTTTTAACCCCGTTATGGTACCAGGCCAGGCTGATATCTTTATTGCAGCATAAACTGTTCTAACGCGGTTCACAGATACCATTCGAACGACATGTGGTATTGGATTCGTTCGTTAGGCCAGTTTTGTGCACAGACAGTAGTTTTCCAAATTTATATGACAGCATAAACTGTTCTATCGCCGGTCGCAGATACCATTCAAACTGCATGTGGTGTTGGACTGTTTCGTTAGGCCAGTTTTGTGCACAAACAGTATTTTCGACAGCATAGGGTTTGTTTTCCAAATTTAAATGAGAGTATTTGTGTATTTGTGTATTAAATAGCCCGTCTAACTTGAGTCGCTGGTACCATTGGGGTTTAAACATGTCGTCTGCTTGAATATATTGAATAACTCACCACTAACTGTTTTGCGCGTCCGTCGGCGTCCGTTAGTCCTTCCTTGCTTACTTGCGCGTGCGTTCTATTGTTTTTAACCCCGTTATGGTACCAGGCCAGGCTGATATCTTTATTGCAGCATAAACTGTTCTAACGCGGTTCACAGATACCATTCGAACGACATGTGGTATTGGATTCGTTCGTTAGGCCAGTTTTGTGCACAGACAGTAGTTTTCCAAATTTATATGACAGCATAAACTGTTCTAACGCCGGTCGCAGATACCATTCAAACTGCATGTGGTGTTGGACTGTTTCGTTAGGCCAGTTTTGTGCACAAACAGTATTTTCGACAGCATAGGGTTTGTTTTCCAAATTTAAATGAGAGTATTTGTGTATTTGTGTATTAAATAGCCCGTCTAACTTGAGTCGCTGGTACCATTGGGGGTTTAAACATGTCGTCTGCTTGAATATATTGAATAACTCACCACTAACTGTTTCTAGCTTTGGTTATTTTTAAGCAACAACGACACCTGACAGAGCTGACGGACGGACTTGCGGCCACCTGCGAACATTGGTAAGTTGAACTTTGAAGTATATTATTGTCCCACTATGTCAGCGTTTCTATCTTAAATTCAGTTCCACTTATAATTACAGCATTTAAAATAATTACATTTCTAGTTAAAATTACAGACCATGGCATCTTGCGCGTCCGTCGGCGTCCGTTAGTCCTTCCTTGCTTACTTGCGCGTGCGTTCTATTGTTTTTAACCCCGTTATGGTACCAGGCCAGGCTGATATCTTTATTGCAGCATAAACTGTTCTAACGCGGTTCACAGATACCATTCGAACGACATGTGGTATTGGATTCGTTCGTTAGGCCAGTTTTGTGCACAGACAGTATTTTCGACAGCATAGGGTTTGTTTTCCAAATTTATATGACAGCATAAACTGTTCTAACGCCGGTCGCAGATACCATTCAAACTGCATGTGGTGTTGGACTGTTTCGTTAGGCCAGTTTTGTGCACAAACAGTATTTTCGACAGCATAGGGTTTGTTTTCCAAATTTAAATGAGAGTATTTGTGTATTTGTGTATTAAATAGCCCGTCTAACTTGAGTCGCTGGTACCATTGGGGTTTAAACATGTCGTCTGCTTGAATATATTGAATAACTCACCACTAACTGTTTTGCGCGTCCGTCGGCGTCCGTTAGTCCTTCCTTGCTTACTTGCGCGTGCGTTCTATTGTTTTTAACCCCGTTATGGTACCAGGCCAGGCTGATATCTTTATTGCAGCATAAACTGTTCTAACGCGGTTCACAGATACCATTCGAACGACATGTGGTATTGGATTCGTTCGTTAGGCCAGTTTTGTGCACAGACAGTAGTTTTCCAAATTTATATGACAGCATAAACTGTTCTAACGCCGGTCGCAGATACCATTCAAACTGCATGTGGTGTTGGACTGTTTCGTTAGGCCAGTTTTGTGCACAAACAGTATTTTCGACAGCATAGGGTTTGTTTTCCAAATTTAAATGAGAGTATTTGTGTATTTGTGTATTAAATAGCCCGTCTAACTTGAGTCGCTGGTACCATTGGGGTTTAAACATGTCGTCTGCTTGAATATATTGAATAACTCACCACTAACTGTTTTGCGCGTCCGTCGGCGTCCGTTAGTCCTTCCTTGCTTACTTGCGCGTGCGTTCTATTGTTTTTAACCCCGTTATGGTACCAGGCCAGGCTGATATCTTTATTGCAGCATAAACTGTTCTAACGCGGTTCACAGATACCATTCGAACGACATGTGGTATTGGATTCGTTCGTTAGGCCAGTTTTGTGCACAGACAGTAGTTTTCCAAATTTATATGACAGCATAAACTGTTCTATCGCCGGTCGCAGATACCATTCAAACTGCATGTGGTGTTGGACTGTTTCGTTAGGCCAGTTTTGTGCACAAACAGTATTTTCGACAGCATAGGGTTTGTTTTCCAAATTTAAATGAGAGTATTTGTGTATTTGTGTATTAAATAGCCCGTCTAACTTTAGTCGCTGGTACCATTGGGGTTTAAACATGTCGTCTGCTTGAATATATTGAATAACTCACCACTAACTGTTTTGCGCGTCCGTCGGCGTCCGTTAGTCCTTCCTTGCTTACTTGCGCGTGCGTTCTATTGTTTTTAACCCCGTTATGGTACCAGGCCAGGCTGATATCTTTATTGCAGCATAAACTGTTCTAACGCGGTTCACAGATACCATTCGAACGACATGTGGTATTGGATTCGTTCGTTAGGCCAGTTTTGTGCACAGACAGTAGTTTTCCAAATTTATATGACAGCATAAACTGTTCTAACGCCGGTCGCAGATACCATTCAAACTGCATGTGGTGTTGGACTGTTTCGTTAGGCCAGTTTTGTGCACAAACAGTATTTTCGACAGCATAGGGTTTGTTTTCCAAATTTAAATGAGAGTATTTGTGTATTTGTGTATTAAATAGCCCGTCTAACTTGAGTCGCTGGTACCATTGGGGGTTTAAACATGTCGTCTGCTTGAATATATTGAATAACTCACCACTAACTGTTTCTAGCTTTGGTTATTTTTAAGCAACAACGACACCTGACAGAGCTGACGGACGGACTTGCGGCCACCTGCGAACATTGGTAAGTTGAACTTTGAAGTATATTATTGTCCCACTATGTCAGCGTTTCTATCTTAAATTCAGTTCCACTTATAATTACAGCATTTAAAATAATTACATTTCTAGTTAAAATTACAGACCATGGCATCTTGCGCGTCCGTCGGCGTCCGTTAGTCCTTCCTTGCTTACTTGCGCGTGCGTTCTATTGTTTTTAACCCCGTTATGGTACCAGGCCAGGCTGATATCTTTATTGCAGCATAAACTGTTCTAACGCGGTTCACAGATACCATTCGAACGACATGTGGTATTGGATTCGTTCGTTAGGCCAGTTTTGTGCACAGACAGTAGTTTTCCAAATTTATATGACAGCATAAACTGTTCTATCGCCGGTCGCAGATACCATTCAAACTGCATGTGGTGTTGGACTGTTTCGTTAGGCCAGTTTTGTGCACAAACAGTATTTTCGACAGCATAGGGTTTGTTTTCCAAATTTAAATGAGAGTATTTGTGTATTTGTGTATTAAATAGCCCGTCTAACTTGAGTCGCTGGTACCATTGGGGTTTAAACATGTCGTCTGCTTGAATATATTGAATAACTCACCACTAACTGTTTTGCGCGTCCGTCGGCGTCCGTTAGTCCTTCCTTGCTTACTTGCGCGTGCGTTCTATTGTTTTTAACCCCGTTATGGTACCAGGCCAGGCTGATATCTTTATTGCAGCATAAACTGTTCTAACGCGGTTCACAGATACCATTCGAACGACATGTGGTATTGGATTCGTTCGTTAGGCCAGTTTTGTGCACAGACAGTAGTTTTCCAAATTTATATGACAGCATAAACTGTTCTAACGCCGGTCGCAGATACCATTCAAACTGCATGTGGTGTTGGACTGTTTCGTTAGGCCAGTTTTGTGCACAAACAGTATTTTCGACAGCATAGGGTTTGTTTTCCAAATTTAAATGAGAGTATTTGTGTATTTGTGTATTAAATAGCCCGTCTAACTTGAGTCGCTGGTACCATTGGGGGTTTAAACATGTCGTCTGCTTGAATATATTGAATAACTCACCACTAACTGTTTCTAGCTTTGGTTATTTTTAAGCAACAACGACACCTGACAGAGCTGACGGACGGACTTGCGGCCACCTGCGAACATTGGTAAGTTGAACTTTGAAGTATATTATTGTCCCACTATGTCAGCGTTTCTATCTTAAATTCAGTTCCACTTATAATTACAGCATTTAAAATAATTACATTTCTAGTTAAAATTACAGACCATGGCATCTTGCGCGTCCGTCGGCGTCCGTTAGTCCTTCCTTGCTTACTTGCGCGTGCGTTCTATTGTTTTTAACCCCGTTATGGTACCAGGCCAGGCTGATATCTTTATTGCAGCATAAACTGTTCTAACGCGGTTCACAGATACCATTCGAACGACATGTGGTATTGGATTCGTTCGTTAGGCCAGTTTTGTGCACAGACAGTAGTTTTCCAAATTTATATGACAGCATAAACTGTTCTATCGCCGGTCGCAGATACCATTCAAACTGCATGTGGTGTTGGACTGTTTCGTTAGGCCAGTTTTGTGCACAAACAGTATTTTCGACAGCATAGGGTTTGTTTTCCAAATTTAAATGAGAGTATTTGTGTATTTGTGTATTAAATAGCCCGTCTAACTTGAGTCGCTGGTACCATTGGGGTTTAAACATGTCGTCTGCTTGAATATATTGAATAACTCACCACTAACTGTTTTGCGCGTCCGTCGGCGTCCGTTAGTCCTTCCTTGCTTACTTGCGCGTGCGTTCTATTGTTTTTAACCCCGTTATGGTACCAGGCCAGGCTGATATCTTTATTGCAGCATAAACTGTTCTAACGCGGTTCACAGATACCATTCGAACGACATGTGGTATTGGATTCGTTCGTTAGGCCAGTTTTGTGCACAGACAGTAGTTTTCCAAATTTATATGACAGCATAAACTGTTCTATCGCCGGTCGCAGATACCATTCAAACTGCATGTGGTGTTGGACTGTTTCGTTAGGCCAGTTTTGTGCACAAACAGTATTTTCGACAGCATAGGGTTTGTTTTCCAAATTTAAATGAGAGTATTTGTGTATTTGTGTATTAAATAGCCCGTCTAACTTGAGTCGCTGGTACCATTGGGGTTTAAACATGTCGTCTGCTTGAATATATTGAATAACTCACCACTAACTGTTTTGCGCGTCCGTCGGCGTCCGTTAGTCCTTCCTTGCTTACTTGCGCGTGCGTTCTATTGTTTTTAACCCCGTTATGGTACCAGGCCAGGCTGATATCTTTATTGCAGCATAAACTGTTCTAACGCGGTTCACAGATACCATTCGAACGACATGTGGTATTGGATTCGTTCGTTAGGCCAGTTTTGTGCACAGACAGTAGTTTTCCAAATTTATATGACAGCATAAACTGTTCTAACGCCGGTCGCAGATACCATTCAAACTGCATGTGGTGTTGGACTGTTTCGTTAGGCCAGTTTTGTGCACAAACAGTATTTTCGACAGCATAGGGTTTGTTTTCCAAATTTAAATGAGAGTATTTGTGTATTTGTGTATTAAATAGCCCGTCTAACTTGAGTCGCTGGTACCATTGGGGGTTTAAACATGTCGTCTGCTTGAATATATTGAATAACTCACCACTAACTGTTTCTAGCTTTGGTTATTTTTAAGCAACAACGACACCTGACAGAGCTGACGGACGGACTTGCGGCCACCTGCGAACATTGGTAAGTTGAACTTTGAAGTATATTATTGTCCCACTATGTCAGCGTTTCTATCTTAAATTCAGTTCCACTTATAATTACAGCATTTAAAATAATTACATTTCTAGTTAAAATTACAGACCATGGCATCTTGCGCGTCCGTCGGCGTCCGTTAGTCCTTCCTTGCTTACTTGCGCGTGCGTTCTATTGTTTTTAACCCCGTTATGGTACCAGGCCAGGCTGATATCTTTATTGCAGCATAAACTGTTCTAACGCGGTTCACAGATACCATTCGAACGACATGTGGTATTGGATTCGTTCGTTAGGCCAGTTTTGTGCACAGACAGTAGTTTTCCAAATTTATATGACAGCATAAACTGTTCTATCGCCGGTCGCAGATACCATTCAAACTGCATGTGGTGTTGGACTGTTTCGTTAGGCCAGTTTTGTGCACAAACAGTATTTTCGACAGCATAGGGTTTGTTTTCCAAATTTAAATGAGAGTATTTGTGTATTTGTGTATTAAATAGCCCGTCTAACTTGAGTCGCTGGTACCATTGGGGTTTAAACATGTCGTCTGCTTGAATATATTGAATAACTCACCACTAACTGTTTTGCGCGTCCGTCGGCGTCCGTTAGTCCTTCCTTGCTTACTTGCGCGTGCGTTCTATTGTTTTTAACCCCGTTATGGTACCAGGCCAGGCTGATATCTTTATTGCAGCATAAACTGTTCTAACGCGGTTCACAGATACCATTCGAACGACATGTGGTATTGGATTCGTTCGTTAGGCCAGTTTTGTGCACAGACAGTAGTTTTCCAAATTTATATGACAGCATAAACTGTTCTAACGCCGGTCGCAGATACCATTCAAACTGCATGTGGTGTTGGACTGTTTCGTTAGGCCAGTTTTGTGCACAAACAGTATTTTCGACAGCATAGGGTTTGTTTTCCAAATTTAAATGAGAGTATTTGTGTATTTGTGTATTAAATAGCCCGTCTAACTTGAGTCGCTGGTACCATTGGGGGTTTAAACATGTCGTCTGCTTGAATATATTGAATAACTCACCACTAACTGTTTCTAGCTTTGGTTATTTTTAAGCAACAACGACACCTGACAGAGCTGACGGACGGACTTGCGGCCACCTGCGAACATTGGTAAGTTGAACTTTGAAGTATATTATTGTCCCACTATGTCAGCGTTTCTATCTTAAATTCAGTTCCACTTATAATTACAGCATTTAAAATAATTACATTTCTAGTTAAAATTACAGACCATGGCATCTTGCGCGTCCGTCGGCGTCCGTTAGTCCTTCCTTGCTTACTTGCGCGTGCGTTCTATTGTTTTTAACCCCGTTATGGTACCAGGCCAGGCTGATATCTTTATTGCAGCATAAACTGTTCTAACGCGGTTCACAGATACCATTCGAACGACATGTGGTATTGGATTCGTTCGTTAGGCCAGTTTTGTGCACAGACAGTAGTTTTCCAAATTTATATGACAGCATAAACTGTTCTATCGCCGGTCGCAGATACCATTCAAACTGCATGTGGTGTTGGACTGTTTCGTTAGGCCAGTTTTGTGCACAAACAGTATTTTCGACAGCATAGGGTTTGTTTTCCAAATTTAAATGAGAGTATTTGTGTATTTGTGTATTAAATAGCCCGTCTAACTTGAGTCGCTGGTACCATTGGGGTTTAAACATGTCGTCTGCTTGAATATATTGAATAACTCACCACTAACTGTTTTGCGCGTCCGTCGGCGTCCGTTAGTCCTTCCTTGCTTACTTGCGCGTGCGTTCTATTGTTTTTAACCCCGTTATGGTACCAGGCCAGGCTGATATCTTTATTGCAGCATAAACTGTTCTAACGCGGTTCACAGATACCATTCGAACGACATGTGGTATTGGATTCGTTCGTTAGGCCAGTTTTGTGCACAGACAGTAGTTTTCCAAATTTATATGACAGCATAAACTGTTCTAACGCCGGTCGCAGATACCATTCAAACTGCATGTGGTGTTGGACTGTTTCGTTAGGCCAGTTTTGTGCACAAACAGTATTTTCGACAGCATAGGGTTTGTTTTCCAAATTTAAATGAGAGTATTTGTGTATTTGTGTATTAAATAGCCCGTCTAACTTGAGTCGCTGGTACCATTGGGGGTTTAAACATGTCGTCTGCTTGAATATATTGAATAACTCACCACTAACTGTTTCTAGCTTTGGTTATTTTTAAGCAACAACGACACCTGACAGAGCTGACGGACGGACTTGCGGCCACCTGCGAACATTGGTAAGTTGAACTTTGAAGTATATTATTGTCCCACTATGTCAGCGTTTCTATCTTAAATTCAGTTCCACTTATAATTACAGCATTTAAAATAATTACATTTCTAGTTAAAATTACAGACCATGGCATCTTGCGCGTCCGTCGGCGTCCGTTAGTCCTTCCTTGCTTACTTGCGCGTGCGTTCTATTGTTTTTAACCCCGTTATGGTACCAGGCCAGGCTGATATCTTTATTGCAGCATAAACTGTTCTAACGCGGTTCACAGATACCATTCGAACGACATGTGGTATTGGATTCGTTCGTTAGGCCAGTTTTGTGCACAGACAGTAGTTTTCCAAATTTATATGACAGCATAAACTGTTCTATCGCCGGTCGCAGATACCATTCAAACTGCATGTGGTGTTGGACTGTTTCGTTAGGCCAGTTTTGTGCACAAACAGTATTTTCGACAGCATAGGGTTTGTTTTCCAAATTTAAATGAGAGTATTTGTGTATTTGTGTATTAAATAGCCCGTCTAACTTGAGTCGCTGGTACCATTGGGGTTTAAACATGTCGTCTGCTTGAATATATTGAATAACTCACCACTAACTGTTTTGCGCGTCCGTCGGCGTCCGTTAGTCCTTCCTTGCTTACTTGCGCGTGCGTTCTATTGTTTTTAACCCCGTTATGGTACCAGGCCAGGCTGATATCTTTATTGCAGCATAAACTGTTCTAACGCGGTTCACAGATACCATTCGAACGACATGTGGTATTGGATTCGTTCGTTAGGCCAGTTTTGTGCACAGACAGTAGTTTTCCAAATTTATATGACAGCATAAACTGTTCTAACGCCGGTCGCAGATACCATTCAAACTGCATGTGGTGTTGGACTGTTTCGTTAGGCCAGTTTTGTGCACAAACAAACAGTATTTTCGACAGCATAGGGTTTGTTTTCCAAATTTAAATGAGAGTATTTGTGTATTTGTGTATTAAATAGCCCGTCTAACTTGAGTCGCTGGTACCATTGGGGGTTTAAACATGTCGTCTGCTTGAATATATTGAATAACTCACCACTAACTGTTTCTAGCTTTGGTTATTTTTAAGCAACAACGACACCTGACAGAGCTGACGGACGGACTTGCGGCCACCTGCGAACATTGGTAAGTTGAACTTTGAAGTATATTATTGTCCCACTATGTCAGCGTTTCTATCTTAAATTCAGTTCCACTTATAATTACAGCATTTAAAATAATTACATTTCTAGTTAAAATTACAGACCATGGCATCTTGCGCGTCCGTCGGCGTCCGTTAGTCCTTCCTTGCTTACTTGCGCGTGCGTTCTATTGTTTTTAACCCCGTTATGGTACCAGGCCAGGCTGATATCTTTATTGCAGCATAAACTGTTCTAACGCGGTTCACAGATACCATTCGAACGACATGTGGTATTGGATTCGTTCGTTAGGCCAGTTTTGTGCACAGACAGTAGTTTTCCAAATTTATATGACAGCATAAACTGTTCTATCGCCGGTCGCAGATACCATTCAAACTGCATGTGGTGTTGGACTGTTTCGTTAGGCCAGTTTTGTGCACAAACAGTATTTTCGACAGCATAGGGTTTGTTTTCCAAATTTAAATGAGAGTATTTGTGTATTTGTGTATTAAATAGCCCGTCTAACTTGAGTCGCTGGTACCATTGGGGTTTAAACATGTCGTCTGCTTGAATATATTGAATAACTCACCACTAACTGTTTTGCGCGTCCGTCGGCGTCCGTTAGTCCTTCCTTGCTTACTTGCGCGTGCGTTCTATTGTTTTTAACCCCGTTATGGTACCAGGCCAGGCTGATATCTTTATTGCAGCATAAACTGTTCTAACGCGGTTCACAGATACCATTCGAACGACATGTGGTATTGGATTCGTTCGTTAGGCCAGTTTTGTGCACAGACAGTAGTTTTCCAAATTTATATGACAGCATAAACTGTTCTAACGCCGGTCGCAGATACCATTCAAACTGCATGTGGTGTTGGACTGTTTCGTTAGGCCAGTTTTGTGCACAAACAGTATTTTCGACAGCATAGGGTTTGTTTTCCAAATTTAAATGAGAGTATTTGTGTATTTGTGTATTAAATAGCCCGTCTAACTTGAGTCGCTGGTACCATTGGGGGTATAAACATGTCGTCTGCTTGAATATATTGAATAACTCACCACTAACTGTTTCTAGCTTTGGTTATTTTTAAGCAACAACGACACCTGACAGAGCTGACGGACGGACTTGCGGCCACCTGCGAACATTGGTAAGTTGAACTTTGAAGTATATTATTGTCCCACTATGTCAGCGTTTCTATCTTAAATTCAGTTCCACTTATAATTACAGCATTTAAAATAATTACATTTCTAGTTAAAATTACAGACCATGGCATCTTGCGCGTCCGTCGGCGTCCGTTAGTCCTTCCTTGCTTACTTGCGCGTGCGTTCTATTGTTTTTTACCCCGTTATGGTACCAGGCCAGGCTGATATCTTTATTGCAGCATAAACTGTTCTAACGCGGTTCACAGATACCATTCGAACGACATGTGGTATTGGATTCGTTCGTTAGGCCAGTTTTGTGCACAGACAGTAGTTTTCCAAATTTATATGACAGCATAAACTGTTCTAACGCCGGTCGCAGATACCATTCAAACTGCATGTGGTGTTGGACTGTTTCGTTAGGCCAGTTTTGTGCACAAACAGTATTTTCGACAGCATAGGGTTTGTTTTCCAAATTTAAATGAGAGTATTTGTGTATTTGTGTATTAAATAGCCCGTCTAACTTGAGTCGCTGGTACCATTGGGGTTTAAACATGTCGTCTGCTTGAATATATTGAATAACTCACCACTAACTGTTTTGCGCGTCCGTCGGCGTCCGTTAGTCCTTCCTTGCTTACTTGCGCGTGCGTTCTATTGTTTTTAACCCCGTTATGGTACCAGGCCAGGCTGATATCTTTATTGCAGCATAAACTGTTCTAACGCGGTTCACAGATACCATTCGAACGACATGTGGTATTGGATTCGTTCGTTAGGCCAGTTTTGTGCACAGACAGTAGTTTTCCAAATTTATATGACAGCATAAACTGTTCTATCGCCGGTCGCAGATACCATTCAAACTGCATGTGGTGTTGGACTGTTTCGTTAGGCCAGTTTTGTGCACAAACAGTATTTTCGACAGCATAGGGTTTGTTTTCCAAATTTAAATGAGAGTATTTGTGTATTTGTGTATTAAATAGCCCGTCTAACTTGAGTCGCTGGTACCATTGGGGTTTAAACATGTCGTCTGCTTGAATATATTGAATAACTCACCACTAACTGTTTTGCGCGTCCGTCGGCGTCCGTTAGTCCTTCCTTGCTTACTTGCGCGTGCGTTCTATTGTTTTTAACCCCGTTATGGTACCAGGCCAGGCTGATATCTTTATTGCAGCATAAACTGTTCTAACGCGGTTCACAGATACCATTCGAACGACATGTGGTATTGGATTCGTTCGTTAGGCCAGTTTTGTGCACAGACAGTAGTTTTCCAAATTTATATGACAGCATAAACTGTTCTAACGCCGGTCGCAGATACCATTCAAACTGCATGTGGTGTTGGACTGTTTCGTTAGGCCAGTTTTGTGCACAAACAGTATTTTCGACAGCATAGGGTTTGTTTTCCAAATTTAAATGAGAGTATTTGTGTATTTGTGTATTAAATAGCCCGTCTAACTTGAGTCGCTGGTACCATTGGGGGTTTAAACATGTCGTCTGCTTGAATATATTGAATAACTCACCACTAACTGTTTCTAGCTTTGGTTATTTTTAAGCAACAACGACACCTGACAGAGCTGACGGACGGACTTGCGGCCACCTGTGAACATTGGTAAGTTGAACTTTGAAGTATATTATTGTCCCACTATGTCAGCGTTTCTATCTTAAATTCAGTTCCACTTATAATTACAGCATTTAAAATAATTACATTTCTAGTTAAAATTACAGACCATGGCATCTTGCGCGTCCGTCGGCGTCCGTTAGTCCTTCCTTGCTTACTTGCGCGTGCGTTCTATTGTTTTTAACCCCGTTATGGTACCAGGCCAGGCTGATATCTTTATTGCAGCATAAACTGTTCTAACGCGGTTCACAGATACCATTCGAACGACATGTGGTATTGGATTCGTTCGTTAGGCCAGTTTTGTGCACAGACAGTAGTTTTCCAAATTTATATGACAGCATAAACTGTTCTATCGCCGGTCGCAGATACCATTCAAACTGCATGTGGTGTTGGACTGTTTCGTTAGGCCAGTTTTGTGCACAAACAGTATTTTCGACAGCATAGGGTTTGTTTTCCAAATTTAAATGAGAGTATTTGTGTATTTGTGTATTAAATAGCCCGTGTAATTTGAGTCGCTGGTACCATTGGGGTTTAAACATGTCGTCTGCTTGAATATATTGAATAACTCACCACTAACTGTTTTGCGCGTCCGTCGGCGTCCGTTAGTCCTTCCTTGCTTACTTGCGCGTGTGTTCTATTGTTTTTAACCCCGTTATGGTACCAGGCCAGGCTGATATCTTTATTGCAGCATAAACTGTTCTAACGCGGTTCACAGATACCATTCGAACGACATGTGGTATTGGATTCGTTCGTTAGGCCAGTTTTGTGCACAGACAGTAGTTTTCCAAATTTATATGACAGCATAAACTGTTCTAACGCCGGT
The DNA here is from genome assembly GCA_922989275.2 of Gari tellinella. NCBI lineage: Eukaryota > Metazoa > Mollusca > Bivalvia > Cardiida > Psammobiidae > Gari > Gari tellinella. The sequence goes on from OV277859.1 coordinate 68,518,319, forward strand.
CGCAGATACCATTCAAACTGCATGTGGTGTTGGACTGTTTCGTTAGGCCAGTTTTGTGCACAAACAGTATTTTCGACAGCATAGGGTTTGTTTTCCAAATTTAAATGAGAGTATTTGTGTATTTGTGTATTAAATAGCCCGTCTAACTTGAGTCGCTGGTACCATTGGGGGTTTAAACATGTCGTCTGCTTGAATATATTGAATAACTCACCACTAACTGTTTCTAGCTTTGGTTATTTTTAAGCAACAACGACACCTGACAGAGCTGACGGACGGACTTGCGGCCACCTGCGAACATTGGTAAGTTGAACTTTGAAGTATATTATTGTCCCACTATGTCAGCATTTCTATCTTAAATTCAGTTCCACTTATAATTACAGCATTTAAAATAATTACATTTCTAGTTAAAATTACAGACCATGGCATCTTGCGCGTCCGTCGGCGTCCGTTAGTCCTTCCTTGCTTACTTGCGCGTGCGTTCTATTGTTTTTAACCCCGTTATGGTACCAGGCCAGGCTGATATCTTTATTGCAGCATAAACTGTTCTAACGCGGTTCACAGATACCATTCGAACGACATGTGGTATTGGATTCGTTCGTTAGGCCAGTTTTGTGCACAGACAGTAGTTTTCCAAATTTATATGACAGCATAAACTGTTCTATCGCCGGTCGCAGATACCATTCAAACTGCATGTGGTGTTGGACTGTTTCGTTAGGCCAGTTTTGTGCACAAACAGTATTTTCGACAGCATAGGGTTTGTTTTCCAAATTTAAATGAGAGTATTTGTGTATTTGTGTATTAAATAGCCCGTCTAACTTGAGTCGCTGGTACCATTGGGGTTTAAACATGTCGTCTGCTTGAATATATTGAATAACTCACCACTAACTGTTTTGCGCGTCCGTCGGCGTCCGTTAGTCCTTCCTTGCTTACTTGCGCGTGCGTTCTATTGTTTTTAACCCCGTTATGGTACCAGGCCAGGCTGATATCTTTATTGCAGCATAAACTGTTCTAACGCGGTTCACAGATACCATTCGAACGACATGTGGTATTGGATTCGTTCGTTAGGCCAGTTTTGTGCACAGACAGTAGTTTTCCAAATTTATATGACAGCATAAACTGTTCTAACGCCGGTCGCAGATACCATTCAAACTGCATGTGGTGTTGGACTGTTTCGTTAGGCCAGTTTTGTGCACAAACAGTATTTTCGACAGCATAGGGTTTGTTTTCCAAATTTAAATGAGAGTATTTGTGTATTTGTGTATTAAATAGCCCGTCTAACTTGAGTCGCTGGTACCATTGGGGTTTAAACATGTCGTCTGCTTGAATATATTGAATAACTCACCACTAACTGTTTTGCGCGTCCGTCGGCGTCCGTTAGTCCTTCCTTGCTTACTTGCGCGTGCGTTCTATTGTTTTTAACCCCGTTATGGTACCAGGCCAGGCTGATATCTTTATTGCAGCATAAACTGTTCTAACGCGGTTCACAGATACCATTCGAACGACATGTGGTATTGGATTCGTTCGTTAGGCCAGTTTTGTGCACAGACAGTAGTTTTCCAAATTTATATGACAGCATAAACTGTTCTATCGCCGGTCGCAGATACCATTCAAACTGCATGTGGTGTTGGACTGTTTCGTTAGGCCAGTTTTGTGCACAAACAGTATTTTCGACAGCATAGGGTTTGTTTTCCAAATTTAAATGAGAGTATTTGTGTATTTGTGTATTAAATAGCCCGTCTAACTTGAGTCGCTGGTACCATTGGGGGTTTAAACATGTCGTCTGCTTGAATATATTGAATAACTCACCACTAACTGTTTCTAGCTTTGGTTATTTTTAAGCAACAACGACACCTGACAGAGCTGACGGACGGACTTGCGGCCACCTGCGAACATTGGTAAGTTGAACTTTGAAGTATATTATTGTCCCACTATGTCAGCGTTTCTATCTTAAATTCAGTTCCACTTATAATTACAGCATTTAAAATAATTACATTTCTAGTTAAAATTACAGACCATGGCATCTTGCGCGTCCGTCGGCGTCCGTTAGTCCTTCCTTGCTTACTTGCGCGTGCGTTCTATTGTTTTTAACCCCGTTATGGTACCAGGCCAGGCTGATATCTTTATTGCAGCATAAACTGTTCTAACGCGGTTCACAGATACCATTCGAACGACATGTGGTATTGGATTCGTTCGTTAGGCCAGTTTTGTGCACAGACAGTAGTTTTCCAAATTTATATGACAGCATAAACTGTTCTATCGCCGGTCGCAGATACCATTCAAACTGCATGTGGTGTTGGACTGTTTCGTTAGGCCAGTTTTGTGCACAAACAGTATTTTCGACAGCATAGGGTTTGTTTTCCAAATTTAAATGAGAGTATTTGTGTATTTGTGTATTAAATAGCCCGTCTAACTTGAGTCGCTGGTACCATTGGGGTTTAAACATGTCGTCTGCTTGAATATATTGAATAACTCACCACTAACTGTTTTGCGCGTCCGTCGGCGTCCGTTAGTCCTTCCTTGCTTACTTGCGCGTGCGTTCTATTGTTTTTAACCCCGTTATGGTACCAGGCCAGGCTGATATCTTTATTGCAGCATAAACTGTTCTAACGCGGTTCACAGATACCATTCGAACGACATGTGGTATTGGATTCGTTCGTTAGGCCAGTTTTTGTGCACAGACAGTAGTTTTCCAAATTTATATGACAGCATAAACTGTTCTAACGCCGGTCGCAGATACCATTCAAACTGCATGTGGTGTTGGACTGTTTCGTTAGGCCAGTTTTGTGCACAAACAGTATTTTCGACAGCATAGGGTTTGTTTTCCAAATTTAAATGAGAGTATTTGTGTATTTGTGTATTAAATAGCCCGTCTAACTTGAGTCGCTGGTACCATTGGGGGTTTAAACATGTCGTCTGCTTGAATATATTGAATAACTCACCACTAACTGTTTCTAGCTTTGGTTATTTTTAAGCAACAACGACACCTGACAGAGCTGACGGACGGACTTGCGGCCACCTGCGAACATTGGTAAGTTGAACTTTGAAGTATATTATTGTCCCACTATGTCAGCGTTTCTATCTTAAATTCAGTTCCACTTATAATTACAGCATTTAAAATAATTACATTTCTAGTTAAAATTACAGACCATGGCATCTTGCGCGTCCGTCGGCGTCCGTTAGTCCTTCCTTGCTTACTTGCGCGTGCGTTCTATTGTTTTTAACCCCGTTATGGTACCAGGCCAGGCTGATATCTTTATTGCAGCATAAACTGTTCTAACGCGGTTCACAGATACCATTCGAACGACATGTGGTATTGGATTCGTTCGTTAGGCCAGTTTTGTGCACAGACAGTAGTTTTCCAAATTTATATGACAGCATAAACTGTTCTATCGCCGGTCGCAGATACCATTCAAACTGCATGTGGTGTTGGACTGTTTCGTTAGGCCAGTTTTGTGCACAAACAGTATTTTCGACAGCATAGGGTTTGTTTTCCAAATTTAAATGAGAGTATTTGTGTATTTGTGTATTAAATAGCCCGTCTAACTTGAGTCGCTGGTACCATTGGGGTTTAAACATGTCGTCTGCTTGAATATATTGAATAACTCACCACTAACTGTTTTGCGCGTCCGTCGGCGTCCGTTAGTCCTTCCTTGCTTACTTGCGCGTGCGTTCTATTGTTTTTAACCCCGTTATGGTACCAGGCCAGGCTGATATCTTTATTGCAGCATAAACTGTTCTAACGCGGTTCACAGATACCATTCGAACGACATGTGGTATTGGATTCGTTCGTTAGGCCAGTTTTGTGCACAGACAGTAGTTTTCCAAATTTATATGACAGCATAAACTGTTCTAACGCCGGTCGCAGATACCATTCAAACTGCATGTGGTGTTGGACTGTTTCGTTAGGCCAGTTTTGTGCACAAACAGTATTTTCGACAGCATAGGGTTTGTTTTCCAAATTTAAATGAGAGTATTTGTGTATTTGTGTATTAAATAGCCCGTCTAACTTGAGTCGCTGGTACCATTGGGGGTTTAAACATGTCGTCTGCTTGAATATATTGAATAACTCACCACTAACTGTTTCTAGCTTTGGTTATTTTTAAGCAACAACGACACCTGACAGAGCTGACGGACGGACTTGCGGCCACCTGCGAACATTGGTAAGTTGAACTTTGAAGTATATTATTGTCCCACTATGTCAGCGTTTCTATCTTAAATTCAGTTCCACTTATAATTACAGCATTTAAAATAATTACATTTCTAGTTAAAATTACAGACCATGGCATCTTGCGCGTCCGTCGGCGTCCGTTAGTCCTTCCTTGCTTACTTGCGCGTGCGTTCTATTGTTTTTAACCCCGTTATGGTACCAGGCCAGGCTGATATCTTTATTGCAGCATAAACTGTTCTAACGCGGTTCACAGATACCATTCGAACGACATGTGGTATTGGACTGTTTCGTTAGGCCAGTTTTGTGCACAGACAGTAGTTTTCCAAATTTATATGACAGCATAAACTGTTCTATCGCCGGTCGCAGATACCATTCAAACTGCATGTGGTGTTGGACTGTTTCGTTAGGCCAGTTTTGTGCACAAACAGTATTTTCGACAGCATAGGGTTTGTTTTCCAAATTTAAATGAGAGTATTTGTGTATTTGTGTATTAAATAGCCCGTCTAACTTGAGTCGCTGGTACCATTGGGGTTTAAACATGTCGTCTGCTTGAATATATTGAATAACTCACCACTAACTGTTTTGCGCGTCCGTCGGCGTCCGTTAGTCCTTCCTTGCTTACTTGCGCGTGCGTTCTATTGTTTTTAACCCCGTTATGGTACCAGGCCAGGCTGATATCTTTATTGCAGCATAAACTGTTCTAACGCGGTTCACAGATACCATTCGAACGACATGTGGTATTGGATTCGTTCGTTAGGCCAGTTTTGTGCACAGACAGTAGTTTTCCAAATTTATATGACAGCATAAACTGTTCTAACGCCGGTCGCAGATACCATTCAAACTGCATGTGGTGTTGGACTGTTTCGTTAGGCCAGTTTTGTGCACAAACAGTATTTTCGACAGCATAGGGTTTGTTTTCCAAATTTAAATGAGAGTATTTGTGTATTTGTGTATTAAATAGCCCGTCTAACTTGAGTCGCTGGTACCATTGGGGGTTTAAACATGTCGTCTGCTTGAATATATTGAATAACTCACCACTAACTGTTTCTAGCTTTGGTTATTTTTAAGCAACAACGACACCTGACAGAGCTGACGGACGGACTTGCGGCCACCTGCGAACATTGGTAAGTTGAACTTTGAAGTATATTATTGTCCCACTATGTCAGCGTTTCTATCTTAAATTCAGTTCCACTTATAATTACAGCATTTAAAATAATTACATTTCTAGTTAAAATTACAGACCATGGCATCTTGCGCGTCCGTCGGCGTCCGTTAGTCCTTCCTTGCTTACTTGCGCGTGCGTTCTATTGTTTTTAACCCCGTTATGGTACCAGGCCAGGCTGATATCTTTATTGCAGCATAAACTGTTCTAACGCGGTTCACAGATACCATTCGAACGACATGTGGTATTGGATTCGTTCGTTAGGCCAGTTTTGTGCACAGACAGTAGTTTTCCAAATTTATATGACAGCATAAACTGTTCTATCGCCGGTCGCAGATACCATTCAAACTGCATGTGGTGTTGGACTGTTTCGTTAGGCCAGTTTTGTGCACAAACAGTATTTTCGACAGCATAGGGTTTGTTTTCCAAATTTAAATGAGAGTATTTGTGTATTTGTGTATTAAATAGCCCGTCTAACTTGAGTCGCTGGTACCATTGGGGTTTAAACATGTCGTCTGCTTGAATATATTGAATAACTCACCACTAACTGTTTTGCGCGTCCGTCGGCGTCCGTTAGTCCTTCCTTGCTTACTTGCGCGTGCGTTCTATTGTTTTTAACCCCGTTATGGTACCAGGCCAGGCTGATATCTTTATTGCAGCATAAACTGTTCTAACGCGGTTCACAGATACCATTCGAACGACATGTGGTATTGGATTCGTTCGTTAGGCCAGTTTTGTGCACAGACAGTAGTTTTCCAAATTTATATGACAGCATAAACTGTTCTAACGCCGGTCGCAGATACCATTCAAACTGCATGTGGTGTTGGACTGTTTCGTTAGGCCAGTTTTGTGCACAAACAGTATTTTCGACAGCATAGGGTTTGTTTTCCAAATTTAAATGAGAGTATTTGTGTATTTGTGTATTAAATAGCCCGTCTAACTTGAGTCGCTGGTACCATTGGGGGTTTAAACATGTCGTCTGCTTGAATATATTGAATAACTCACCACTAACTGTTTCTAGCTTTGGTTATTTTTAAGCAACAACGACACCTGACAGAGCTGACGGACGGACTTGCGGCCACCTGCGAACATTGGTAAGTTGAACTTTGAAGTATATTATTGTCCCACTATGTCAGCGTTTCTATCTTAAATTCAGTTCCACTTATAATTACAGCATTTAAAATAATTACATTTCTAGTTAAAATTACAGACCATGGCATCTTGCGCGTCCGTCGGCGTCCGTTAGTCCTTCCTTGCTTACTTGCGCGTGCGTTCTATTGTTTTTAACCCCGTTATGGTACCAGGCCAGGCTGATATCTTTATTGCAGCATAAACTGTTCTAACGCGGTTCACAGATACCATTCGAACGACATGTGGTATTGGATTCGTTCGTTAGGCCAGTTTTGTGCACAGACAGTAGTTTTCCAAATTTATATGACAGCATAAACTGTTCTATCGCCGGTCGCAGATACCATTCAAACTGCATGTGGTGTTGGACTGTTTCGTTAGGCCAGTTTTGTGCACAAACAGTATTTTCGACAGCATAGGGTTTGTTTTCCAAATTTAAATGAGAGTATTTGTGTATTTGTGTATTAAATAGCCCGTCTAACTTGAGTCGCTGGTACCATTGGGGTTTAAACATGTCGTCTGCTTGAATATATTGAATAACTCACCACTAACTGTTTTGCGCGTCCGTCGGCGTCCGTTAGTCCTTCCTTGCTTACTTGCGCGTGCGTTCTATTGTTTTTAACCCCGTTATGGTACCAGGCCAGGCTGATATCTTTATTGCAGCATAAACTGTTCTAACGCGGTTCACAGATACCATTCGAACGACATGTGGTATTGGATTCGTTCGTTAGGCCAGTTTTGTGCACAGACAGTAGTTTTCCAAATTTATATGACAGCATAAACTGTTCTAACGCCGGTCGCAGATACCATTCAAACTGCATGTGGTGTTGGACTGTTTCGTTAGGCCAGTTTTGTGCACAAACAGTATTTTCGACAGCATAGGGTTTGTTTTCCAAATTTAAATGAGAGTATTTGTGTATTTGTGTATTAAATAGCCCGTCTAACTTGAGTCGCTGGTACCATTGGGGGTTTAAACATGTCGTCTGCTTGAATATATTGAATAACTCACCACTAACTGTTTCTAGCTTTGGTTATTTTTAAGCAACAACGACACCTGACAGAGCTGACGGACGGACTTGCGGCCACCTGCGAACATTGGTAAGTTGAACTTTGAAGTATATTATTGTCCCACTATGTCAGCGTTTCTATCTTAAATTCAGTTCCACTTATAATTACAGCATTTAAAATAATTACATTTCTAGTTAAAATTACAGACCATGGCATCTTGCGCGTCCGTCGGCGTCCGTTAGTCCTTCCTTGCTTACTTGCGCGTGCGTTCTATTGTTTTTAACCCCGTTATGGTACCAGGCCAGGCTGATATCTTTATTGCAGCATAAACTGTTCTAACGCGGTTCACAGATACCATTCGAACGACATGTGGTATTGGATTCGTTCGTTAGGCCAGTTTTGTGCACAGACAGTAGTTTTCCAAATTTATATGACAGCATAAACTGTTCTATCGCCGGTCGCAGATACCATTCAAACTGCATGTGGTATTGGACTGTTTCGTTAGGCCAGTTTTGTGCACAAACAGTATTTTCGACAGCATAGGGTTTGTTTTCCAAATTTAAATGAGAGTATTTGTGTATTTGTGTATTAAATAGCCCGTCTAACTTGAGTCGCTGGTACCATTGGGGTTTAAACATGTCGTCTGCTTGAATATATTGAATAACTCACCACTAACTGTTTTGCGCGTCCGTCGGCGTCCGTTAGTCCTTCCTTGCTTACTTGCGCGTGCGTTCTATTGTTTTTAACCCCGTTATGGTACCAGGCCAGGCTGATATCTTTATTGCAGCATAAACTGTTCTAACGCGGTTCACAGATACCATTCGAACGACATGTGGTATTGGATTCGTTCGTTAGGCCAGTTTTGTGCACAGACAGTAGTTTTCCAAATTTATATGACAGCATAAACTGTTCTAACGCCGGTCGCAGATACCATTCAAACTGCATGTGGTGTTGGACTGTTTCGTTAGGCCAGTTTTGTGCACAAACAGTATTTTCGACAGCATAGGGTTTGTTTTCCAAATTTAAATGAGAGTATTTGTGTATTTGTGTATTAAATAGCCCGTCTAACTTGAGTCGCTGGTACCATTGGGGGTTTAAACATGTCGTCTGCTTGAATATATTGAATAACTCACCACTAACTGTTTCTAGCTTTGGTTATTTTTAAGCAACAACGACACCTGACAGAGCTGACGGACGGACTTGCGGCCACCTGCGAACATTGGTAAGTTGAACTTTGAAGTATATTATTGTCCCACTATGTCAGCGTTTCTATCTTAAATTCAGTTCCACTTATAATTACAGCATTTAAAATAATTACATTTCTAGTTAAAATTACAGACCATGGCATCTTGCGCGTCCGTCGGCGTCCGTTAGTCCTTCCTTGCTTACTTGCGCGTGCGTTCTATTGTTTTTAACCCCGTTATGGTACCAGGCCAGGCTGATATCTTTATTGCAGCATAAACTGTTCTAACGCGGTTCACAGATACCATTCGAACGACATGTGGTATTGGATTCGTTCGTTAGGCCAGTTTTGTGCACAGACAGTAGTTTTCCAAATTTATATGACAGCATAAACTGTTCTATCGCCGGTCGCAGATACCATTCAAACTGCATGTGGTGTTGGACTGTTTCGTTAGGCCAGTTTTGTGCACAAACAGTATTTTCGACAGCATAGGGTTTGTTTTCCAAATTTAAATGAGAGTATTTGTGTATTTGTGTATTAAATAGCCCGTCTAACTTGAGTCGCTGGTACCATTGGGGTTTAAACATGTCGTCTGCTTGAATATATTGAATAACTCACCACTAACTGTTTTGCGCGTCCGTCGGCGTCCGTTAGTCCTTCCTTGCTTACTTGCGCGTGCGTTCTATTGTTTTTAACCCCGTTATGGTACCAGGCCAGGCTGATATCTTTATTGCAGCATAAACTGTTCTAACGCGGTTCACAGATACCATTCGAACGACATGTGGTATTGGATTCGTTCGTTAGGCCAGTTTTGTGCACAGACAGTAGTTTTCCAAATTTATATGACAGCATAAACTGTTCTAACGCCGGTCGCAGATACCATTCAAACTGCATGTGGTGTTGGACTGTTTCGTTAGGCCAGTTTTGTGCACAAACAGTATTTTCGACAGCATAGGGTTTGTTTTCCAAATTTAAATGAGAGTATTTGTGTATTTGTGTATTAAATAGCCCGTCTAACTTGAGTCGCTGGTACCATTGGGGGTTTAAACATGTCGTCTGCTTGAATATATTGAATAACTCACCACTAACTGTTTCTAGCTTTGGTTATTTTTAAGCAACAACGACACCTGACAGAGCTGACGGACGGACTTGCGGCCACCTGCGAACATTGGTAAGTTGAACTTTGAAGTATATTATTGTCCCACTATGTCAGCGTTTCTATCTTAAATTCAGTTCCACTTATAATTACAGCATTTAAAATAATTACATTTCTAGTTAAAATTACAGACCATGGCATCTTGCGCGTCCGTCGGCGTCCGTTAGTCCTTCCTTGCTTACTTGCGCGTGCGTTCTATTGTTTTTAACCCCGTTATGGTACCAGGCCAGGCTGATATCTTTATTGCAGCATAAACTGTTCTAACGCGGTTCACAGATACCATTCGAACGACATGTGGTATTGGATTCGTTCGTTAGGCCAGTTTTGTGCACAGACAGTAGTTTTCCAAATTTATATGACAGCATAAACTGTTCTATCGCCGGTCGCAGATACCATTCAAACTGCATGTGGTGTTGGACTGTTTCGTTAGGCCAGTTTTGTGCACAAACAGTATTTTCGACAGCATAGGGTTTGTTTTCCAAATTTAAATGAGAGTATTTGTGTATTTGTGTATTAAATAGCCCGTCTAACTTGAGTCGCTGGTACCATTGGGGTTTAAACATGTCGTCTGCTTGAATATATTGAATAACTCACCACTAACTGTTTTGCGCGTCCGTCGGCGTCCGTTAGTCCTTCCTTGCTTACTTACGCGTGCGTTCTATTGTTTTTAACCCCGTTATGGTACCAGGCCAGGCTGATATCTTTATTGCAGCATAAACTGTTCTAACGCGGTTCACAGATACCATTCGAACGACATGTGGTATTGGATTCGTTCGTTAGGCCAGTTTTGTGCACAGACAGTAGTTTTCCAAATTTATATGACAGCATAAACTGTTCTAACGCCGGTCGCAGATACCATTCAAACTGCATGTGGTGTTGGACTGTTTCGTTAGGCCAGTTTTGTGCACAAACAGTATTTTCGACAGCATAGGGTTTGTTTTCCAAATTTAAATGAGAGTATTTGTGTATTTGTGTATTAAATAGCCCGTCTAACTTGAGTCGCTGGTACCATTGGGGGTATAAACATGTCGTCTGCTTGAATATATTGAATAACTCACCACTAACTGTTTCTAGCTTTGGTTATTTTTAAGCAACAACGACACCTGACAGAGCTGACGGACGGACTTGCGGCCACCTGCGAACATTGGTAAGTTGAACTTTGAAGTATATTATTGTCCCACTATGTCAGCGTTTCTATCTTAAATTCAGTTCCACTTATAATTACAGCATTTAAAATAATTACATTTCTAGTTAAAATTACAGACCATGGCATCTTGCGCGTCCGTCGGCGTCCGTTAGTCCTTCCTTGCTTACTTGCGCGTGCGTTCTATTGTTTTTTACCCCGTTATGGTACCAGGTCAGGCTGATATCTTTATTGCAGCATAAACTGTTCTAACGCGGTTCACAGATACCATTCGAACGACATGTGGTATTGGATTCGTTCGTTAGGCCAGTTTTGTGCACAGACAGTAGTTTTCCAAATTTATATGACAGCATAAACTGTTCTAACGCCGGTCGCAGATACCATTCAAACTGCATGTGGTGTTGGACTGTTTCGTTAGGCCAGTTTTGTGCACAAACAGTATTTTCGACAGCATAGGGTTTGTTTTCCAAATTTAAATGAGAGTATTTGTGTATTTGTGTATTAAATAGCCCGTCTAACTTGAGTCGCTGGTACCATTGGGGTTTAAACATGTCGTCTGCTTGAATATATTGAATAACTCACCACTAACTGTTTTGCGCGTCCGTCGGCGTCCGTTAGTCCTTCCTTGCTTACTTGCGCGTGCGTTCTATTGTTTTTAACCCCGTTATGGTACCAGGCCAGGCTGATATCTTTATTGCAGCATAAACTGTTCTAACGCGGTTCACAGATACCATTCGAACGACATGTGGTATTGGATTCGTTCGTTAGGCCAGTTTTGTGCACAGACAGTAGTTTTCCAAATTTATATGACAGCATAAACTGTTCTATCGCCGGTCGCAGATACCATTCAAACTGCATGTGGTGTTGGACTGTTTCGTTAGGCCAGTTTTGTGCACAAACAGTATTTTCGACAGCATAGGGTTTGTTTTCCAAATTTAAATGAGAGTATTTGTGTATTTGTGTATTAAATAGCCCGTCTAACTTGAGTCGCTGGTACCATTGGGGTTTAAACATGTCGTCTGCTTGAATATATTGAATAACTCACCACTAACTGTTTTGCGCGTCCGTCGGCGTCCGTTAGTCCTTCCTTGCTTACTTGCGCGTGCGTTCTATTGTTTTTAACCCCGTTATGGTACCAGGCCAGGCTGATATCTTTATTGCAGCATAAACTGTTCTAACGCGGTTCACAGATACCATTCGAACGACATGTGGTATTGGATTCGTTCGTTAGGCCAGTTTTGTGCACAGACAGTAGTTTTCCAAATTTATATGACAGCATAAACTGTTCTAACGCCGGTCGCAGATACCATTCAAACTGCATGTGGTGTTGGACTGTTTCGTTAGGCCAGTTTTGTGCACAAACAGTATTTTCGACAGCATAGGGTTTGTTTTCCAAATTTAAATGAGAGTATTTGTGTATTTGTGTATTAAATAGCCCGTCTAACTTGAGTCGCTGGTACCATTGGGGGTTTAAACATGTCGTCTGCTTGAATATATTGAATAACTCACCACTAACTGTTTCTAGCTTTGGTTATTTTTAAGCAACAACGACACCTGACAGAGCTGACGGACGGACTTGCGGCCACCTGCGAACATTGGTAAGTTGAACTTTGAAGTATATTATTGTCCCACTATGTCAGCGTTTCTATCTTAAATTCAGTTCCACTTATAATTACAGCATTTAAAATAATTACATTTCTAGTTAAAATTACAGACCATGGCATCTTGCGCGTCCGTCGGCGTCCGTTAGTCCTTCCTTGCTTACTTGCGCGTGCGTTCTATTGTTTTTAACCCCGTTATGGTACCAGGCCAGGCTGATATCTTTATTGCAGCATAAACTGTTCTAACGCGGTTCACAGATACCATTCGAACGACATGTGGTATTGGATTCGTTCGTTAGGCCAGTTTTGTGCACAGACAGTAGTTTTCCAAATTTATATGACAGCATAAACTGTTCTATCGCCGGTCGCAGATACCATTCAAACTGCATGTGGTGTTGGACTGTTTCGTTAGGCCAGTTTTGTGCACAAACAGTATTTTCGACAGCATAGGGTTTGTTTTCCAAATTTAAATGAGAGTATTTGTGTATTTGTGTATTAAATAGCCCGTCTAATTTGAGTCGCTGGTACCATTGGGGTTTAAACATGTCGTCTGCTTGAATATATTGAATAACTCACCACTAACTGTTTTGCGCGTCCGTCGGCGTCCGTTAGTCCTTCCTTGCTTACTTGCGCGTGTGTTCTATTGTTTTTAACCCCGTTATGGTACCAGGCCAGGCTGATATCTTTATTGCAGCATAAACTGTTCTAACGCGGTTCACAGATACCATTCGAACGACATGTGGTATTGGATTCGTTCGTTAGGCCAGTTTTGTGCACAGACAGTAGTTTTCCAAATTTATATGACAGCATAAACTGTTCTAACGCCGGTCGCATATACCATTCAAACTGCATGTGGTGTTGGACTGTTTCGTTAGGCCAGTTTTGTGCACAAACAGTATTTTCGACAGCATAGGGTTTGTTTTCCAAATTTAAATGAGAGTATTTGTGTATTTGTGTATTAAATAGCCCGTCTAACTTGAGTCGCTGGTACCATTGGGGGTTTAAACATGTCGTCTGCTTGAATATATTGAATAACTCACCACTAACTGTTTCTAGCTTTGGTTATTTTTAAGCAACAACGACACCTGACAGAGCTGACGGACGGACTTGCGGCCACCTGCGAACATTGGTAAGTTGAACTTTGAAGTATATTATTGTCCCACTATGTCAGCGTTTCTATCTTAAATTCAGTTCCACTTATAATTACAGCATTTAAAATAATTACATTTCTAGTTAAAATTACAGACCATGGCATCTTGCGCGTCCGTCGGCGTCCGTTAGTCCTTCCTTGCTTACTTGCGCGTGCGTTCTATTGTTTTTAACCCCGTTATGGTACCAGGCCAGGCTGATATCTTTATTGCAGCATAAACTGTTCTAACGCGGTTCACAGATACCATTCGAACGACATGTGGTATTGGATTCGTTCGTTAGGCCAGTTTTGTGCACAGACAGTAGTTTTCCAAATTTATATGACAGCATAAACTGTTCTATCGCCGGTCGCAGATACCATTCAAACTGCATGTGGTGTTGGACTGTTTCGTTAGGCCAGTTTTGTGCACAAACAGTATTTTCGACAGCATAGGGTTTGTTTTCCAAATTTAAATGAGAGTATTTGTGTATTTGTGTATTAAATAGCCCGTCTAACTTGAGTCGCTGGTACCATTGGGGTTTAAACATGTCGTCTGCTTGAATATATTGAATAACTCACCACTAACTGTTTTGCGCGTCCGTCGGCGTCCGTTAGTCCTTCCTTGCTTACTTGCGCGTGCGTTCTATTGTTTTTAACCCCGTTATGGTACCAGGCCAGGCTGATATCTTTATTGCAGCATAAACTGTTCTAACGCGGTTCACAGATACCATTCGAACGACATGTGGTATTGGATTCGTTCGTTAGGCCAGTTTTGTGCACAGACAGTAGTTTTCCAAATTTATATGACAGCATAAACTGTTCTAACGCCGGTCGCAGATACCATTCAAACTGCATGTGGTGTTGGACTGTTTCGTTAGGCCAGTTTTGTGCACAAACAGTATTTTCGACAGCATAGGGTTTGTTTTCCAAATTTAAATGAGAGTATTTGTGTATTTGTGTATTAAATAGCCCGTCTAACTTGAGTCGCTGGTACCATTGGGGGTTTAAACATGTCGTCTGCTTGAATATATTGAATAACTCACCACTAACTGTTTCTAGCTTTGGTTATTTTTAAGCAACAACGACACCTGACAGAGCTGACGGACGGACTTGCGGCCACCTGCGAACATTGGTAAGTTGAACTTTGAAGTATATTATTGTCCCACTATGTCAGCGTTTCTATCTTAAATTCAGTTCCACTTATAATTACAGCATTTAAAATAATTACATTTCTAGTTAAAATTACAGACCATGGCATCTTGCGCGTCCGTCGGCGTCCGTTAGTCCTTCCTTGCTTACTTGCGCGTGCGTTCTATTGTTTTTAACCCCGTTATGGTACCAGGCCAGGCTGATATCTTTATTGCAGCATAAACTGTTCTAACGCGGTTCACAGATACCATTCGAACGACATGTGGTATTGGATTCGTTCGTTAGGCCAGTTTTGTGCACAGACAGTAGTTTTCCAAATTTATATGACAGCATAAACTGTTCTATCGCCGGTCGCAGATACCATTCAAACTGCATGTGGTGTTGGACTGTTTCGTTAGGCCAGTTTTGTGCACAAACAGTATTTTCGACAGCATAGGGTTTGTTTTCCAAATTTAAATGAGAGTATTTGTGTATTTGTGTATTAAATAGCCCGTCTAACTTGAGTCGCTGGTACCATTGGGGTTTAAACATGTCGTCTGCTTGAATATATTGAATAACTCACCACTAACTGTTTTGCGCGTCCGTCGGCGTCCGTTAGTCCTTCCTTGCTTACTTGCGCGTGCGTTCTATTGTTTTTAACCCCGTTATGGTACCAGGCCAGGCTGATATCTTTATTGCAGCATAAACTGTTCTAACGCGGTTCACAGATACCATTCGAACGACATGTGGTATTGGATTCGTTCGTTAGGCCAGTTTTGTGCACAGACAGTAGTTTTCCAAATTTATATGACAGCATAAACTGTTCTAACGCCGGTCGCAGATACCATTCAAACTGCATGTGGTGTTGGACTGTTTCGTTAGGCCAGTTTTGTGCACAAACAGTATTTTCGACAGCATAGGGTTTGTTTTCCAAATTTAAATGAGAGTATTTGTGTATTTGTGTATTAAATAGCCCGTCTAACTTGAGTCGCTGGTACCATTGGGGGTTTAAACATGTCGTCTGCTTGAATATATTGAATAACTCACCACTAACTGTTTCTAGCTTTGGTTATTTTTAAGCAACAACGACACCTGACAGAGCTGACGGACGGACTTGCGGCCACCTGCGAACATTGGTAAGTTGAACTTTGAAGTATATTATTGTCCCACTATGTCAGCGTTTCTATCTTAAATTCAGTTCCACTTATAATTACAGCATTTAAAATAATTACATTTCTAGTTAAAATTACAGACCATGGCATCTTGCGCGTCCGTCGGCGTCCGTTAGTCCTTCCTTGCTTACTTGCGCGTGCGTTCTATTGTTTTTAACCCCGTTATGGTACCAGGCCAGGCTGATATCTTTATTGCAGCATAAACTGTTCTAACGCGGTTCACAGATACCATTCGAACGACATGTGGTATTGGATTCGTTCGTTAGGCCAGTTTTGTGCACAGACAGTAGTTTTCCAAATTTATATGACAGCATAAACTGTTCTATCGCCGGTCGCAGATACCATTCAAACTGCATGTGGTGTTGGACTGTTTCGTTAGGCCAGTTTTGTGCACAAACAGTATTTTCGACAGCATAGGGTTTGTTTTCCAAATTTAAATGAGAGTATTTGTGTATTTGTGTATTAAATAGCCCGTCTAACTTGAGTCGCTGGTACCATTGGGGTTTAAACATGTCGTCTGCTTGAATATATTGAATAACTCACCACTAACTGTTTTGCGCGTCCGTCGGCGTCCGTTAGTCCTTCCTTGCTTACTTGCGCGTGCGTTCTATTGTTTTTAACCCCGTTATGGTACCAGGCCAGGCTGATATCTTTATTGCAGCATAAACTGTTCTAACGCGGTTCACAGATACCATTCGAACGACATGTGGTATTGGATTCGTTCGTTAGGCCAGTTTTGTGCACAGACAGTAGTTTTCCAAATTTATATGACAGCATAAACTGTTCTAACGCCGGTCGCAGATACCATTCAAACTGCATGTGGTGTTGGACTGTTTCGTTAGGCCAGTTTTGTGCACAAACAGTATTTTCGACAGCATAGGGTTTGTTTTCCAAATTTAAATGAGAGTATTTGTGTATTTGTGTATTAAATAGCCCGTCTAACTTGAGTCGCTGGTACCATTGGGGGTTTAAACATGTCGTCTGCTTGAATATATTGAATAACTCACCACTAACTGTTTCTAGCTTTGGTTATTTTTAAGCAACAACGACACCTGACAGAGCTGACGGACGGACTTGCGGCCACCTGCGAACATTGGTAAGTTGAACTTTGAAGTATATTATTGTCCCACTATGTCAGCGTTTCTATCTTAAATTCAGTTCCACTTATAATTACAGCATTTAAAATAATTACATTTCTAGTTAAAATTACAGACCATGGCATCTTGCGCGTCCGTCGGCGTCCGTTAGTCCTTCCTTGCTTACTTGCGCGTGCGTTCTATTGTTTTTAACCCCGTTATGGTACCAGGCCAGGCTGATATCTTTATTGCAGCATAAACTGTTCTAACGCGGTTCACAGATACCATTCGAACGACATGTGGTATTGGATTCGTTCGTTAGGCCAGTTTTGTGCACAGACAGTAGTTTTCCAAATTTATATGACAGCATAAACTGTTCTAACGCCGGTCGCAGATACCATTCAAACTGCATGTGGTGTTGGACTGTTTCGTTAGGCCAGTTTTGTGCACAAACAGTATTTTCGACAGCATAGGGTTTGTTTTCCAAATTTAAATGAGAGTATTTGTGTATTTGTGTATTAAATAGCCCGTCTAACTTGAGTCGCTGGTACCATTGGGGTTTAAACATGTCGTCTGCTTGAATATATTGAATAACTCACCACTAACTGTTTTGCGCGTCCGTCGGCGTCCGTTAGTCCTTCCTTGCTTACTTGCGCGTGCGTTCTATTGTTTTTAACCCCGTTATGGTACCAGGCCAGGCTGATATCTTTATTGCAGCATAAACTGTTCTAACGCGGTTCACAGATACCATTCGAACGACATGTGGTATTGGATTCGTTCGTTAGGCCAGTTTTGTGCACAGACAGTAGTTTTCCAAATTTATATGACAGCATAAACTGTTCTATCGCCGGTCGCAGATACCATTCAAACTGCATGTGGTGTTGGACTGTTTCGTTAGGCCAGTTTTGTGCACAAACAGTATTTTCGACAGCATAGGGTTTGTTTTCCAAATTTAAATGAGAGTATTTGTGTATTTGTGTATTAAATAGCCCGTCTAACTTGAGTCGCTGGTACCATTGGGGTTTAAACATGTCGTCTGCTTGAATATATTGAATAACTCACCACTAACTGTTTTGCGCGTCCGTCGGCGTCCGTTAGTCCTTCCTTGCTTACTTGCGCGTGCGTTCTATTGTTTTTAACCCCGTTATGGTACCAGGCCAGGCTGATATCTTTATTGCAGCATAAACTGTTCTAACGCGGTTCACAGATACCATTCGAACGACATGTGGTATTGGATTCGTTCGTTAGGCCAGTTTTGTGCACAGACAGTAGTTTTCCAAATTTATATGACAGCATAAACTGTTCTAACGCCGGTCGCAGATACCATTCAAACTGCATGTGGTGTTGGACTGTTTCGTTAGGCCAGTTTTGTGCACAAACAGTATTTTCGACAGCATAGGGTTTGTTTTCCAAATTTAAATGAGAGTATTTGTGTATTTGTGTATTAAATAGCCCGTCTAACTTGAGTCGCTGGTACCATTGGGGGTTTAAACATGTCGTCTGCTTGAATATATTGAATAACTCACCACTAACTGTTTCTAGCTTTGGTTATTTTTAAGCAACAACGACACCTGACAGAGCTGACGGACGGACTTGCGGCCACCTGCGAACATTGGTAAGTTGAACTTTGAAGTATATTATTGTCCCACTATGTCAGCGTTTCTATCTTAAATTCAGTTCCACTTATAATTACAGCATTTAAAATAATTACATTTCTAGTTAAAATTACAGACCAAGGCATCTTGCGCGTCCGTCGGCGTCCGTTAGTCCTTCCTTGCTTACTTGCGCGTGCGTTCTATTGTTTTTAACCCCGTTATGGTACCAGGCCAGGCTGATATCTTTATTGCAGCATAAACTGTTCTAACGCGGTTCACAGATACCATTCGAACGACATGTGGTATTGGATTCGTTCGTTAGGCCAGTTTTGTGCACAGACAGTAGTTTTCCAAATTTATATGACAGCATAAACTGTTCTAACGCCGGTCGCAGATACCATTCAAACTGCATGTGGTGTTGGACTGTTTCGTTAGGCCAGTTTTGTGCACAAACAGTATTTTCGACAGCATAGGGTTTGTTTTCCAAATTTAAATGAGAGTATTTGTGTATTTGTGTATTAAATAGCCCGTCTAACTTGAGTCGCTGGTACCATTGGGGTTTAAACATGTCGTCTGCTTGAATATATTGAATAACTCACCACTAACTGTTTTGCGCGTCCGTCGGCGTCCGTTAGTCCTTCCTTGCTTACTTGCGCGTGCGTTCTATTGTTTTTAACCCCGTTATGGTACCAGGCCAGGCTGATATCTTTATTGCAGCATAAACTGTTCTAACGCGGTTCACAGATACCATTCGAACGACATGTGGTATTGGATTCGTTCGTTAGGCCAGTTTTGTGCACAGACAGTAGTTTTCCAAATTTATATGACAGCATAAACTGTTCTATCGCCGGTCGCAGATACCATTCAAACTGCATGTGGTGTTGGACTGTTTCGTTAGGCCAGTTTTGTGCACAAACAGTATTTTCGACAGCATAGGGTTTGTTTTCCAAATTTAAATGAGAGTATTTGTGTATTTGTGTATTAAATAGCCCGTCTAACTTGAGTCGCTGGTACCATTGGGGTTTAAACATGTCGTCTGCTTGAATATATTGAATAACTCACCACTAACTGTTTTGCGCGTCCGTCGGCGTCCGTTAGTCCTTCCTTGCTTACTTGCGCGTGCGTTCTATTGTTTTTAACCCCGTTATGGTACCAGGCCAGGCTGATATCTTTATTGCAGCATAAACTGTTCTAACGCGGTTCACAGATACCATTCGAACGACATGTGGTATTGGATTCGTTCGTTAGGCCAGTTTTGTGCACAGACAGTAGTTTTCCAAATTTATATGACAGCATAAACTGTTCTAACGCCGGTCGCAGATACCATTCAAACTGCATGTGGTGTTGGACTGTTTCGTTAGGCCAGTTTTGTGCACAAACAGTATTTTCGACAGCATAGGGTTTGTTTTCCAAATTTAAATGAGAGTATTTGTGTATTTGTGTATTAAATAGCCCGTCTAACTTGAGTCGCTGGTACCATTGGGGGTTTAAACATGTCGTCTGCTTGAATATATTGAATAACTCACCACTAACTGTTTCTAGCTTTGGTTATTTTTAAGCAACAACGACACCTGACAGAGCTGACGGACGGACTTGCGGCCACCTGCGAACATTGGTAAGTTGAACTTTGAAGTATATTATTGTCCCACTATGTCAGCGTTTCTATCTTAAATTCAGTTCCACTTATAATTACAGCATTTAAAATAATTACATTTCTAGTTAAAATTACAGACCATGGCATCTTGCGCGTCCGTCGGCGTCCGTTAGTCCTTCCTTGCTTACTTGCGCGTGCGTTCTATTGTTTTTAACCCCGTTATGGTACCAGGCCAGGCTGATATCTTTATTGCAGCATAAACTGTTCTAACGCGGTTCACAGATACCATTCGAACGACATGTGGTATTGGATTCGTTCGTTAGGCCAGTTTTGTGCACAGACAGTAGTTTTCCAAATTTATATGACAGCATAAACTGTTCTATCGCCGGTCGCAGATACCATTCAAACTGCATGTGGTGTTGGACTGTTTCGTTAGGCCAGTTTTGTGCACAAACAGTATTTTCGACAGCATAGGGTTTGTTTTCCAAATTTAAATGAGAGTATTTGTGTATTTGTGTATTAAATAGCCCGTCTAACTTGAGTCGCTGGTACCATTGGGGTTTAAACATGTCGTCTGCTTGAATATATTGAATAACTCACCACTAACTGTTTTGCGCGTCCGTCGGCGTCCGTTAGTCCTTCCTTGCTTACTTGCGCGTGCGTTCTATTGTTTTTAACCCCGTTATGGTACCAGGCCAGGCTGATATCTTTATTGCAGCATAAACTGTTCTAACGCGGTTCACAGATACCATTCGAACGACATGTGGTATTGGATTCGTTCGTTAGGCCAGTTTTGTGCACAGACAGTAGTTTTCCAAATTTATATGACAGCATAAACTGTTCTAACGCCGGTCGCAGATACCATTCAAACTGCATGTGGTGTTGGACTGTTTCGTTAGGCCAGTTTTGTGCACAAACAGTATTTTCGACAGCATAGGGTTTGTTTTCCAAATTTAAATGAGAGTATTTGTGTATTTGTGTATTAAATAGCCCGTCTAACTTGAGTCGCTGGTACCATTGGGGGTTTAAACATGTCGTCTGCTTGAATATATTGAATAACTCACCACTAACTGTTTCTAGCTTTGGTTATTTTTAAGCAACAACGACACCTGACAGAGCTGACGGACGGACTTGCGGCCACCTGCGAACATTGGTAAGTTGAACTTTGAAGTATATTATTGTCCCACTATGTCAGCGTTTCTATCTTAAATTCAGTTCCACTTATAATTACAGCATTTAAAATAATTACATTTCTAGTTAAAATTACAGACCATGGCATCTTGCGCGTCCGTCGGCGTCCGTTAGTCCTTCCTTGCTTACTTGCGCGTGCGTTCTATTGTTTTTAACCCCGTTATGGTACCAGGCCAGGCTGATATCTTTATTGCAGCATAAACTGTTCTAACGCGGTTCACAGATACCATTCGAACGACATGTGGTATTGGATTCGTTCGTTAGGCCAGTTTTGTGCACATACAGTAGTTTTCCAAATTTATATGACAGCATAAACTGTTCTATCGCCGGTCGCAGATACCATTCAAACTGCATGTGGTGTTGGACTGTTTCGTTAGGCCAGTTTTGTGCACAAACAGTATTTTCGACAGCATAGGGTTTGTTTTCCAAATTTAAATGAGAGTATTTGTGTATTTGTGTATTAAATAGCCCGTCTAACTTGAGTCGCTGGTACCATTGGGGTTTAAACATGTCGTCTGCTTGAATATATTGAATAACTCACCACTAACTGTTTTGCGCGTCCGTCGGCGTCCGTTAGTCCTTCCTTGCTTACTTGCGCGTGCGTTCTATTGTTTTTAACCCCGTTATGGTACCAGGCCAGGCTGATATCTTTATTGCAGCATAAACTGTTCTAACGCGGTTCACAGATACCATTCGAACGACATGTGGTATTGGATTCGTTCGTTAGGCCAGTTTTGTGCACAGACAGTAGTTTTCCAAATTTATATGACAGCATAAACTGTTCTAACGCCGGTCGCAGATACCATTCAAACTGCATGTGGTGTTGGACTGTTTCGTTAGGCCAGTTTTGTGCACAAACAGTATTTTCGACAGCATAGGGTTTGTTTTCCAAATTTAAATGAGAGTATTTGTGTATTTGTGTATTAAATAGCCCGTCTAACTTGAGTCGCTGGTACCATTGGGGGTTTAAACATGTCGTCTGCTTGAATATATTGAATAACTCACCACTAACTGTTTCTAGCTTTGGTTATTTTTAAGCAACAACGACACCTGACAGAGCTGACGGACGGACTTGCGGCCACCTGCGAACATTGGTAAGTTGAACTTTGAAGTATATTATTGTCCCACTATGTCAGCGTTTCTATCTTAAATTCAGTTCCACTTATAATTACAGCATTTAAAATAATTACATTTCTAGTTAAAATTACAGACCATGGCATCTTGCGCGTCCGTCGGCGTCCGTTAGTCCTTCCTTGCTTACTTGCGCGTGCGTTCTATTGTTTTTAACCCCGTTATGGTACCAGGCCAGGCTGATATCTTTATTGCAGCATAAACTGTTCTAACGCGGTTCACAGATACCATTCGAACGACATGTGGTATTGGATTCGTTCGTTAGGCCAGTTTTGTGCACAGACAGTAGTTTTCCAAATTTATATGACAGCATAAACTGTTCTATCGCCGGTCGCAGATACCATTCAAACTGCATGTGGTGTTGGACTGTTTCGTTAGGCCAGTTTTGTGCACAAACAGTATTTTCGACAGCATAGGGTTTGTTTTCCAAATTTAAATGAGAGTATTTGTGTATTTGTGTATTAAATAGCCCGTCTAACTTGAGTCGCTGGTACCATTGGGGTTTAAACATGTCGTCTGCTTGAATATATTGAATAACTCACCACTAACTGTTTTGCGCGTCCGTCGGCGTCCGTTAGTCCTTCCTTGCTTACTTGCGCGTGCGTTCTATTGTTTTTAACCCCGTTATGGTACCAGGCCAGGCTGATATCTTTATTGCAGCATAAACTGTTCTAACGCGGTTCACAGATACCATTCGAACGACATGTGGTATTGGATTCGTTCGTTAGGCCAGTTTTGTGCACAGACAGTAGTTTTCCAAATTTATATGACAGCATAAACTGTTCTAACGCCGGTCGCAGATACCATTCAAACTGCATGTGGTGTTGGACTGTTTCGTTAGGCCAGTTTTGTGCACAAACAGTATTTTCGACAGCATAGGGTTTGTTTTCCAAATTTAAATGAGAGTATTTGTGTATTTGTGTATTAAATAGCCCGTCTAACTTGAGTCGCTGGTACCATTGGGGGTTTAAACATGTCGTCTGCTTGAATATATTGAATAACTCACCACTAACTGTTTCTAGCTTTGGTTATTTTTAAGCAACAACGACACCTGACAGAGCTGACGGACGGACTTGCGGCCACCTGCGAACATTGGTAAGTTGAACTTTGAAGTATATTATTGTCCCACTATGTCAGCGTTTCTATCTTAAATTCAGTTCCACTTATAATTACAGCATTTAAAATAATTACATTTCTAGTTAAAATTACAGACCATGGCATCTTGCGCGTCCGTCGGCGTCCGTTAGTCCTTCCTTGCTTACTTGCGCGTGCGTTCTATTGTTTTTAACCCCGTTATGGTACCAGGCCAGGCTGATATCTTTATTGCAGCATAAACTGTTCTAACGCGGTTCACAGATACCATTCGAACGACATGTGGTATTGGATTCGTTCGTTAGGCCAGTTTTGTGCACAGACAGTAGTTTTCCAAATTTATATGACAGCATAAACTGTTCTATCGCCGGTCGCAGATACCATTCAAACTGCATGTGGTGTTGGACTGTTTCGTTAGGCCAGTTTTGTGCACAAACAGTATTTTCGACAGCATAGGGTTTGTTTTCCAAATTTAAATGAGAGTATTTGTGTATTTGTGTATTAAATAGCCCGTCTAACTTGAGTCGCTGGTACCATTGGGGTTTAAACATGTCGTCTGCTTGAATATATTGAATAACTCACCACTAACTGTTTTGCGCGTCCGTCGGCGTCCGTTAGTCCTTCCTTGCTTACTTGCGCGTGCGTTCTATTGTTTTTAACCCCGTTATGGTACCAGGCCAGGCTGATATCTTTATTGCAGCATAAACTGTTCTAACGCGGTTCACAGATACCATTCGAACGACATGTGGTATTGGATTCGTTCGTTAGGCCAGTTTTGTGCACAGACAGTAGTTTTCCAAATTTATATGACAGCATAAACTGTTCTAACGCCGGTCGCAGATACCATTCAAACTGCATGTGGTGTTGGACTGTTTCGTTAGGCCAGTTTTGTGCACAAACAGTATTTTCGACAGCATAGGGTTTGTTTTCCAAATTTAAATGAGAGTATTTGTGTATTTGTGTATTAAATAGCCCGTCTAACTTGAGTCGCTGGTACCATTGGGGGTTTAAACATGTCGTCTGCTTGAATATATTGAATAACTCACCACTAACTGTTTTGCGCGTCCGTCGGCGTCCGTTAGTCCTTCCTTGCTTACTTGCGCGTGCGTTCTATTGTTTTTAACCCCGTTATGGTACCAGGCCAGGCTGATATCTTTATTGCAGCATAAACTGTTCTAACGCGGTTCACAGATACCATTCGAACGACATGTGGTATTGGATTCGTTCGTTAGGCCAGTTTTGTGCACAGACAGTAGTTTTCCAAATTTATATGACAGCATAAACTGTTCTAACGCCGGTCGCAGATACCATTCAAACTGCATGTGGTGTTGGACTGTTTCGTTAGGCCAGTTTTGTGCACAAACAGTATTTTCGACAGCATAGGGTTTGTTTTCCAAATTTAAATGAGAGTATTTGTGTATTTGTGTATTAAATAGCCCGTCTAACTTGAGTCGCTGGTACCATTGGGGGTTTAAACATGTCGTCTGCTTGAATATATTGAATAACTCACCACTAACTGTTTCTAGCTTTGGTTATTTTTAAGCAACAACGACACCTGACAGAGCTGACGGACGGACTTGCGGCCACCTGCGAACATTGGTAAGTTGAACTTTGAAGTATATTATTGTCCCACTATGTCAGCGTTTCTATCTTAAATTCAGTTCCACTTATAATTACAGCATTTAAAATAATTACATTTCTAGTTAAAATTACAGACCATGGCATCTTGCGCGTCCGTCGGCGTCCGTTAGTCCTTCCTTGCTTACTTGCGCGTGCGTTCTATTGTTTTTAACCCCGTTATGGTACCAGGCCAGGCTGATATCTTTATTGCAGCATAAACTGTTCTAACGCGGTTCACAGATACCATTCGAACGACATGTGGTATTGGATTCGTTCGTTAGGCCAGTTTTGTGCACAGACAGTAGTTTTCCAAATTTATATGACAGCATAAACTGTTCTAACGCCGGTCGCAGATACCATTCAAACTGCATGTGGTGTTGGACTGTTTCGTTAGGCCAGTTTTGTGCACAAACAGTATTTTCGACAGCATAGGGTTTGTTTTCCAAATTTAAATGAGAGTATTTGTGTATTTGTGTATTAAATAGCCCGTCTAACTTGAGTCGCTGGTACCATTGGGGTTTAAACATGTCGTCTGCTTGAATATATTGAATAACTCACCACTAACTGTTTTGCGCGTCCGTCGGCGTCCGTTAGTCCTTCCTTGCTTACTTGCGCGTGCGTTCTATTGTTTTTAACCCCGTTATGGTACCAGGCCAGGCTGATATCTTTATTGCAGCATAAACTGTTCTAACGCGGTTCACAGATACCATTCGAACGACATGTGGTATTGGATTCGTTCGTTAGGCCAGTTTTGTGCACAGACAGTAGTTTTCCAAATTTATATGACAGCATAAACTGTTCTAACGCCGGTCGCAGATACCATTCAAACTGCATGTGGTGTTGGACTGTTTCGTTAGGCCAGTTTTGTGCACAAACAGTATTTTCGACAGCATAGGGTTTGTTTTCCAAATTTAAATGAGAGTATTTGTGTATTTGTGTATTAAATAGCCCGTCTAACTTGAGTCGCTGGTACCATTGGGGTTTAAACATGTCGTCTGCTTGAATATATTGAATAACTCACCACTAACTGTTTTGCGCGTCCGTCGGCGTCCGTTAGTCCTTCCTTGCTTACTTGCGCGTGCGTTCTATTGTTTTTAACCCCGTTATGGTACCAGGCCAGGCTGATATCTTTATTGCAGCATAAACTGTTCTAACGCGGTTCACAGATACCATTCGAACGACATGTGGTATTGGATTCGTTCGTTAGGCCAGTTTTGTGCACAGACAGTAGTTTTCCAAATTTATATGACAGCATAAACTGTTCTAACGCCGGTCGCAGATACCATTCAAACTGCATGTGGTGTTGGACTGTTTCGTTAGGCCAGTTTTGTGCACAAACAGTATTTTCGACAGCATAGGGTTTGTTTTCCAAATTTAAATGAGAGTATTTGTGTATTTGTGTATTAAATAGCCCGTCTAACTTGAGTCGCTGGTACCATTGGGGGTTTAAACATGTCGTCTGCTTGAATATATTGAATAACTCACCACTAACTGTTTCTAGCTTTGGTTATTTTTAAGCAACAACGACACCTGACAGAGCTGACGGACGGACTTGCGGCCACCTGCGAACATTGGTAAGTTGAACTTTGAAGTATATTATTGTCCCACTATGTCAGCGTTTCTATCTTAAATTCAGTTCCACTTATAATTACAGCATTTAAAATAATTACATTTCTAGTTAAAATTACAGACCATGGCATCTTGCGCGTCCGTCGGCGTCCGTTAGTCCTTCCTTGCTTACTTGCGCGTGCGTTCTATTGTTTTTAACCCCGTTATGGTACCAGGCCAGGCTGATATCTTTATTGCAGCATAAACTGTTCTAACGCGGTTCACAGATACCATTCGAACGACATGTGGTATTGGATTCGTTCGTTAGGCCAGTTTTGTGCACAGACAGTAGTTTTCCAAATTTATATGACAGCATAAACTGTTCTATCGCCGGTCGCAGATACCATTCAAACTGCATGTGGTGTTGGACTGTTTCGTTAGGCCAGTTTTGTGCACAAACAGTATTTTCGACAGCATAGGGTTTGTTTTCCAAATTTAAATGAGAGTATTTGTGTATTTGTGTATTAAATAGCCCGTCTAACTTGAGTCGCTGGTACCATTGGGGTTTAAACATGTCGTCTGCTTGAATATATTGAATAACTCACCACTAACTGTTTTGCGCGTCCGTCGGCGTCCGTTAGTCCTTCCTTGCTTACTTGCGCGTGCGTTCTATTGTTTTTAACCCCGTTATGGTACCAGGCCAGGCTGATATCTTTATTGCAGCATAAACTGTTCTAACGCGGTTCACAGATACCATTCGAACGACATGTGGTATTGGATTCGTTCGTTAGGCCAGTTTTGTGCACAGACAGTAGTTTTCCAAATTTATATGACAGCATAAACTGTTCTAACGCCGGTCGCAGATACCATTCAAACTGCATGTGGTGTTGGACTGTTTCGTTAGGCCAGTTTTGTGCACAAACAGTATTTTCGACAGCATAGGGTTTGTTTTCCAAATTTAAATGAGAGTATTTGTGTATTTGTGTATTAAATAGCCCGTCTAACTTGAGTCGCTGGTACCATTGGGGGTTTAAACATGTCGTCTGCTTGAATATATTGAATAACTCACCACTAACTGTTTCTAGCTTTGGTTATTTTTAAGCAACAACGACACCTGACAGAGCTGACGGACGGACTTGCGGCCACCTGCGAACATTGGTAAGTTGAACTTTGAAGTATATTATTGTCCCACTATGTCAGCGTTTCTATCTTAAATTCAGTTCCACTTATAATTACAGCATTTAAAATAATTACATTTCTAGTTAAAATTACAGACCATGGCATCTTGCGCGTCCGTCGGCGTCCGTTAGTCCTTCCTTGCTTACTTGCGCGTGCGTTCTATTGTTTTTAACCCCGTTATGGTACCAGGCCAGGCTGATATCTTTATTGCAGCATAAACTGTTCTAACGCGGTTCACAGATACCATTCGAACGACATGTGGTATTGGATTCGTTCGTTAGGCCAGTTTTGTGCACAGACAGTAGTTTTCCAAATTTATATGACAGCATAAACTGTTCTATCGCCGGTCGCAGATACCATTCAAACTGCATGTGGTGTTGGACTGTTTCGTTAGGCCAGTTTTGTGCACAAACAGTATTTTCGACAGCATAGGGTTTGTTTTCCAAATTTAAATGAGAGTATTTGTGTATTTGTGTATTAAATAGCCCGTCTAACTTGAGTCGCTGGTACCATTGGGGTTTAAACATGTCGTCTGCTTGAATATATTGAATAACTCACCACTAACTGTTTTGCGCGTCCGTCGGCGTCCGTTAGTCCTTCCTTGCTTACTTGCGCGTGCGTTCTATTGTTTTTAACCCCGTTATGGTACCAGGCCAGGCTGATATCTTTATTGCAGCATAAACTGTTCTAACGCGGTTCACAGATACCATTCGAACGACATGTGGTATTGGATTCGTTCGTTAGGCCAGTTTTGTGCACAGACAGTAGTTTTCCAAATTTATATGACAGCATAAACTGTTCTAACGCCGGTCGCAGATACCATTCAAACTGCATGTGGTGTTGGACTGTTTCGTTAGGCCAGTTTTGTGCACAAACAGTATTTTCGACAGCATAGGGTTTGTTTTCCAAATTTAAATGAGAGTATTTGTGTATTTGTGTATTAAATAGCCCGTCTAACTTGAGTCGCTGGTACCATTGGGGGTTTAAACATGTCGTCTGCTTGAATATATTGAATAACTCACCACTAACTGTTTCTAGCTTTGGTTATTTTTAAGCAACAACGACACCTGACAGAGCTGACGGACGGACTTGCGGCCACCTGCGAACATTGGTAAGTTGAACTTTGAAGTATATTATTGTCCCACTATGTCAGCGTTTCTATCTTAAATTCAGTTCCACTTATAATTACAGCATTTAAAATAATTACATTTCTAGTTAAAATTACAGACCATGGCATCTTGCGCGTCCGTCGGCGTCCGTTAGTCCTTCCTTGCTTACTTGCGCGTGCGTTCTATTGTTTTTAACCCCGTTATGGTACCAGGCCAGGCTGATATCTTTATTGCAGCATAAACTGTTCTAACGCGGTTCACAGATACCATTCGAACGACATGTGGTATTGGATTCGTTCGTTAGGCCAGTTTTGTGCACAGACAGTAGTTTTCCAAATTTATATGACAGCATAAACTGTTCTAACGCCGGTCGCAGATACCATTCAAACTGCATGTGGTGTTGGACTGTTTCGTTAGGCCAGTTTTGTGCACAAACAGTATTTTCGACAGCATAGGGTTTGTTTTCCAAATTTAAATGAGAGTATTTGTGTATTTGTGTATTAAATAGCCCGTCTAACTTGAGTCGCTGGTACCATTGGGGGTTTAAACATGTCGTCTGCTTGAATATATTGAATAACTCACCACTAACTGTTTCTAGCTTTGGTTATTTTTAAGCAACAACGACACCTGACAGAGCTGACGGACGGACTTGCGGCCACCTGCGAACATTGGTAAGTTGAACTTTGAAGTATATTATTGTCCCACTATGTCAGCGTTTCTATCTTAAATTCAGTTCCACTTATAATTACAGCATTTAAAATAATTACATTTCTAGTTAAAATTACAGACCATGGCATCTTGCGCGTCCGTCGGCGTCCGTTAGTCCTTCCTTGCTTACTTGCGCGTGCGTTCTATTGTTTTTAACCCCGTTATGGTACCAGGCCAGGATGATATCTTTATTGCAGCATAAACTGTTCTAACGCGGTTCACAGATACCATTCGAACGACATGTGGTATTGGATTCGTTCGTTAGGCCAGTTTTGTGCACAGACAGTAGTTTTCCAAATTTATATGACAGCATAAACTGTTCTATCGCCGGTCGCAGATACCATTCAAACTGCATGTGGTGTTGGACTGTTTCGTTAGGCCAGTTTTGTGCACAAACAGTATTTTCGACAGCATAGGGTTTGTTTTCCAAATTTAAATGAGAGTATTTGTGTATTTGTGTATTAAATAGCCCGTCTAACTTGAGTCGCTGGTACCATTGGGGTTTAAACATGTCGTCTGCTTGAATATATTGAATAACTCACCACTAACTGTTTTGCGCGTCCGTCGGCGTCCGTTAGTCCTTCCTTGCTTACTTGCGCGTGCGTTCTATTGTTTTTAACCCCGTTATGGTACCAGGCCAGGCTGATATCTTTATTGCAGCATAAACTGTTCTAACGCGGTTCACAGATACCATTCGAACGACATGTGGTATTGGATTCGTTCGTTAGGCCAGTTTTGTGCACAGACAGTAGTTTTCCAAATTTATATGACAGCATAAACTGTTCTAACGCCGGTCGCAGATACCATTCAAACTGCATGTGGTGTTGGACTGTTTCGTTAGGCCAGTTTTGTGCACAAACAGTATTTTCGACAGCATAGGGTTTGTTTTCCAAATTTAAATGAGAGTATTTGTGTATTTGTGTATTAAATAGCCCGTCTAACTTGAGTCGCTGGTACCATTGGGGGTTTAAACATGTCGTCTGCTTGAATATATTGAATAACTCACCACTAACTGTTTCTAGCTTTGGTTATTTTTAAGCAACAACGACACCTGACAGAGCTGACGGACGGACTTGCGGCCACCTGCGAACATTGGTAAGTTGAACTTTGAAGTATATTATTGTCCCACTATGTCAGCGTTTCTATCTTAAATTCAGTTCCACTTATAATTACAGCATTTAAAATAATTACATTTCTAGTTAAAATTACAGACCATGGCATCTTGCGCGTCCGTCGGCGTCCGTTAGTCCTTCCTTGCTTACTTGCGCGTGCGTTCTATTGTTTTTAACCCCGTTATGGTACCAGGCCAGGCTGATATCTTTATTGCAGCATAAACTGTTCTAACGCGGTTCACAGATACCATTCGAACGACATGTGGTATTGGATTCGTTCGTTAGGCCAGTTTTGTGCACAGACAGTAGTTTTCCAAATTTATATGACAGCATAAACTGTTCTAACGCCGGTCGCAGATACCATTCAAACTGCATGTGGTGTTGGACTGTTTCGTTAGGCCAGTTTTGTGCACAAACAGTATTTTCGACAGCATAGGGTTTGTTTTCCAAATTTAAATGAGAGTATTTGTGTATTTGTGTATTAAATAGCCCGTCTAACTTGAGTCGCTGGTACCATTGGGGTTTAAACATGTCGTCTGCTTGAATATATTGAATAACTCACCACTAACTGTTTTGCGCGTCCGTCGGCGTCCGTTAGTCCTTCCTTGCTTACTTGCGCGTGCGTTCTATTGTTTTTAACCCCGTTATGGTACCAGGCCAGGCTGATATCTTTATTGCAGCATAAACTGTTCTAACGCGGTTCACAGATACCATTCGAACGACATGTGGTATTGGATTCGTTCGTTAGGCCAGTTTTGTGCACAGACAGTAGTTTTCCAAATTTATATGACAGCATAAACTGTTCTAACGCCGGTCGCAGATACCATTCAAACTGCATGTGGTGTTGGACTGTTTCGTTAGGCCAGTTTTGTGCACAAACAGTATTTTCGACAGCATAGGGTTTGTTTTCCAAATTTAAATGAGAGTATTTGTGTATTTGTGTATTAAATAGCCCGTCTAACTTGAGTCGCTGGTACCATTGGGGTTTAAACATGTCGTCTGCTTGAATATATTGAATAACTCACCACTAACTGTTTTGCGCGTCCGTCGGCGTCCGTTAGTCCTTCCTTGCTTACTTGCGCGTGCGTTCTATTGTTTTTAACCCCGTTATGGTACCAGGCCAGGCTGATATCTTTATTGCAGCATAAACTGTTCTAACGCGGTTCACAGATACCATTCGAACGACATGTGGTATTGGATTCGTTCGTTAGGCCAGTTTTGTGCACAGACAGTAGTTTTCCAAATTTATATGACAGCATAAACTGTTCTAACGCCGGTCGCAGATACCATTCAAACTGCATGTGGTGTTGGACTGTTTCGTTAGGCCAGTTTTGTGCACAAACAGTATTTTCGACAGCATAGGGTTTGTTTTCCAAATTTAAATGAGAGTATTTGTGTATTTGTGTATTAAATAGCCCGTCTAACTTGAGTCGCTGGTACCATTGGGGGTTTAAACATGTCGTCTGCTTGAATATATTGAATAACTCACCACTAACTGTTTCTAGCTTTGGTTATTTTTAAGCAACAACGACACCTGACAGAGCTGACGGACGGACTTGCGGCCACCTGCGAACATTGGTAAGTTGAACTTTGAAGTATATTATTGTCCCACTATGTCAGCGTTTCTATCTTAAATTCAGTTCCACTTATAATTACAGCATTTAAAATAATTACATTTCTAGTTAAAATTACAGACCATGGCATCTTGCGCGTCCGTCGGCGTCCGTTAGTCCTTCCTTGCTTACTTGCGCGTGCGTTCTATTGTTTTTAACCCCGTTATGGTACCAGGCCAGGCTGATATCTTTATTGCAGCATAAACTGTTCTAACGCGGTTCACAGATACCATTCGAACGACATGTGGTATTGGATTCGTTCGTTAGGCCAGTTTTGTGCACAGACAGTAGTTTTCCAAATTTATATGACAGCATAAACTGTTCTATCGCCGGTCGCAGATACCATTCAAACTGCATGTGGTGTTGGACTGTTTCGTTAGGCCAGTTTTGTGCACAAACAGTATTTTCGACAGCATAGGGTTTGTTTTCCAAATTTAAATGAGAGTATTTGTGTATTTGTGTATTAAATAGCCCGTCTAACTTGAGTCGCTGGTACCATTGGGGTTTAAACATGTCGTCTGCTTGAATATATTGAATAACTCACCACTAACTGTTTTGCGCGTCCGTCGGCGTCCGTTAGTCCTTCCTTGCTTACTTGCGCGTGCGTTCTATTGTTTTTAACCCCGTTATGGTACCAGGCCAGGCTGATATCTTTATTGCAGCATAAACTGTTCTAACGCGGTTCACAGATACCATTCGAACGACATGTGGTATTGGATTCGTTCGTTAGGCCAGTTTTGTGCACAGACAGTAGTTTTCCAAATTTATATGACAGCATAAACTGTTCTAACGCCGGTCGCAGATACCATTCAAACTGCATGTGGTGTTGGACTGTTTCGTTAGGCCAGTTTTGTGCACAAACAGTATTTTCGACAGCATAGGGTTTGTTTTCCAAATTTAAATGAGAGTATTTGTGTATTTGTGTATTAAATAGCCCGTCTAACTTGAGTCGCTGGTACCATTGGGGGTTTAAACATGTCGTCTGCTTGAATATATTGAATAACTCACCACTAACTGTTTCTAGCTTTGGTTATTTTTAAGCAACAACGACACCTGACAGAGCTGACGGACGGACTTGCGGCCACCTGCGAACATTGGTAAGTTGAACTTTGAAGTATATTATTGTCCCACTATGTCAGCGTTTCTATCTTAAATTCAGTTCCACTTATAATTACAGCATTTAAAATAATTACATTTCTAGTTAAAATTACAGACCATGGCATCTTGCGCGTCCGTCGGCGTCCGTTAGTCCTTCCTTGCTTACTTGCGCGTGCGTTCTATTGTTTTTAACCCCGTTATGGTACCAGGCCAGGCTGATATCTTTATTGCAGCATAAACTGTTCTAACGCGGTTCACAGATACCATTCGAACGACATGTGGTATTGGATTCGTTCGTTAGGCCAGTTTTGTGCACAGACAGTAGTTTTCCAAATTTATATGACAGCATAAACTGTTCTATCGCCGGTCGCAGATACCATTCAAACTGCATGTGGTGTTGGACTGTTTCGTTAGGCCAGTTTTGTGCACAAACAGTATTTTCGACAGCATAGGGTTTGTTTTCCAAATTTAAATGAGAGTATTTGTGTATTTGTGTATTAAATAGCCCGTCTAACTTGAGTCGCTGGTACCATTGGGGTTTAAACATGTCGTCTGCTTGAATATATTGAATAACTCACCACTAACTGTTTTGCGCGTCCGTCGGCGTCCGTTAGTCCTTCCTTGCTTACTTGCGCGTGCGTTCTATTGTTTTTAACCCCGTTATGGTACCAGGCCAGGCTGATATCTTTATTGCAGCATAAACTGTTCTAACGCGGTTCACAGATACCATTCGAACGACATGTGGTATTGGATTCGTTCGTTAGGCCAGTTTTGTGCACAGACAGTAGTTTTCCAAATTTATATGACAGCATAAACTGTTCTAACGCCGGTCGCAGATACCATTCAAACTGCATGTGGTGTTGGACTGTTTCGTTAGGCCAGTTTTGTGCACAAACAGTATTTTCGACAGCATAGGGTTTGTTTTCCAAATTTAAATGAGAGTATTTGTGTATTTGTGTATTAAATAGCCCGTCTAACTTGAGTCGCTGGTACCATTGGGGGTTTAAACATGTCGTCTGCTTGAATATATTGAATAACTCACCACTAACTGTTTCTAGCTTTGGTTATTTTTAAGCAACAACGACACCTGACAGAGCTGACGGACGGACTTGCGGCCACCTGCGAACATTGGTAAGTTGAACTTTGAAGTATATTATTGTCCCACTATGTCAGCGTTTCTATCTTAAATTCAGTTCCACTTATAATTACAGCATTTAAAATAATTACATTTCTAGTTAAAATTACAGACCATGGCATCTTGCGCGTCCGTCGGCGTCCGTTAGTCCTTCCTTGCTTACTTGCGCGTGCGTTCTATTGTTTTTAACCCCGTTATGGTACCAGGCCAGGCTGATATCTTTATTGCAGCATAAACTGTTCTAACGCGGTTCACAGATACCATTCGAACGACATGTGGTATTGGATTCGTTCGTTAGGCCAGTTTTGTGCACAGACAGTAGTTTTCCAAATTTATATGACAGCATAAACTGTTCTATCGCCGGTCGCAGATACCATTCAAACTGCATGTGGTGTTGGACTGTTTCGTTAGGCCAGTTTTGTGCACAAACAGTATTTTCGACAGCATAGGGTTTGTTTTCCAAATTTAAATGAGAGTATTTGTGTATTTGTGTATTAAATAGCCCGTCTAACTTGAGTCGCTGGTACCATTGGGGTTTAAACATGTCGTCTGCTTGAATATATTGAATAACTCACCACTAACTGTTTTGCGCGTCCGTCGGCGTCCGTTAGTCCTTCCTTGCTTACTTGCGCGTGCGTTCTATTGTTTTTAACCCCGTTATGGTACCAGGCCAGGCTGATATCTTTATTGCAGCATAAACTGTTCTAACGCGGTTCACAGATACCATTCGAACGACATGTGGTATTGGATTCGTTCGTTAGGCCAGTTTTGTGCACAGACAGTAGTTTTCCAAATTTATATGACAGCATAAACTGTTCTAACGCCGGTCGCAGATACCATTCAAACTGCATGTGGTGTTGGACTGTTTCGTTAGGCCAGTTTTGTGCACAAACAGTATTTTCGACAGCATAGGGTTTGTTTTCCAAATTTAAATGAGAGTATTTGTGTATTAAATAGCCCGTCTAACTTGAGTCGCTGGTACCATTGGGGGTTTAAACATGTCGTCTGCTTGAATATATTGAATAACTCACCACTAACTGTTTCTAGCTTTGGTTATTTTTAAGCAACAACGACACCTGACAGAGCTGACGGACGGACTTGCGGCCACCTGCGAACATTGGTAAGTTGAACTTTGAAGTATATTATTGTCCCACTATGTCAGCGTTTCTATCTTAAATTCAGTTCCACTTATAATTACAGCATTTAAAATAATTACATTTCTAGTTAAAATTACAGACCATGGCATCTTGCGCGTCCGTCGGCGTCCGTTAGTCCTTCCTTGCTTACTTGCGCGTGCGTTCTATTGTTTTTAACCCCGTTATGGTACCAGGACAGGCTGATATCTTTATTGCAGCATAAACTGTTCTAACGCGGTTCACAGATACCATTCGAACGACATGTGGTATTGGATTCGTTCGTTAGGCCAGTTTTGTGCACAGACAGTAGTTTTCCAAATTTATATGACAGCATAAACTGTTCTAACGCCGGTCGCAGATACCATTCAAACTGCATGTGGTGTTGGACTGTTTCGTTAGGCCAGTTTTGTGCACAAACAGTATTTTCGACAGCATAGGGTTTGTTTTCCAAATTTAAATGAGAGTATTTGTGTATTTGTGTATTAAATAGCCCGTCTAACTTGAGTCGCTGGTACCATTGGGGTTTAAACATGTCGTCTGCTTGAATATATTGAATAACTCACCACTAACTGTTTTGCGCGTCCGTCGGCGTCCGTTAGTCCTTCCTTGCTTACTTGCGCGTGCGTTCTATTGTTTTTAACCCCGTTATGGTACCAGGCCAGGCTGATATCTTTATTGCAGCATAAACTGTTCTAACGCGGTTCACAGATACCATTCGAACGACATGTGGTATTGGATTCGTTCGTTAGGCCAGTTTTGTGCACAGACAGTAGCTTTCCAAATTTATATGACAGCATAAACTGTTCTATCGCCGGTCGCAGATACCATTCAAACTGCATGTGGTGTTGGACTGTTTCGTTAGGCCAGTTTTGTGCACAAACAGTATTTTCGACAGCATAGGGTTTGTTTTCCAAATTTAAATGAGAGTATTTGTGTATTTGTGTATTAAATAGCCCGTCTAACTTGAGTCGCTGGTACCATTGGGGTTTAAACATGTCGTCTGCTTGAATATATTGAATAACTCACCACTAACTGTTTTGCGCGTCCGTCGGCGTCCGTTAGTCCTTCCTTGCTTACTTGCGCGTGCGTTCTATTGTTTTTAACCCCGTTATGGTACCAGGCCAGGCTGATATCTTTATTGCAGCATAAACTGTTCTAACGCGGTTCACAGATACCATTCGAACGACATGTGGTATTGGATTCGTTCGTTAGGCCAGTTTTGTGCACAGACAGTAGTTTTCCAAATTTATATGACAGCATAAACTGTTCTAACGCCGGTCGCAGATACCATTCAAACTGCATGTGGTGTTGGACTGTTTCGTTAGGCCAGTTTTGTGCACAAACAGTATTTTCGACAGCATAGGGTTTGTTTTCCAAATTTAAATGAGAGTATTTGTGTATTTGTGTATTAAATAGCCCGTCTAACTTGAGTCGCTGGTACCATTGGGGGTTTAAACATGTCGTCTGCTTGAATATATTGAATAACTCACCACTAACTGTTTCTAGCTTTGGTTATTTTTAAGCAACAACGACACCTGACAGAGCTGACGGACGGACTTGCGGCCACCTGCGAACATTGGTAAGTTGAACTTTGAAGTATATTATTGTCCCACTATGTCAGCGTTTCTATCTTAAATTCAGTTCCACTTATAATTACAGCATTTAAAATAATTACATTTCTAGTTAAAATTACAGACCATGGCATCTTGCGCGTCCGTCGGCGTCCGTTAGTCCTTCCTTGCTTACTTGCGCGTGCGTTCTATTGTTTTTAACCCCGTTATGGTACCAGGCCAGGCTGATATCTTTATTGCAGCATAAACTGTTCTAACGCGGTTCACAGATACCATGCGAACGACATGTGGTATTGGATTCGTTCGTTAGGCCAGTTTTGTGCACAGACAGTAGTTTTCCAAATTTATATGACAGCATAAACTGTTCTATCGCCGGTCGCAGATACCATTCAAACTGCATGTGGTGTTGGACTGTTTCGTTAGGCCAGTTTTGTGCACAAACAGTATTTTCGACAGCATAGGGTTTGTTTTCCAAATTTAAATGAGAGTATTTGTGTATTTGTGTATTAAATAGCCCGTCTAACTTGAGTCGCTGGTACCATTGGGGTTTAAACATGTCGTCTGCTTGAATATATTGAATAACTCACCACTAACTGTTTTGCGCGTCCGTCGGCGTCCGTTAGTCCTTCCTTGCTTACTTGCGCGTGCGTTCTATTGTTTTTAACCCCGTTATGGTACCAGGCCAGGCTGATATCTTTATTGCAGCATAAACTGTTCTAACGCGGTTCACAGATACCATTCGAACGACATGTGGTATTGGATTCGTTCGTTAGGCCAGTTTTGTGCACAGACAGTAGTTTTCCAAATTTATATGACAGCATAAACTGTTCTAACGCCGGTCGCAGATACCATTCAAACTGCATGTGGTGTTGGACTGTTTCGTTAGGCCAGTTTTGTGCACAAACAGTATTTTCGACAGCATAGGGTTTGTTTTCCAAATTTAAATGAGAGTATTTGTGTATTTGTGTATTAAATAGCCCGTCTAACTTGAGTCGCTGGTACCATTGGGGGTTTAAACATGTCGTCTGCTTGAATATATTGAATAACTCACCACTAACTGTTTCTAGCTTTGGTTATTTTTAAGCAACAACGACACCTGACAGAGCTGACGGACGGACTTGCGGCCACCTGCGAACATTGGTAAGTTGAACTTTGAAGTATATTATTGTCCCACTATGTCAGCGTTTCTATCTTAAATTCAGTTCCACTTATAATTACAGCATTTAAAATAATTACATTTCTAGTTAAAATTACAGACCATGGCATCTTGCGCGTCCGTCGGCGTCCGTTAGTCCTTCCTTGCTTACTTGCGCGTGCGTTCTATTGTTTTTAACCCCGTTATGGTACCAGGCCAGGCTGATATCTTTATTGCAGCATAAACTGTTCTAACGCGGTTCACAGATACCATTCGAACGACATGTGGTATTGGATTCGTTCGTTAGGCCAGTTTTGTGCACAGACAGTAGTTTTCCAAATTTATATGACAGCATAAACTGTTCTATCGCCGGTCGCAGATACCATTCAAACTGCATGTGGTGTTGGACTGTTTCGTTAGGCCAGTTTTGTGCACAAACAGTATTTTCGACAGCATAGGGTTTGTTTTCCAAATTTAAATGAGAGTATTTGTGTATTTGTGTATTAAATAGCCCGTCTAACTTGAGTCGCTGGTACCATTGGGGTTTAAACATGTCGTCTGCTTGAATATATTGAATAACTCACCACTAACTGTTTTGCGCGTCCGTCGGCGTCCGTTAGTCCTTCCTTGCTTACTTGCGCGTGCGTTCTATTGTTTTTAACCCCGTTATGGTACCAGGCCAGGCTGATATCTTTATTGCAGCATAAACTGTTCTAACGCGGTTCACAGATACCATTCGAACGACATGTGGTATTGGATTCGTTCGTTAGGCCAGTTTTGTGCACAGACATTAGTTTTCCAAATTTATATGACAGCATAAACTGTTCTAACGCCGGTCGCAGATACCATTCAAACTGCATGTGGTGTTGGACTGTTTCGTTAGGCCAGTTTTGTGCACAAACAGTATTTTCGACAGCATAGGGTTTGTTTTCCAAATTTAAATGAGAGTATTTGTGTATTTGTGTATTAAATAGCCCGTCTAACTTGAGTCGCTGGTACCATTGGGGGTTTAAACATGTCGTCTGCTTGAATATATTGAATAACTCACCACTAACTGTTTCTAGCTTTGGTTATTTTTAAGCAACAACGACACCTGACAGAGCTGACGGACGGACTTGCGGCCACCTGCGAACATTGGTAAGTTGAACTTTGAAGTATATTATTGTCCCACTATGTCAGCGTTTCTATCTTAAATTCAGTTCCACTTATAATTACAGCATTTAAAATAATTACATTTCTAGTTAAAATTACAGACCATGGCATCTTGCGCGTCCGTCGGCGTCCGTTAGTCCTTCCTTGCTTACTTGCGCGTGCGTTCTATTGTTTTTAACCCCGTTATGGTACCAGGCCAGGCTGATATCTTTATTGCAGCATAAACTGTTCTAACGCGGTTCACAGATACCATTCGAACGACATGTGGTATTGGATTCGTTCGTTAGGCCAGTTTTGTGCACAGACAGTAGTTTTCCAAATTTATATGACAGCATAAACTGTTCTATCGCCGGTCGCAGATACCATTCAAACTGCATGTGGTGTTGGACTGTTTCGTTAGGCCAGTTTTGTGCACAAACAGTATTTTCGACAGCATAGGGTTTGTTTTCCAAATTTAAATGAGAGTATTTGTGTATTTGTGTATTAAATAGCCCGTCTAACTTGAGTCGCTGGTACCATTGGGGTTTAAACATGTCGTCTGCTTGAATATATTGAATAACTCACCACTAACTGTTTTGCGCGTCCGTCGGCGTCCGTTAGTCCTTCCTTGCTTACTTGCGCGTGCGTTCTATTGTTTTTAACCCCGTTATGGTACCAGGCCAGGCTGATATCTTTATTGCAGCATAAACTGTTCTAACGCGGTTCACAGATACCATTCGAACGACATGTGGTATTGGATTCGTTCGTTAGGCCAGTTTTGTGCACAGACAGTAGTTTTCCAAATTTATATGACAGCATAAACTGTTCTAACGCCGGTCGCAGATACCATTCAAACTGCATGTGGTGTTGGACTGTTTCGTTAGGCCAGTTTTGTGCACAAACAGTATTTTCGACAGCATAGGGTTTGTTTTCCAAATTTAAATGAGAGTATTTGTGTATTTGTGTATTAAATAGCCCGTCTAACTTGAGTCGCTGGTACCATTGGGGGTTTAAACATGTCGTCTGCTTGAATATATTGAATAACTCACCACTAACTGTTTCTAGCTTTGGTTATTTTTAAGCAACAACGACACCTGACAGAGCTGACGGACGGACTTGCGGCCACCTGCGAACATTGGTAAGTTGAACTTTGAAGTATATTATTGTCCCACTATGTCAGCGTTTCTATCTTAAATTCAGTTCCACTTATAATTACAGCATTTAAAATAATTACATTTCTAGTTAAAATTACAGACCATGGCATCTTGCGCGTCCGTCGGCGTCCGTTAGTCCTTCCTTGCTTACTTGCGCGTGCGTTCTATTGTTTTTAACCCCGTTATGGTACCAGGCCAGGCTGATATCTTTATTGCAGCATAAACTGTT
The DNA here is from genome assembly GCA_922989275.2 of Gari tellinella. NCBI lineage: Eukaryota > Metazoa > Mollusca > Bivalvia > Cardiida > Psammobiidae > Gari > Gari tellinella. Next base: position 68,559,455 of record OV277859.1, read on the forward strand.
CTAACGCGGTTCACAGATACCATTCGAACGACATGTGGTATTGGATTCGTTCGTTAGGCCAGTTTTGTGCACAGACAGTAGTTTTCCAAATTTATATGACAGCATAAACTGTTCTAACGCCGGTCGCAGATACCATTCAAACTGCATGTGGTGTTGGACTGTTTCGTTAGGCCAGTTTTGTGCACAAACAGTATTTTCGACAGCATAGGGTTTGTTTTCCAAATTTAAATGAGAGTATTTGTGTATTTGTGTATTAAATAGCCCGTCTAACTTGAGTCGCTGGTACCATTGGGGTTTAAACATGTCGTCTGCTTGAATATATTGAATAACTCACCACTAACTGTTTTGCGCGTCCGTCGGCGTCCGTTAGTCCTTCCTTGCTTACTTGCGCGTGCGTTCTATTGTTTTTAACCCCGTTATGGTACCAGGCCAGGCTGATATCTTTATTGCAGCATAAACTGTTCTAACGCGGTTCACAGATACCATTCGAACGACATGTGGTTTTGGATTCGTTCGTTAGGCCAGTTTTGTGCACAGACAGTAGTTTTCCAAATTTATATGACAGCATAAACTGTTCTAACGCCGGTCGCAGATACCATTCAAACTGCATGTGGTGTTGGACTGTTTCGTTAGGCCAGTTTTGTGCACAAACAGTATTTTCGACAGCATAGGGTTTGTTTTCCAAATTTAAATGAGAGTATTTGTGTATTTGTGTATTAAATAGCCCGTCTAACTTGAGTCGCTGGTACCATTGGGGTTTAAACATGTCGTCTGCTTGAATATATTGAATAACTCACCACTAACTGTTTTGCGCGTCCGTCGGCGTCCGTTAGTCCTTCCTTGCTTACTTGCGCGTGCGTTCTATTGTTTTTAACCCCGTTATGGTACCAGGCCAGGCTGATATCTTTATTGCAGCATAAACTGTTCTAACGCGGTTCACAGATACCATTCGAACGACATGTGGTATTGGATTCGTTCGTTAGGCCAGTTTTGTGCACAGACAGTAGTTTTCCAAATTTATATGACAGCATAAACTGTTCTAACGCCGGTCGCAGATACCATTCAAACTGCATGTGGTGTTGGACTGTTTCGTTAGGCCAGTTTTGTGCACAAACAGTATTTTCGACAGCATAGGGTTTGTTTTCCAAATTTAAATGAGAGTATTTGTGTATTTGTGTATTAAATAGCCCGTCTAACTTGAGTCGCTGGTACCATTGGGGGTTTAAACATGTCGTCTGCTTGAATATATTGAATAACTCACCACTAACTGTTTCTAGCTTTGGTTATTTTTAAGCAACAACGACACCTGACAGAGCTGACGGACGGACTTGCGGCCACCTGCGAACATTGGTAAGTTGAACTTTGAAGTATATTATTGTCCCACTATGTCAGCGTTTCTATCTTAAATTCAGTTCCACTTATAATTACAGCATTTAAAATAATTACATTTCTAGTTAAAATTACAGACCATGGCATCTTGCGCGTCCGTCGGCGTCCGTTAGTCCTTCCTTGCTTACTTGCGCGTGCGTTCTATTGTTTTTAACCCCGTTATGGTACCAGGCCAGGCTGATATCTTTATTGCAGCATAAACTGTTCTAACGCGGTTCACAGATACCATTCGAACGACATGTGGTATTGGATTCGTTCGTTAGGCCAGTTTTGTGCACAGACAGTAGTTTTCCAAATTTATATGACAGCATAAACTGTTCTATCGCCGGTCGCAGATACCATTCAAACTGCATGTGGTGTTGGACTGTTTCGTTAGGCCAGTTTTGTGCACAAACAGTATTTTCGACAGCATAGGGTTTGTTTTCCAAATTTAAATGAGAGTATTTGTGTATTTGTGTATTAAATAGCCCGTCTAACTTGAGTCGCTGGTACCATTGGGGTTTAAACATGTCGTCTGCTTGAATATATTGAATAACTCACCACTAACTGTTTTGCGCGTCCGTCGGCGTCCGTTAGTCCTTCCTTGCTTACTTGCGCGTGCGTTCTATTGTTTTTAACCCCGTTATGGTACCAGGCCAGGCTGATATCTTTATTGCAGCATAAACTGTTCTAACGCGGTTCACAGATACCATTCGAACGACATGTGGTATTGGATTCGTTCGTTAGGCCAGTTTTGTGCACAGACAGTAGTTTTCCAAATTTATATGACAGCATAAACTGTTCTAACGCCGGTCGCAGATACCATTCAAACTGCATGTGGTGTTGGACTGTTTCGTTAGGCCAGTTTTGTGCACAAACAGTATTTTCGACAGCATAGGGTTTGTTTTCCAAATTTAAATGAGAGTATTTGTGTATTTGTGTATTAAATAGCCCGTCTAACTTGAGTCGCTGGTACCATTGGGGGTTTAAACATGTCGTCTGCTTGAATATATTGAATAAATCACCACTAACTGTTTCTAGCTTTGGTTATTTTTAAGCAACAACGACACCTGACAGAGCTGACGGACGGACTTGCGGCCACCTGCGAACATTGGTAAGTTGAACTTTGAAGTATATTATTGTCCCACTATGTCAGCGTTTCTATCTTAAATTCAGTTCCACTTATAATTACAGCATTTAAAATAATTACATTTCTAGTTAAAATTACAGACCATGGCATCTTGCGCGTCCGTCGGCGTCCGTTAGTCCTTCCTTGCTTACTTGCGCGTGCGTTCTATTGTTTTTAACCCCGTTATGGTACCAGGCCAGGCTGATATCTTTATTGCAGCATAAACTGTTCTAACGCGGTTCACAGATACCATTCGAACGACATGTGGTATTGGATTCGTTCGTTAGGCCAGTTTTGTGCACAGACAGTAGTTTTCCAAATTTATATGACAGCATAAACTGTTCTATCGCCGGTCGCAGATACCATTCAAACTGCATGTGGTGTTGGACTGTTTCGTTAGGCCAGTTTTGTGCACAAACAGTATTTTCGACAGCATAGGGTTTGTTTTCCAAATTTAAATGAGAGTATTTGTGTATTTGTGTATTAAATAGCCCGTCTAACTTGAGTCGCTGGTACCATTGGGGTTTAAACATGTCGTCTGCTTGAATATATTGAATAACTCACCACTAACTGTTTTGCGCGTCCGTCGGCGTCCGTTAGTCCTTCCTTGCTTACTTGCGCGTGCGTTCTATTGTTTTTAACCCCGTTATGGTACCAGGCCAGGCTGATATCTTTATTGCAGCATAAACTGTTCTAACGCGGTTCACAGATACCATTCGAACGACATGTGGTATTGGATTCGTTCGTTAGGCCAGTTTTGTGCACAGACAGTAGTTTTCCAAATTTATATGACAGCATAAACTGTTCTAACGCCGGTCGCAGATACCATTCAAACTGCATGTGGTGTTGGACTGTTTCGTTAGGCCAGTTTTGTGCACAAACAGTATTTTCGACAGCATAGGGTTTGTTTTCCAAATTTAAATGAGAGTATTTGTGTATTTGTGTATTAAATAGCCCGTCTAACTTGAGTCGCTGGTACCATTGGGGGTTTAAACATGTCGTCTGCTTGAATATATTGAATAACTCACCACTAACTGTTTCTAGCTTTGGTTATTTTTAAGCAACAACGACACCTGACAGAGCTGACGGACGGACTTGCGGCCACCTGCGAACATTGGTAAGTTGAACTTTGAAGTATATTATTGTCCCACTATGTCAGCGTTTCTATCTTAAATTCAGTTCCACTTATAATTACAGCATTTAAAATAATTACATTTCTAGTTAAAATTACAGACCATGGCATCTTGCGCGTCCGTCGGCGTCCGTTAGTCCTTCCTTGCTTACTTGCGCGTGCGTTCTATTGTTTTTAACCCCGTTATGGTACCAGGCCAGGCTGATATCTTTATTGCAGCATAAACTGTTCTAACGCGGTTCACAGATACCATTCGAACGACATGTGGTATTGGATTCGTTCGTTAGGCCAGTTTTGTGCACAGACAGTAGTTTTCCAAATTTATATGACAGCATAAACTGTTCTATCGCCGGTCGCAGATACCATTCAAACTGCATGTGGTGTTGGACTGTTTCGTTAGGCCAGTTTTGTGCACAAACAGTATTTTCGACAGCATAGGGTTTGTTTTCCAAATTTAAATGAGAGTATTTGTGTATTTGTGTATTAAATAGCCCGTCTAACTTGAGTCGCTGGTACCATTGGGGTTTAAACATGTCGTCTGCTTGAATATATTGAATAACTCACCACTAACTGTTTTGCGCGTCCGTCGGCGTCCGTTAGTCCTTCCTTGCTTACTTGCGCGTGCGTTCTATTGTTTTTAACCCCGTTATGGTACCAGGCCAGGCTGATATCTTTATTGCAGCATAAACTGTTCTAACGCGGTTCACAGATACCATTCGAACGACATGTGGTATTGGATTCGTTCGTTAGGCCAGTTTTGTGCACAGACAGTAGTTTTCCAAATTTATATGACAGCATAAACTGTTCTAACGCCGGTCGCAGATACCATTCAAACTGCATGTGGTGTTGGACTGTTTCGTTAGGCCAGTTTTGTGCACAAACAGTATTTTCGACAGCA
>OV277859.1:68564181-68812107 GCA_922989275.2 Gari tellinella
AATTTATATGACAGCATAAACTGTTCTAACGCCGGTCGCAGATACCATTCAAACTGCATGTGGTGTTGGACTGTTTCGTTAGGCCAGTTTTGTGCACAAACAGTATTTTCGACAGCATAGGGTTTGTTTTCCAAATTTAAATGAGAGTATTTGTGTATTTGTGTATTAAATAGCCCGTCTAACTTGAGTCGCTGGTACCATTGGGGGTTTAAACATGTCGTCTGCTTGAATATATTGAATAACTCACCACTAACTGTTTCTAGCTTTGGTTATTTTTAAGCAACAACGACACCTGACAGAGCGGACGGACTTGCGGCCACCTGCGAACATTGGTAAGTTGAACTTTGAAGTATATTATTGTCCCACTATGTCAGCGTTTCTATCTTAAATTCAGTTCCACTTATAATTACAGCATTTAAAATAATTACATTTCTAGTTAAAATTACAGACCATGGCATCTTGCGCGTCCGTCGGCGTCCGTTAGTCCTTCCTTGCTTACTTGCGCGTGCGTTCTATTGTTTTTAACCCCGTTATGGTACCAGGCCAGGCTGATATCTTTATTGCAGCATAAACTGTTCTAACGCGGTTCACAGATACCATTCGAACGGCATGTGGTATTGGATTCGTTCGTTAGGCCAGTTTTGTGCACAGACAGTAGTTTTCCAAATTTATATGACAGCATAAACTGTTCTAACGCCGGTCGCAGATACCATTCAAACTGCATGTGGTGTTGGACTGTTTCGTTAGGCCAGTTTTGTGCACAAACAGTATTTTCGACAGCATAGGGTTTGTTTTCCAAATTTAAATGAGAGTATTTGTGTATTTGTGTATTAAATAGCCCGTCTAACTTGAGTCGCTGGTACCATTGGGGTTTAAACATGTCGTCTGCTTGAATATATTGAATAACTCACCACTAACTGTTCTGCGCGTCCGTCGGCGTCCGTTAGTCCTTCCTTGCTTACTTGCGCGTGCGTTCTATTGTTTTTAACCCCGTTATGGTACCAGGCCAGGCTGATATCTTTATTGCAGCATAAACTGTTCTAACGCGGTTCACAGATACCATTCGAACGGCATGTGGTATTGGATTCGTTCGTTAGGCCAGTTTTGTGCACAGACAGTAGTTTTCCAAATTTATATGACAGCATAAACTGTTCTAACGCCGGTCGCAGATACCATTCAAACTGCATGTGGTGTTGGACTGTTTCGTTAGGCCAGTTTTGTGCACAAACAGTATTTTCGACAGCATAGGGTTTGTTTTCCAAATTTAAATGAGAGTATTTGTGTATTTGTGTATTAAATAGCCCGTCTAACTTGAGTCGCTGGTACCATTGGGGGTTTAAACATGTCGTCTGCTTGAATATATTGAATAACTCACCACTAACTGTTTCTAGCTTTGGTTATTTTTAAGCAACAACGACACCTGACAGAGCGGACGGACTTGCGGCCACCTGCGAACATTGGTAAGTTGAACTTTGAAGTATATTATTGTCCCACTATGTCAGCGTTTCTATCTTAAATTCAGTTCCACTTATAATTACAGCATTTAAAATAATTACATTTCTAGTTAAAATTACAGACCATGGCATCTTGCGCGTCCGTCGGCGTCCGTTAGTCCTTCCTTGCTTACTTGCGCGTGCGTTCTATTGTTTTTAACCCCGTTATGGTACCAGGCCAGGCTGATATCTTTATTGCAGCATAAACTGTTCTAACGCGGTTCACAGATACCATTCGAACGGCATGTGGTATTGGATTCGTTCGTTAGGCCAGTTTTGTGCACAGACAGTAGTTTTCCAAATTTATATGACAGCATAAACTGTTCTAACGCCGGTCGCAGATACCATTCAAACTGCATGTGGTGTTGGACTGTTTCGTTAGGCCAGTTTTGTGCACAAACAGTATTTTCGACAGCATAGGGTTTGTTTTCCAAATTTAAATGAGAGTATTTGTGTATTTGTGTATTAAATAGCCCGTCTAACTTGAGTCGCTGGTACCATTGGGGGTTTAAACATGTCGTCTGCTTGAATATATTGAATAACTCACCACTAACTGTTCTGCGCGTCCGTCGGCGTCCGTTAGTCCTTCCTTGCTTACTTGCGCGTGCGTTCTATTGTTTTTAACCCCGTTATGGTACCAGGCCAGGCTGATATCTTTATTGCAGCATAAACTGTTCTAACGCGGTTCACAGATACCATTCGAACGGCATGTGGTATTGGATTCGTTCGTTAGGCCAGTTTTGTGCACAGACAGTAGTTTTCCAAATTTATATGACAGCATAAACTGTTCTAACGCCGGTCGCAGATACCATTCAAACTGCATGTGGTGTTGGACTGTTTCGTTAGGCCAGTTTTGTGCACAAACAGTATTTTCGACAGCATAGGGTTTGTTTTCCAAATTTAAATGAGAGTATTTGTGTATTTGTGTATTAAATAGCCCGTCTAACTTGAGTCGCTGGTACCATTGGGGGTTTAAACATGTCGTCTGCTTGAATATATTGAATAACTCACCACTAACTGTTTCTAGCTTTGGTTATTTTTAAGCAACAACGACACCAGACAGAGCGGACGGACTTGCGGCCACCTGCGAACATTGGTAAGTTGAACTTTGAAGTATATTATTGTCCCACTATGTCAGCGTTTCTATCTTAAATTCAGTTCCACTTATAATTACAGCATTTAAAATAATTACATTTCTAGTTAAAATTACAGACCATGGCATCTTGCGCGTCCGTCGGCGTCCGTTAGTCCTTCCTTGCTTACTTGCGCGTGCGTTCTATTGTTTTTAACCCCGTTATGGTACCAGGCCAGGCTGATATCTTTATTGCAGCATAAACTGTTCTAACGCGGTTCACAGATACCATTCGAACGGCATGTGGTATTGGATTCGTTCGTTAGGCCAGTTTTGTGCACAGACAGTAGTTTTCCAAATTTATATGACAGCATAAACTGTTCTAACGCCGGTCGCAGATACCATTCAAACTGCATGTGGTGTTGGACTGTTTCGTTAGGCCAGTTTTGTGCACAAACAGTATTTTCGACAGCATAGGGTTTGTTTTCCAAATTTAAATGAGAGTATTTGTGTATTTGTGTATTAAATAGCCCGTCTAACTTGAGTCGCTGGTACCATTGGGGTTTAAACATGTCGTCTGCTTGAATATATTGAATAACTCACCACTAACTGTTCTGCGCGTCCGTCGGCGTCCGTTAGTCCTTCCTTGCTTACTTGCGCGTGCGTTCTATTGTTTTTAACCCCGTTATGGTACCAGGCCAGGCTGATATCTTTATTGCAGCATAAACTGTTCTAACGCGGTTCACAGATACCATTCGAACGGCATGTGGTATTGGATTCGTTCGTTAGGCCAGTTTTGTGCACAGACAGTAGTTTTCCAAATTTATATGACAGCATAAACTGTTCTAACGCCGGTCGCAGATACCATTCAAACTGCATGTGGTGTTGGACTGTTTCGTTAGGCCAGTTTTGTGCACAAACAGTATTTTCGACAGCATAGGGTTTGTTTTCCAAATTTAAATGAGAGTATTTGTGTATTTGTGTATTAAATAGCCCGTCTAACTTGAGTCGCTGGTACCATTGGGGGTTTAAACATGTCGTCTGCTTGAATATATTGAATAACTCACCACTAACTGTTTCTAGCTTTGGTTATTTTTAAGCAACAACGACACCTGACAGAGCGGACGGACTTGCGGCCACCTGCGAACATTGGTAAGTTGAACTTTGAAGTATATTATTGTCCCACTATGTCAGCGTTTCTATCTTAAATTCAGTTCCACTTATAATTACAGCATTTAAAATAATTACATTTCTAGTTAAAATTACAGACCATGGCATCTTGCGCGTCCGTCGGCGTCCGTTAGTCCTTCCTTGCTTACTTGCGCGTGCGTTCTATTGTTTTTAACCCCGTTATGGTACCAGGCCAGGCTGATATCTTTATTGCAGCATAAACTGTTCTAACGCGGTTCACAGATACCATTCGAACGGCATGTGGTATTGGATTCGTTCGTTAGGCCAGTTTTGTGCACAGACAGTAGTTTTCCAAATTTATATGACAGCATAAACTGTTCTAACGCCGGTCGCAGATACCATTCAAACTGCATGTGGTGTTGGACTGTTTCGTTAGGCCAGTTTTGTGCACAAACAGTATTTTCGACAGCATAGGGTTTGTTTTCCAAATTTAAATGAGAGTATTTGTGTATTTGTGTATTAAATAGCCCGTCTAACTTGAGTCGCTGGTACCATTGGGGTTTAAACATGTCGTCTGCTTGAATATATTGAATAACTCACCACTAACTGTTCTGCGCGTCCGTCGGCGTCCGTTAGTCCTTCCTTGCTTACTTGCGCGTGCGTTCTATTGTTTTTAACCCCGTTATGGTACCAGGCCAGGCTGATATCTTTATTGCAGCATAAACTGTTCTAACGCGGTTCACAGATACCATTCGAACGGCATGTGGTATTGGATTCGTTCGTTAGGCCAGTTTTGTGCACAGACAGTAGTTTTCCAAATTTATATGACAGCATAAACTGTTCTAACGCCGGTCGCAGATACCATTCGAACGGCATGTGGTATTGGACTGTTTCGTTAGGCCAGTTTTGTGCACAAACAGTATTTTCGACAGCATAGGGTTTGTTTTCCAAATTTAAATGAGAGTATTTGTGTATTTGTGTATTAAATAGCCCGTCTAACTTGAGTCGCTGGTACCATTGGGGGTTTAAACATGTCGTCTGCTTGAATATATTGAATAACTCACCACTAACTGTTTCTAGCTTTGGTTATTTTTAAGCAACAACGACACCTGACAGAGCGGACGGACTTGCGGCCACCTGCGAACATTGGTAAGTTGAACTTTGAAGTATATTATTGTCCCACTATGTCAGCGTTTCTATCTTAAATTCAGTTCCACTTATAATTACAGCATTTAAAATAATTACATTTCTAGTTAAAATTACAGACCATGGCATCGTGCGCGTCCGTCGGCGTCCGTTAGTCCTTCCTTGCTTACTTGCGCGTGCGTTCTATTGTTTTTAACCCCGTTATGGTACCAGGCCAGGCTGATATCTTTATTGCAGCATAAACTGTTCTAACGCGGTTCACAGATACCATTCGAACGGCATGTGGTATTGGATTCGTTCGTTAGGCCAGTTTTGTGCACAGACAGTAGTTTTCCAAATTTATATGACAGCATAAACTGTTCTAACGCCGGTCGCAGATACCATTCAAACTGCATGTGGTGTTGGACTGTTTCGTTAGGCCAGTTTTGTGCACAAACAGTATTTTCGACAGCATAGGGTTTGTTTTCCAAATTTAAATGAGAGTATTTGTGTATTTGTGTATTAAATAGCCCGTCTAACTTGAGTCGCTGGTACCATTGGGGTTTAAACATGTCGTCTGCTTGAATATATTGAATAACTCACCACTAACTGTTCTGCGCGTCCGTCGGCGTCCGTTAGTCCTTCCTTGCTTACTTGCGCGTGCGTTCTATTGTTTTTAACCCCGTTATGGTACCAGGCCAGGCTGATATCTTTATTGCAGCATAAACTGTTCTAACGCGGTTCACAGATACCATTCGAACGGCATGTGGTATTGGATTCGTTCGTTAGGCCAGTTTTGTGCACAGACAGTAGTTTTCCAAATTTATATGACAGCATAAACTGTTCTAACGCCGGTCGCAGATACCATTCAAACTGCATGTGGTGTTGGACTGTTTCGTTAGGCCAGTTTTGTGCACAAACAGTATTTTCGACAGCATAGGGTTTGTTTTCCAAATTTAAATGAGAGTATTTGTGTATTTGTGTATTAAATAGCCCGTCTAACTTGAGTCGCTGGTACCATTGGGGGTTTAAACATGTCGTCTGCTTGAATATATTGAATAACTCACCACTAACTGTTTCTAGCTTTGGTTATTTTTAAGCAACAACGACACCTGACAGAGCGGACGGACTTGCGGCCACCTGCGAACATTGGTAAGTTGAACTTTGAAGTATATTATTGTCCCACTATGTCAGCGTTTCTATCTTAAATTCAGTTCCACTTATAATTACAGCATTTAAAATAATTACATTTCTAGTTAAAATTACAGACCATGGCATCTTGCGCGTCCGTCGGCGTCCGTTAGTCCTTCCTTGCTTACTTGCGCGTGCGTTCTATTGTTTTTAACCCCGTTATGGTACCAGGCCAGGCTGATATCTTTATTGCAGCATAAACTGTTCTAACGCGGTTCACAGATACCATTCGAACGGCATGTGGTATTGGATTCGTTCGTTAGGCCAGTTTTGTGCACAGACAGTAGTTTTCCAAATTTATATGACAGCATAAACTGTTCTAACGCCGGTCGCAGATACCATTCAAACTGCATGTGGTGTTGGACTGTTTCGTTAGGCCAGTTTTGTGCACAAACAGTATTTTCGACAGCATAGGGTTTGTTTTCCAAATTTAAATGAGAGTATTTGTGTATTTGTGTATTAAATAGCCCGTCTAACTTGAGTCGCTGGTACCATTGGGGTTTAAACATGTCGTCTGCTTGAATATATTGAATAACTCACCACTAACTGTTTTGCGCGTCCGTCGGCGTCCGTTAGTCCTTCCTTGCTTACTTGCGCGTGCGTTCTATTGTTTTTAACCCCGTTATGGTACCAGGCCAGGCTGATATCTTTATTGCAGCATAAACTGTTCTAACGCGGTTCACAGATACCATTCGAACGGCATGTGGTATTGGATTCGTTCGTTAGGCCAGTTTTGTGCACAGACAGTAGTTTTCCAAATTTATATGACAGCATAAACTGTTCTAACGCCGGTCGCAGATACCATTCAAACTGCATGTGGTGTTGGACTGTTTCGTTAGGCCAGTTTTGTGCACAAACAGTATTTTCGACAGCATAGGGTTTGTTTTCCAAATTTAAATGAGAGTATTTGTGTATTTGTGTATTAAATAGCCCGTCTAACTTGAGTCGCTGGTACCATTGGGGGTTTAAACATGTCGTCTGCTTGAATATATTGAATAACTCACCACTAACTGTTTCTAGCTTTGGTTATTTTTAAGCAACAACGACACCTGACAGAGCGGACGGACTTGCGGCCACCTGCGAACATTGGTAAGTTGAACTTTGAAGTATATTATTGTCCCACTATGTCAGCGTTTCTATCTTAAATTCAGTTCCACTTATAATTACAGCATTTAAAATAATTACATTTCTAGTTAAAATTACAGACCATGGCATCTTGCGCGTCCGTCGGCGTCCGTTAGTCCTTCCTTGCTTACTTGCGCGTGCGTTCTATTGTTTTTAACCCCGTTATGGTACCAGGCCAGGCTGATATCTTTATTGCAGCATAAACTGTTCTAACGCGGTTCACAGATACCATTCGAACGGCATGTGGTATTGGATTCGTTCGTTAGGCCAGTTTTGTGCACAGACAGTAGTTTTCCAAATTTATATGACAGCATAAACTGTTCTAACGCCGGTCGCAGATACCATTCAAACTGCATGTGGTGTTGGACTGTTTCGTTAGGCCAGTTTTGTGCACAAACAGTATTTTCGACAGCATAGGGTTTGTTTTCCAAATTTAAATGAGAGTATTTGTGTATTTGTGTATTAAATAGCCCGTCTAACTTGAGTCGCTGGTACCATTGGGGTTTAAACATGTCGTCTGCTTGAATATATTGAATAACTCACCACTAACTGTTTTGCGCGTCCGTCGGCGTCCGTTAGTCCTTCCTTGCTTACTTGCGCGTGCGTTCTATTGTTTTTAACCCCGTTATGGTACCAGGCCAGGCTGATATCTTTATTGCAGCATAAACTGTTCTAACGCGGTTCACAGATACCATTCGAACGGCATGTGTTATTGGATTCGTTCGTTAGGCCAGTTTTGTGCACAGACAGTAGTTTTCCAAATTTATATGACAGCATAAACTGTTCTAACGCCGGTCGCAGATACCATTCAAACTGCATGTGGTGTTGGACTGTTTCGTTAGGCCAGTTTTGTGCACAAACAGTATTTTCGACAGCATAGGGTTTGTTTTCCAAATTTAAATGAGAGTATTTGTGTATTTGTGTATTAAATAGCCCGTCTAACTTGAGTCGCTGGTACCATTGGGGGTTTAAACATGTCGTCTGCTTGAATATATTGAATAACTCACCACTAACTGTTTCTAGCTTTGGTTATTTTTAAGCAACAACGACACCTGACAGAGCGGACGGACTTGCGGCCACCTGCGAACATTGGTAAGTTGAACTTTGAAGTATATTATTGTCCCACTATGTCAGCGTTTCTATCTTAAATTCAGTTCCACTTATAATTACAGCATTTAAAATAATTACATTTCTAGTTAAAATTACAGACCATGGCATCTTGCGCGTCCGTCGGCGTCCGTTAGTCCTTCCTTGCTTACTTGCGCGTGCGTTCTATTGTTTTTAACCCCGTTATGGTACCAGGCCAGGCTGATATCTTTATTGCAGCATAAACTGTTCTAACGCGGTTCACAGATACCATTCGAACGGCATGTGGTATTGGATTCGTTCGTTAGGCCAGTTTTGTGCACAGACAGTAGTTTTCCAAATTTATATGACAGCATAAACTGTTCTAACGCCGGTCGCAGATACCATTCAAACTGCATGTGGTGTTGGACTGTTTCGTTAGGCCAGTTTTGTGCACAAACAGTATTTTCGACAGCATAGGGTTTGTTTTCCAAATTTAAATGAGAGTATTTGTGTATTTGTGTATTAAATAGCCCGTCTAACTTGAGTCGCTGGTACCATTGGGGTTTAAACATGTCGTCTGCTTGAATATATTGAATAACTCACCACTAACTGTTCTGCGCGTCCGTCGGCGTCCGTTAGTCCTTCCTTGCTTACTTGCGCGTGCATTCTATTGTTTTTAACCCCGTTATGGTACCAGGCCAGGCTGATATCTTTATTGCAGCATAAACTGTTCTAACGCGGTTCACAGATACCATTCGAACGGCATGTGGTATTGGATTCGTTCGTTAGGCCAGTTTTGTGCACAGACAGTAGTTTTCCAAATTTATATGACAGCATAAACTGTTCTAACGCCGGTCGCAGATACCATTCAAACTGCATGTGGTGTTGGACTGTTTCGTTAGGCCAGTTTTGTGCACAAACAGTATTTTCGACAGCATAGGGTTTGTTTTCCAAATTTAAATGAGAGTATTTGTGTATTTGTGTATTAAATAGCCCGTCTAACTTGAGTCGCTGGTACCATTGGGGGTTTAAACATGTCGTCTGCTTGAATATATTGAATAACTCACCACTAACTGTTTCTAGCTTTGGTTATTTTTAAGCAACAACGACACCTGACAGAGCGGACGGACTTGCGGCCACCTGCGAACATTGGTAAGTTGAACTTTGAAGTATATTATTGTCCCACTATGTCAGCGTTTCTATCTTAAATTCAGTTCCACTTATAATTACAGCATTTAAAATAATTACATTTCTAGTTAAAATTACAGACCATGGCATCTTGCGCGTCCGTCGGCGTCCGTTAGTCCTTCCTTGCTTACTTGCGCGTGCGTTCTATTGTTTTTAACCCCGTTATGGTACCAGGCCAGGCTGATATCTTTATTGCAGCATAAACTGTTCTAACGCGGTTCACAGATACCATTCGAACGGCATGTGGTATTGGATTCGTTCGTTAGGCCAGTTTTGTGCACAGACAGTAGTTTTCCAAATTTATATGACAGCATAAACTGTTCTAACGCCGGTCGCAGATACCATTCAAACTGCATGTGGTGTTGGACTGTTTCGTTAGGCCAGTTTTGTGCACAAACAGTATTTTCGACAGCATAGGGTTTGTTTTCCAAATTTAAATGAGAGTATTTGTGTATTTGTGTATTAAATAGCCCGTCTAACTTGAGTCGCTGGTACCATTGGGGTTTAAACATGTCGTCTGCTTGAATATATTGAATAACTCACCACTAACTGTTCTGCGCGTCCGTCGGCGTCCGTTAGTCCTTCCTTGCTTACTTGCGCGTGCGTTCTATTGTTTTTAACCCCGTTATGGTACCAGGCCAGGCTGATATCTTTATTGCAGCATAAACTGTTCTAACGCGGTTCACAGATACCATTCGAACGGCATGTGGTATTGGATTCGTTCGTTAGGCCAGTTTTGTGCACAGACAGTAGTTTTCCAAATTTATATGACAGCATAAACTGTTCTAACGCCGGTCGCAGATACCATTCAAACTGCATGTGGTGTTGGACTGTTTCGTTAGGCCAGTTTTGTGCACAAACAGTATTTTCGACAGCATAGGGTTTGTTTTCCAAATTTAAATGAGAGTATTTGTGTATTTGTGTATTAAATAGCCCGTCTAACTTGAGTCGCTGGTACCATTGGGGGTTTAAACATGTCGTCTGCTTGAATATATTGAATAACTCACCACTAACTGTTTCTAGCTTTGGTTATTTTTAAGCAACAACGACACCTGACAGAGCGGACGGACTTGCGGCCACCTGCGAACATTGGTAAGTTGAACTTTGAAGTATATTATTGTCCCACTATGTCAGCGTTTCTATCTTAAATTCAGTTCCACTTATAATTACAGCATTTAAAATAATTACATTTCTAGTTAAAATTACAGACCATGGCATCTTGCGCGTCCGTCGGCGTCCGTTAGTCCTTCCTTGCTTACTTGCGCGTGCGTTCTATTGTTTTTAACCCCGTTATGGTACCAGGCCAGGCTGATATCTTTATTGCAGCATAAACTGTTCTAACGCGGTTCACAGATACCATTCGAACGGCATGTGGTTTTGGATTCGTTCGTTAGGCCAGTTTTGTGCACAGACAGTAGTTTTCCAAATTTATATGACAGCATAAACTGTTCTAACGCCGGTCGCAGATACCATTCAAACTGCATGTGGTGTTGGACTGTTTCGTTAGGCCAGTTTTGTGCACAAACAGTATTTTCGACAGCATAGGGTTTGTTTTCCAAATTTAAATGAGAGTATTTGTGTATTTGTGTATTAAATAGCCCGTCTAACTTGAGTCGCTGGTACCATTGGGGTTTAAACATGTCGTCTGCTTGAATATATTGAATAACTCACCACTAACTGTTCTGCGCGTCCGTCGGCGTCCGTTAGTCCTTCCTTGCTTACTTGCGCGTGCGTTCTATTGTTTTTAACCCCGTTATGGTACCAGGCCAGGCTGATATCTTTATTGCAGCATAAACTGTTCTAACGCGGTTCACAGATACCATTCGAACGGCATGTGGTATTGGATTCGTTCGTTAGGCCAGTTTTGTGCACAGACAGTAGTTTTCCAAATTTATATGACAGCATAAACTGTTCTAACGCCGGTCGCAGATACCATTCAAACTGCATGTGGTGTTGGACTGTTTCGTTAGGCCAGTTTTGTGCACAAACAGTATTTTCGACAGCATAGGGTTTGTTTTCCAAATTTAAATGAGAGTATTTGTGTATTTGTGTATTAAATAGCCCGTCTAACTTGAGTCGCTGGTACCATTGGGGGTTTAAACATGTCGTCTGCTTGAATATATTGAATAACTCACCACTAACTGTTTCTAGCTTTGGTTATTTTTAAGCAACAACGACACCTGACAGAGCGGACGGACTTGCGGCCACCTGCGAACATTGGTAAGTTGAACTTTGAAGTATATTATTGTCCCACTATGTCAGCGTTTCTATCTTAAATTCAGTTCCACTTATAATTACAGCATTTAAAATAATTACATTTCTAGTTAAAATTACAGACCATGGCATCTTGCGCGTCCGTCGGCGTCCGTTAGTCCTTCCTTGCTTACTTGCGCGTGCGTTCTATTGTTTTTAACCCCGTTATGGTACCAGGCCAGGCTGATATCTTTATTGCAGCATAAACTGTTCTAACGCGGTTCACAGATACCATTCGAACGGCATGTGGTATTGGATTCGTTCGTTAGGCCAGTTTTGTGCACAGACAGTAGTTTTCCAAATTTATATGACAGCATAAACTGTTCTAACGCCGGTCGCAGATACCATTCAAACTGCATGTGGTGTTGGACTGTTTCGTTAGGCCAGTTTTGTGCACAAACAGTATTTTCGACAGCATAGGGTTTGTTTTCCAAATTTAAATGAGAGTATTTGTGTATTTGTGTATTAAATAGCCCGTCTAACTTGAGTCGCTGGTACCATTGGGGTTTAAACATGTCGTCAGCTTGAATATATTGAATAACTCACCACTAACTGTTCTGCGCGTCCGTCGGCGTCCGTTAGTCCTTCCTTGCTTACTTGCGCGTGCGTTCTATTGTTTTTAACCCCGTTATGGTACCAGGCCAGGCTGATATCTTTATTGCAGCATAAACTGTTCTAACGCGGTTCACAGATACCATTCGAACGGCATGTGGTATTGGATTCGTTCGTTAGGCCAGTTTTGTGCACAGACAGTAGTTTTCCAAATTTATATGACAGCATAAACTGTTCTAACGCCGGTCGCAGATACCATTCAAACTGCATGTGGTGTTGGACTGTTTCGTTAGGCCAGTTTTGTGCACAAACAGTATTTTCGACAGCATAGGGTTTGTTTTCCAAATTTAAATGAGAGTATTTGTGTATTTGTGTATTAAATAGCCCGTCTAACTTGAGTCGCTGGTACCATTGGGGGTTTAAACATGTCGTCTGCTTGAATATATTGAATAACTCACCACTAACTGTTTCTAGCTTTGGTTATTTTTAAGCAACAACGACACCTGACAGAGCGGACGGACTTGCGGCCACCTGCGAACATTGGTAAGTTGAACTTTGAAGTATATTATTGTCCCACTATGTCAGCGTTTCTATCTTAAATTCAGTTCCACTTATAATTACAGCATTTAAAATAATTACATTTCTAGTTAAAATTACAGACCATGGCATCTTGCGCGTCCGTCGGCGTCCGTTAGTCCTTCCTTGCTTACTTGCGCGTGCGTTCTATTGTTTTTAACCCCGTTATGGTACCAGGCCAGGCTGATATCTTTATTGCAGCATAAACTGTTCTAACGCGGTTCACAGATACCATTCGAACGGCATGTGGTATTGGATTCGTTCGTTAGGCCAGTTTTGTGCACAGACAGTAGTTTTCCAAATTTATATGACAGCATAAACTGTTCTAACGCCGGTCGCAGATACCATTCAAACTGCATGTGGTGTTGGACTGTTTCGTTAGGCCAGTTTTGTGCACAAACAGTATTTTCGACAGCATAGGGTTTGTTTTCCAAATTTAAATGAGAGTATTTGTGTATTTGTGTATTAAATAGCCCGTCTAACTTGAGTCGCTGGTACCATTGGGGTTTAAACATGTCGTCTGCTTGAATATATTGAATAACTCACCACTAACTGTTCTGCGCGTCCGTCGGCGTCCGTTAGTCCTTCCTTGCTTACTTGCGCGTGCGTTCTATTGTTTTTAACCCCGTTATGGTACCAGGCCAGGCTGATATCTTTATTGCAGCATAAACTGTTCTAACGCGGTTCACAGATACCATTCGAACGGCTTGTGGTATTGGATTCGTTCGTTAGGCCAGTTTTGTGCACAGACAGTAGTTTTCCAAATTTATATGACAGCATAAACTGTTCTAACGCCGGTCGCAGATACCATTCAAACTGCATGTGGTGTTGGACTGTTTCGTTAGGCCAGTTTTGTGCACAAACAGTATTTTCGACAGCATAGGGTTTGTTTTCCAAATTTAAATGAGAGTATTTGTGTATTTGTGTATTAAATAGCCCGTCTAACTTGAGTCGCTGGTACCATTGGGGGTTTAAACATGTCGTCTGCTTGAATATATTGAATAACTCACCACTAACTGTTTCTAGCTTTGGTTATTTTTAAGCAACAACGACACCTGACAGAGCGGACGGACTTGCGGCCACCTGCGAACATTGGTAAGTTGAACTTTGAAGTATATTATTGTCCCACTATGTCAGCGTTTCTATCTTAAATTCAGTTCCACTTATAATTACAGCATTTAAAATAATTACATTTCTAGTTAAAATTACAGACCATGGCATCTTGCGCGTCCGTCGGCGTCCGTTAGTCCTTCCTTGCTTACTTGCGCGTGCGTTCTATTGTTTTTAACCCCGTTATGGTACCAGGCCAGGCTGATATCTTTATTGCAGCATAAACTGTTCTAACGCGGTTCACAGATACCATTCGAACGGCATGTGGTATTGGATTCGTTCGTTAGGCCAGTTTTGTGCACAGACAGTAGTTTTCCAAATTTATATGACAGCATAAACTGTTCTAACGCCGGTCGCAGATACCATTCAAACTGCATGTGGTGTTGGACTGTTTCGTTAGGCCAGTTTTGTGCACAAACAGTATTTTCGACAGCATAGGGTTTGTTTTCCAAATTTAAATGAGAGTATTTGTGTATTTGTGTATTAAATAGCCCGTCTAACTTGAGTCGCTGGTACCATTGGGGTTTAAACATGTCGTCTGCTTGAATATATTGAATAACTCACCACTAACTGTTCTGCGCGTCCGTCGGCGTCCGTTAGTCCTTCCTTGCTTACTTGCGCGTGCGTTCTATTGTTTTTAACCCCGTTATGGTACCAGGCCAGGCTGATATCTTTATTGCAGCATAAACTGTTCTAACGCGGTTCACAGATACCATTCGAACGGCATGTGGTTTTGGATTCGTTCGTTAGGCCAGTTTTGTGCACAGACAGTAGTTTTCCAAATTTATATGACAGCATAAACTGTTCTAACGCCGGTCGCAGATACCATTCAAACTGCATGTGGTGTTGGACTGTTTCGTTAGGCCAGTTTTGTGCACAAACAGTATTTTCGACAGCATAGGGTTTGTTTTCCAAATTTAAATGAGAGTATTTGTGTATTTGTGTATTAAATAGCCCGTCTAACTTGAGTCGCTGGTACCATTGGGGGTTTAAACATGTCGTCTGCTTGAATATATTGAATAACTCACCACTAACTGTTTCTAGCTTTGGTTATTTTTAAGCAACAACGACACCTGACAGAGCGGACGGACTTGCGGCCACCTGCGAACATTGGTAAGTTGAACTTTGAAGTATATTATTGTCCCACTATGTCAGCGTTTCTATCTTAAATTCAGTTCCACTTATAATTACAGCATTTAAAATAATTACATTTCTAGTTAAAATTACAGACCATGGCATCTTGCGCGTCCGTCGGCGTCCGTTAGTCCTTCCTTGCTTACTTGCGCGTGCGTTCTATTGTTTTTAACCCCGTTATGGTACCAGGCCAGGCTGATATCTTTATTGCAGCATAAACTGTTCTAACGCGGTTCACAGATACCATTCGAACGGCATGTGGTATTGGATTCGTTCGTTAGGCCAGTTTTGTGCACAGACAGTAGTTTTCCAAATTTATATGACAGCATAAACTGTTCTAACGCCGGTCGCAGATACCATTCAAACTGCATGTGGTGTTGGACTGTTTCGTTAGGCCAGTTTTGTGCACAAACAGTATTTTCGACAGCATAGGGTTTGTTTTCCAAATTTAAATGAGAGTATTTGTGTATTTGTGTATTAAATAGCCCGTCTAACTTGAGTCGCTGGTACCATTGGGGTTTAAACATGTCGTCTGCTTGAATATATTGAATAACTCACCACTAACTGTTCTGCGCGTCCGTCGGCGTCCGTTAGTCCTTCCTTGCTTACTTGCGCGTGCGTTCTATTGTTTTTAACCCCGTTATGGTACCAGGCCAGGCTGATATCTTTATTGCAGCATAAACTGTTCTAACGCGGTTCACAGATACCATTCGAACGGCATGTGGTATTGGATTCGTTCGTTAGGCCAGTTTTGTGCACAGACAGTAGTTTTCCAAATTTATATGACAGCATAAACTGTTCTAACGCCGGTCGCAGATACCATTCAAACTGCATGTGGTGTTGGACTGTTTCGTTA
Source organism: Gari tellinella (assembly GCA_922989275.2). Classification (NCBI taxonomy): domain Eukaryota; kingdom Metazoa; phylum Mollusca; class Bivalvia; order Cardiida; family Psammobiidae; genus Gari; species Gari tellinella. Next base: position 68,580,056 of record OV277859.1, read on the forward strand.
GGCCAGTTTTGTGCACAAACAGTATTTTCGACAGCATAGGGTTTGTTTTCCAAATTTAAATGAGAGTATTTGTGTATTTGTGTATTAAATAGCCCGTCTAACTTGAGTCGCTGGTACCATTGGGGGTTTAAACATGTCGTCTGCTTGAATATATTGAATAACTCACCACTAACTGTTTCTAGCTTTGGTTATTTTTAAGCAACAACGACACCTGACAGAGCGGACGGACTTGCGGCCACCTGCGAACATTGGTAAGTTGAACTTTGAAGTATATTATTGTCCCACTATGTCAGCGTTTCTATCTTAAATTCAGTTCCACTTATAATTACAGCATTTAAAATAATTACATTTCTAGTTAAAATTACAGACCATGGCATCTTGCGCGTCCGTCGGCGTCCGTTAGTCCTTCCTTGCTTACTTGCGCGTGCGTTCTATTGTTTTTAACCCCGTTATGGTACCAGGCCAGGCTGATATCTTTATTGCAGCATAAACTGTTCTAACGCGGTTCACAGATACCATTCGAACGGCATGTGGTATTGGATTCGTTCGTTAGGCCAGTTTTGTGCACAGACAGTAGTTTTCCAAATTTATATGACAGCATAAACTGTTCTAACGCCGGTCGCAGATACCATTCAAACTGCATGTGGTGTTGGACTGTTTCGTTAGGCCAGTTTTGTGCACAAACAGTATTTTCGACAGCATAGGGTTTGTTTTCCAAATTTAAATGAGAGTATTTGTGTATTTGTGTATTAAATAGCCCGTCTAACTTGAGTCGCTGGTACCATTGGGGTTTAAACATGTCGTCTGCTTGAATATATTGAATAACTCACCACTAACTGTTCTGCGCGTCCGTCGGCGTCCGTTAGTCCTTCCTTGCTTACTTGCGCGTGCGTTCTATTGTTTTTAACCCCGTTATGGTACCAGGCCAGGCTGATATCTTTATTGCAGCATAAACTGTTCTAACGCGGTTCACAGATACCATTCGAACGGCATGTGGTATTGGATTCGTTCGTTAGGCCAGTTTTGTGCACAGACAGTAGTTTTCCAAATTTATATGACAGCATAAACTGTTCTAACGCCGGTCGCAGATACCATTCAAACTGCATGTGGTGTTGGACTGTTTCGTTAGGCCAGTTTTGTGCACAAACAGTATTTTCGACAGCATAGGGTTTGTTTTCCAAATTTAAATGAGAGTATTTGTGTATTTGTGTATTAAATAGCCCGTCTAACTTGAGTCGCTGGTACCATTGGGGGTTTAAACATGTCGTCTGCTTGAATATATTGAATAACTCACCACTAACTGTTTCTAGCTTTGGTTATTTTTAAGCAACAACGACACCTGACAGAGCGGACGGACTTGCGGCCACCTGCGAACATTGGTAAGTTGAACTTTGAAGTATATTATTGTCCCACTATGTCAGCGTTTCTATCTTAAATTCAGTTCCACTTATGATTACAGCATTTAAAATAATTACATTTCTAGTTAAAATTACAGACCATGGCATCTTGCGCGTCCGTCGGCGTCCGTTAGTCCTTCCTTGCTTACTTGCGCGTGCGTTCTATTGTTTTTAACCCCGTTATGGTACCAGGCCAGGCTGATATCTTTATTGCAGCATAAACTGTTCTAACGCGGTTCACAGATACCATTCGAACGGCATGTGGTATTGGATTCGTTCGTTAGGCCAGTTTTGTGCACAGACAGTAGTTTTCCAAATTTATATGACAGCATAAACTGTTCTAACGCCGGTCGCAGATACCATTCAAACTGCATGTGGTGTTGGACTGTTTCGTTAGGCCAGTTTTGTGCACAAACAGTATTTTCGACAGCATAGGGTTTGTTTTCCAAATTTAAATGAGAGTATTTGTGTATTTGTGTATTAAATAGCCCGTCTAACTTGAGTCGCTGGTACCATTGGGGTTTAAACATGTCGTCTGCTTGAATATATTGAATAACTCACCACTAACTGTTCTGCGCGTCCGTCGGCGTCCGTTAGTCCTTCCTTGCTTACTTGCGCGTGCGTTCTATTGTTTTTAACCCCGTTATGGTACCAGGCCAGGCTGATATCTTTATTGCAGCATAAACTGTTCTAACGCGGTTCACAGATACCATTCGAACGGCATGTGGTATTGGATTCGTTCGTTAGGCCAGTTTTGTGCACAGACAGTAGTTTTCCAAATTTATATGACAGCATAAACTGTTCTAACGCCGGTCGCAGATACCATTCAAACTGCATGTGGTGTTGGACTGTTTCGTTAGGCCAGTTTTGTGCACAAACAGTATTTTCGACAGCATAGGATTTGTTTTCCAAATTTAAATGAGAGTATTTGTGTATTTGTGTATTAAATAGCCCGTCTAACTTGAGTCGCTGGTACCATTGGGGGTTTAAACATGTCGTCTGCTTGAATATATTGAATAACTCACCACTAACTGTTTCTAGCTTTGGTTATTTTTAAGCAACAACGACACCTGACAGAGCGGACGGACTTGCGGCCACCTGCGAACATTGGTAAGTTGAACTTTGAAGTATATTATTGTCCCACTATGTCAGCGTTTCTATCTTAAATTCAGTTCCACTTATAATTACAGCATTTAAAATAATTACATTTCTAGTTAAAATTACAGACCATGGCATCTTGCGCGTCCGTCGGCGTCCGTTAGTCCTTCCTTGCTTACTTGCGCGTGCGTTCTATTGTTTTTAACCCCGTTATGGTACCAGGCCAGGCTGATATCTTTATTGCAGCATAAACTGTTCTAACGCGGTTCACAGATACCATTCGAACGGCATGTGGTATTGGATTCGTTCGTTAGGCCAGTTTTGTGCACAGACAGTAGTTTTCCAAATTTATATGACAGCATAAACTGTTCTAACGCCGGTCGCAGATACCATTCAAACTGCATGTGGTGTTGGACTGTTTCGTTAGGCCAGTTTTGTGCACAAACAGTATTTTCGACAGCATAGGGTTTGTTTTCCAAATTTAAATGAGAGTATTTGTGTATTTGTGTATTAAATAGCCCGTCTAACTTGAGTCGCTGGTACCAATGGGGTTTAAACATGTCGTCTGCTTGAATATATTGAATAACTCACCACTAACTGTTCTGCGCGTCCGTCGGCGTCCGTTAGTCCTTCCTTGCTTACTTGCGCGTGCGTTCTATTGTTTTTAACCCCGTTATGGTACCAGGCCAGGCTGATATCTTTATTGCAGCATAAACTGTTCTAACGCGGTTCACAGATACCATTCGAACGGCATGTGGTATTGGATTCGTTCGTTAGGCCAGTTTTGTGCACAGACAGTAGTTTTCCAAATTTATATGACAGCATAAACTGTTCTAACGCCGGTCGCAGATACCATTCAAACTGCATGTGGTGTTGGACTGTTTCGTTAGGCCAGTTTTGTGCACAAACAGTATTTTCGACAGCATAGGGTTTGTTTTCCAAATTTAAATGAGAGTATTTGTGTATTTGTGTATTAAATAGCCCGTCTAACTTGAGTCGCTGGTACCATTGGGGGTTTAAACATGTCGTCTGCTTGAATATATTGAATAACTCACCACTAACTGTTTCTAGCTTTGGTTATTTTTAAGCAACAACGACACCTGACAGAGCGGACGGACTTGCGGCCACCTGCGAACATTGGTAAGTTGAACTTTGAAGTATATTATTGTCCCACTATGTCAGCGTTTCTATCTTAAATTCAGTTCCACTTATAATTACAGCATTTAAAATAATTACATTTCTAGTTAAAATTACAGACCATGGCATCTTGCGCGTCCGTCGGCGTCCGTTAGTCCTTCCTTGCTTACTTGCGCGTGCGTTCTATTGTTTTTAACCCCGTTATGGTACCAGGCCAGGCTGATATCTTTATTGCAGCATAAACTGTTCTAACGCGGTTCACAGATACCATTCGAACGGCATGTGGTATTGGATTCGTTCGTTAGGCCAGTTTTGTGCACAGACAGTAGTTTTCCAAATTTATATGACAGCATAAACTGTTCTAACGCCGGTCGCAGATACCATTCAAACTGCATGTGGTGTTGGACTGTTTCGTTAGGCCAGTTTTGTGCACAAACAGTATTTTCGACAGCATAGGGTTTGTTTTCCAAATTTAAATGAGAGTATTTGTGTATTTGTGTATTAAATAGCCCGTCTAACTTGAGTCGCTGGTACCATTGGGGTTTAAACATGTCGTCTGCTTGAATATATTGAATAACTCACCACTAACTGTTCTGCGCGTCCGTCGGCGTCCGTTAGTCCTTCCTTGCTTACTTGCGCGTGCGTTCTATTGTTTTTAACCCCGTTATGGTACCAGGCCAGGCTGATATCTTTATTGCAGCATAAACTGTTCTAACGCGGTTCACAGATACCATTCGAACGGCATGTGGTATTGGATTCGTTCGTTAGGCCAGTTTTGTGCACAGACAGTAGTTTTCCAAATTTATATGACAGCATAAACTGTTCTAACGCCGGTCGCAGATACCATTCAAACTGCATGTGGTGTTGGACTGTTTCGTTAGGCCAGTTTTGTGCACAAACAGTATTTTCGACAGCATAGGGTTTGTTTTCCAAATTTAAATGAGAGTATTTGTGTATTTGTGTATTAAATAGCCCGTCTAACTTGAGTCGCTGGTACCATTGGGGGTTTAAACATGTCGTCTGCTTGAATATATTGAATAACTCACCACTAACTGTTTCTAGCTTTGGTTATTTTTAAGCAACAACGACACCTGACAGAGCGGACGGACTTGCGGCCACCTGCGAACATTGGTAAGTTGAACTTTGAAGTATATTATTGTCCCACTATGTCAGCGTTTCTATCTTAAATTCAGTTCCACTTATAATTACAGCATTTAAAATAATTACATTTCTAGTTAAAATTACAGACCATGGCATCTTGCGCGTCCGTCGGCGTCCGTTAGTCCTTCCTTGCTTACTTGCGCGTGCGTTCTATTGTTTTTAACCCCGTTATGGTACCAGGCCAGGCTGATATCTTTATTGCAGCATAAACTGTTCTAACGCGGTTCACAGATACCATTCGAACGGCATGTGGTATTGGATTCGTTCGTTAGGCCAGTTTTGTGCACAGACAGTAGTTTTCCAAATTTATATGACAGCATAAACTGTTCTAACGCCGGTCGCAGATACCATTCAAACTGCATGTGGTGTTGGACTGTTTCGTTAGGCCAGTTTTGTGCACAAACAGTATTTTCGACAGCATAGGGTTTGTTTTCCAAATTTAAATGAGAGTATTTGTGTATTTGTGTATTAAATAGCCCGTCTAACTTGAGTCGCTGGTACCATTGGGGTTTAAACATGTCGTCTGCTTGAATATATTGAATAACTCACCACTAACTGTTCTGCGCGTCCGTCGGCGTCCGTTAGTCCTTCCTTGCTTACTTGCGCGTGCGTTCTATTGTTTTTAACCCCGTTATGGTACCAGGCCAGGCTGATATCTTTATTGCAGCATAAACTGTTCTAACGCGGTTCACAGATACCATTCGAACGGCATGTGGTATTGGATTCGTTCGTTAGGCCAGTTTTGTGCACAGACAGTAGTTTTCCAAATTTATATGACAGCATAAACTGTTCTAACGCCGGTCGCAGATACCATTCAAACTGCATGTGGTGTTGGACTGTTTCGTTAGGCCAGTTTTGTGCACAAACAGTATTTTCGACAGCATAGGGTTTGTTTTCCAAATTTAAATGAGAGTATTTGTGTATTTGTGTATTAAATAGCCCGTCTAACTTGAGTCGCTGGTACCATTGGGGGTTTAAACATGTCGTCTGCTTGAATATATTGAATAACTCACCACTAACTGTTTCTAGCTTTGGTTATTTTTAAGCAACAACGACACCTGACAGAGCGGACGGACTTGCGGCCACCTGCGAACATTGGTAAGTTGAACTTTGAAGTATATTATTGTCCCACTATGTCAGCGTTTCTATCTTAAATTCAGTTCCACTTATAATTACAGCATTTAAAATAATTACATTTCTAGTTAAAATTACAGACCATGGCATCTTGCGCGTCCGTCGGCGTCCGTTAGTCCTTCCTTGCTTACTTGCGCGTGCGTTCTATTGTTTTTAACCCCGTTATGGTACCAGGCCAGGCTGATATCTTTATTGCAGCATAAACTGTTCTAACGCGGTTCACAGATACCATTCGAACGGCATGTGGTATTGGATTCGTTCGTTAGGCCAGTTTTGTGCACAGACAGTAGTTTTCCAAATTTATATGACAGCATAAACTGTTCTAACGCCGGTCGCAGATACCATTCAAACTGCATGTGGTGTTGGACTGTTTCGTTAGGCCAGTTTTGTGCACAAACAGTATTTTCGACAGCATAGGGTTTGTTTTCCAAATTTAAATGAGAGTATTTGTGTATTTGTGTATTAAATAGCCCGTCTAACTTGAGTCGCTGGTACCATTGGGGTTTAAACATGTCGTCTGCTTGAATATATTGAATAACTCACCACTAACTGTTCTGCGCGTCCGTCGGCGTCCGTTAGTCCTTCCTTGCTTACTTGCGCGTGCGTTCTATTGTTTTTAACCCCGTTATGGTACCAGGCCAGGCTGATATCTTTATTGCAGCATAAACTGTTCTAACGCGGTTCACAGATACCATTCGAACGGCATGTGGTATTGGATTCGTTCGTTAGGCCAGTTTTGTGCACAGACAGTAGTTTTCCAAATTTATATGACAGCATAAACTGTTCTAACGCCGGTCGCAGATACCATTCAAACTGCATGTGGTGTTGGACTGTTTCGTTAGGCCAGTTTTGTGCACAAACAGTATTTTCGACAGCATAGGGTTTGTTTTCCAAATTTAAATGAGAGTATTTGTGTATTTGTGTATTAAATAGCCCGTCTAACTTGAGTCGCTGGTACCATTGGGGGTTTAAACATGTCGTCTGCTTGAATATATTGAATAACTCACCACTAACTGTTTCTAGCTTTGGTTATTTTTAAGCAACAACGACACCTGACAGAGCGGACGGACTTGCGGCCACCTGCGAACATTGGTAAGTTGAACTTTGAAGTATATTATTGTCCCACTATGTCAGCGTTTCTATCTTAAATTCAGTTCCACTTATAATTACAGCATTTAAAATAATTACATTTCTAGTTAAAATTACAGACCATGGCATCTTGCGCGTCCGTCGGCGTCCGTTAGTCCTTCCTTGCTTACTTGCGCGTGCGTTCTATTGTTTTTAACCCCGTTATGGTACCAGGCCAGGCTGATATCTTTATTGCAGCATAAACTGTTCTAACGCGGTTCACAGATACCATTCGAACGGCATGTGGTATTGGATTCGTTCGTTAGGCCAGTTTTGTGCACAGACAGTAGTTTTCCAAATTTATATGACAGCATAAACTGTTCTAACGCCGGTCGCAGATACCATTCAAACTGCATGTGGTGTTGGACTGTTTCGTTAGGCCAGTTTTGTGCACAAACAGTATTTTCGACAGCATAGGGTTTGTTTTCCAAATTTAAATGAGAGTATTTGTGTATTTGTGTATTAAATAGCCCGTCTAACTTGAGTCGCTGGTACCATTGGGGTTTAAACATGTCGTCTGCTTGAATATATTGAATAACTCACTACTAACTGTTCTGCGCGTCCGTCGGCGTCCGTTAGTCCTTCCTTGCTTACTTGCGCGTGCGTTCTATTGTTTTTAACCCCGTTATGGTACCAGGCCAGGCTGATATCTTTATTGCAGCATAAACTGTTCTAACGCGGTTCACAGATACCATTCGAACGGCATGTGGTATTGGATTCGTTCGTTAGGCCAGTTTTGTGCACAGACAGTAGTTTTCCAAATTTATATGACAGCATAAACTGTTCTAACGCCGGTCGCAGATACCATTCAAACTGCATGTGGTGTTGGACTGTTTCGTTAGGCCAGTTTTGTGCACAAACAGTATTTTCGACAGCATAGGGTTTGTTTTCCAAATTTAAATGAGAGTATTTGTGTATTTGTGTATTAAATAGCCCGTCTAACTTGAGTCGCTGGTACCATTGGGGGTTTAAACATGTCGTCTGCTTGAATATATTGAATAACTCACCACTAACTGTTTCTAGCTTTGGTTATTTTTAAGCAACAACGACACCTGACAGAGCGGACGGACTTGCGGCCACCTGCGAACATTGGTAAGTTGAACTTTGAAGTATATTATTGTCCCACTATGTCAGCGTTTCTATCTTAAATTCAGTTCCACTTATAATTACAGCATTTAAAATAATTACATTTCTAGTTAAAATTACAGACCATGGCATCTTGCGCGTCCGTCGGCGTCCGTTAGTCCTTCCTTGCTTACTTGCGCGTGCGTTCTATTGTTTTTAACCCCGTTATGGTACCAGGCCAGGCTGATATCTTTATTGCAGCATAAACTGTTCTAACGCGGTTCACAGATACCATTCGAACGGCATGTGGTATTGGATTCGTTCGTTAGGCCAGTTTTGTGCACAGACAGTAGTTTTCCAAATTTATATGACAGCATAAACTGTTCTAACGCCGGTCGCAGATACCATTCAAACTGCATGTGGTGTTGGACTGTTTCGTTAGGCCAGTTTTGTGCACAAACAGTATTTTCGACAGCATAGGGTTTGTTTTCCAAATTTAAATGAGAGTATTTGTGTATTTGTGTATTAAATAGCCCGTCTAACTTGAGTCGCTGGTACCATTGGGGGTTTAAACATGTCGTCTGCTTGAATATATTGAATAACTCACCACTAACTGTTTCTAGCTTTGGTTATTTTTAAGCAACAACGACACCTGACAGAGCGGACGGACTTGCGGCCACCTGCGAACATTGGTAAGTTGAACTTTGAAGTATATTATTGTCCCACTATGTCAGCGTTTCTATCTTAAATTCAGTTCCACTTATAATTACAGCATTTAAAATAATTACATTTCTAGTTAAAATTACAGACCATGGCATCTTGCGCGTCCGTCGGCGTCCGTTAGTCCTTCCTTGCTTACTTGCGCGTGCGTTCTATTGTTTTTAACCCCGTTATGGTACCAGGCCAGGCTGATATCTTTATTGCAGCATAAACTGTTCTAACGCGGTTCACAGATACCATTCGAACGGCATGTGGTATTGGATTCGTTCGTTAGGCCAGTTTTGTGCACAGACAGTAGTTTTCCAAATTTATATGACAGCATAAACTGTTCTAACGCCGGTCGCAGATACCATTCAAACTGCATGTGGTGTTGGACTGTTTCGTTAGGCCAGTTTTGTGCACAAACAGTATTTTCGACAGCATAGGGTTTGTTTTCCAAATTTAAATGAGAGTATTTGTGTATTTGTGTATTAAATAGCCCGTCTAACTTGAGTCGCTGGTACCATTGGGGTTTAAACATGTCGTCTGCTTGAATATATTGAATAACTCACCACTAACTGTTCTGCGCGTCCGTCGGCGTCCGTTAGTCCTTCCTTGCTTACTTGCGCGTGCGTTCTATTGTTTTTAACCCCGTTATGGTACCAGGCCAGGCTGATATCTTTATTGCAGCATAAACTGTTCTAACGCGGTTCACAGATACCATTCGAACGGCATGTGGTATTGGATTCGTTCGTTAGGCCAGTTTTGTGCACAGACAGTAGTTTTCCAAATTTATATGACAGCATAAACTGTTCTAACGCCGGTCGCAGATACCATTCAAACTGCATGTGGTGTTGGACTGTTTCGTTAGGCCAGTTTTGTGCACAAACAGTATTTTCGACAGCATAGGGTTTGTTTTCCAAATTTAAATGAGAGTATTTGTGTATTTGTGTATTAAATAGCCCGTCTAACTTGAGTCGCTGGTACCATTGGGGGTTTAAACATGTCGTCTGCTTGAATATATTGAATAACTCACCACTAACTGTTTCTAGCTTTGGTTATTTTTAAGCAACAACGACACCTGACAGAGCGGACGGACTTGCGGCCCCCTGCGAACATTGGTAAGTTGAACTTTGAAGTATATTATTGTCCCACTATGTCAGCGTTTCTATCTTAAATTCAGTTCCACTTATAATTACAGCATTTAAAATAATTACATTTCTAGTTAAAATTACAGACCATGGCATCTTGCGCGTCCGTCGGCGTCCGTTAGTCCTTCCTTGCTTACTTGCGCGTGCGTTCTATTGTTTTTAACCCCGTTATGGTACCAGGCCAGGCTGATATCTTTATTGCAGCATAAACTGTTCTAACGCGGTTCACAGATACCATTCGAACGGCATGTGGTATTGGATTCGTTCGTTAGGCCAGTTTTGTGCACAGACAGTAGTTTTCCAAATTTATATGACAGCATAAACTGTTCTAACGCCGGTCGCAGATACCATTCAAACTGCATGTGGTGTTGGACTGTTTCGTTAGGCCAGTTTTGTGCACAAACAGTATTTTCGACAGCATAGGGTTTGTTTTCCAAATTTAAATGAGAGTATTTGTGTATTTGTGTATTAAATAGCCCGTCTAACTTGAGTCGCTGGTACCATTGGGGTTTAAACATGTCGTCTGCTTGAATATATTGAATAACTCACCACTAACTGTTCTGCGCGTCCGTCGGCGTCCGTTAGTCCTTCCTTGCTTACTTGCGCGTGCGTTCTATTGTTTTTAACCCCGTTATGGTACCAGGCCAGGCTGATATCTTTATTGCAGCATAAACTGTTCTAACGCGGTTCACAGATACCATTCGAACGGCATGTGGTATTGGATTCGTTCGTTAGGCCAGTTTTGTGCACAGACAGTAGTTTTCCAAATTTATATGACAGCATAAACTGTTCTAACGCCGGTCGCAGATACCATTCAAACTGCATGTGGTGTTGGACTGTTTCGTTAGGCCAGTTTTGTGCACAAACAGTATTTTCGACAGCATAGGGTTTGTTTTCCAAATTTAAATGAGAGTATTTGTGTATTTGTGTATTAAATAGCCCGTCTAACTTGAGTCGCTGGTACCATTGGGGGTTTAAACATGTCGTCTGCTTGAATATATTGAATAACTCACCACTAACTGTTTCTAGCTTTGGTTATTTTTAAGCAACAACGACACCTGACAGAGCGGACGGACTTGCGGCCACCTGCGAACATTGGTAAGTTGAACTTTGAAGTATATTATTGTCCCACTATGTCAGCGTTTCTATCTTAAATTCAGTTCCACTTATAATTACAGCATTTAAAATAATTACATTTCTAGTTAAAATTACAGACCATGGCATCTTGCGCGTCCGTCGGCGTCCGTTAGTCCTTCCTTGCTTACTTGCGCGTGCGTTCTATTGTTTTTAACCCCGTTATGGTACCAGGCCAGGCTGATATCTTTATTGCAGCATAAACTGTTCTAACGCGGTTCACAGATACCATTCGAACGGCATGTGGTATTGGATTCGTTCGTTAGGCCAGTTTTGTGCACAGACAGTAGTTTTCCAAATTTATATGACAGCATAAACTGTTCTAACGCCGGTCGCAGATACCATTCAAACTGCATGTGGTGTTGGACTGTTTCGTTAGGCCAGTTTTGTGCACAAACAGTATTTTCGACAGCATAGGGTTTGTTTTCCAAATTTAAATGAGAGTATTTGTGTATTTGTGTATTAAATAGCCCGTCTAACTTGAGTCGCTGGTACCATTGGGGGTTTAAACATGTCGTCTGCTTGAATATATTGAATAACTCACCACTAACTGTTTCTAGCTTTGGTTATTTTTAAGCAACAACGACACCTGACAGAGCGGACGGACTTGCGGCCACCTGCGAACATTGGTAAGTTGAACTTTGAAGTATATTATTGTCCCACTATGTCAGCGTTTCTATCTTAAATTCAGTTCCACTTATAATTACAGCATTTAAAATAATTACATTTCTAGTTAAAATTACAGACCATGGCATCTTGCGCGTCCGTCGGCGTCCGTTAGTCCTTCCTTGCTTACTTGCGCGTGCGTTCTATTGTTTTTAACCCCGTTATGGTACCAGGCCAGGCTGATATCTTTATTGCAGCATAAACTGTTCTAACGCGGTTCACAGATACCATTCGAATGGCATGTGGTATTGGATTCGTTCGTTAGGCCAGTTTTGTGCACAGACAGTAGTTTTCCAAATTTATATGACAGCATAAACTGTTCTAACGCCGGTCGCAGATACCATTCAAACTGCATGTGGTGTTGGACTGTTTCGTTAGGCCAGTTTTGTGCACAAACAGTATTTTCGACAGCATAGGGTTTGTTTTCCAAATTTAAATGAGAGTATTTGTGTATTTGTGTATTAAATAGCCCGTCTAACTTGAGTCGCTGGTACCATTGGGGTTTAAACATGTCGTCTGCTTGAATATATTGAATAACTCACCACTAACTGTTCTGCGCGTCCGTCGGCGTCCGTTAGTCCTTCCTTGCTTACTTGCGCGTGCGTTCTATTGTTTTTAACCCCGTTATGGTACCAGGCCAGGCTGATATCTTTATTGCAGCATAAACTGTTCTAACGCGGTTCACAGATACCATTCGAACGGCATGTGGTATTGGATTCGTTCGTTAGGCCAGTTTTGTGCACAGACAGTAGTTTTCCAAATTTATATGACAGCATAAACTGTTCTAACGCCGGTCGCAGATACCATTCAAACTGCATGTGGTGTTGGACTGTTTCGTTAGGCCAGTTTTGTGCACAAACAGTATTTTCGACAGCATAGGGTTTGTTTTCCAAATTTAAATGAGAGTATTTGTGTATTTGTGTATTAAATAGCCCGTCTAACTTGAGTCGCTGGTACCATTGGGGGTTTAAACATGTCGTCTGCTTGAATATATTGAATAACTCACCACTAACTGTTTCTAGCTTTGGTTATTTTTAAGCAACAACGACACCTGACAGAGCGGACGGACTTGCGGCCACCTGCGAACATTGGTAAGTTGAACTTTGAAGTATATTATTGTCCCACTATGTCAGCGTTTCTATCTTAAATTCAGTTCCACTTATAATTACAGCATTTAAAATAATTACATTTCTAGTTAAAATTACAGACCATGGCATCTTGCGCGTCCGTCGGCGTCCGTTAGTCCTTCCTTGCTTACTTGCGCGTGCGTTCTATTGTTTTTAACCCCGTTATGGTACCAGGCCAGGCTGATATCTTTATTGCAGCATAAACTGTTCTAACGCGGTTCACAGATACCATTCGAACGGCATGTGGTATTGGATTCGTTCGTTAGGCCAGTTTTGTGCACAGACAGTAGTTTTCCAAATTTATATGACAGCATAAACTGTTCTAACGCCGGTCGCAGATACCATTCAAACTGCATGTGGTGTTGGACTGTTTCGTTAGGCCAGTTTTGTGCACAAACAGTATTTTCGACAGCATAGGGTTTGTTTTCCAAATTTAAATGAGAGTATTTGTGTATTTGTGTATTAAATAGCCCGTCTAACTTGAGTCGCTGGTACCATTGGGGTTTAAACATGTCGTCTGCTTGAATATATTGAATAACTCACCACTAACTGTTCTGCGCGTCCGTCGGCGTCCGTTAGTCCTTCCTTGCTTACTTGCGCGTGCGTTCTATTGTTTTTAACCCCGTTATGGTACCAGGCCAGGCTGATATCTTTATTGCAGCATAAACTGTTCTAACGCGGTTCACAGATACCATTCGAACGGCATGTGGTATTGGATTCGTTCGTTAGGCCAGTTTTGTGCACAGACAGTAGTTTTCCAAATTTATATGACAGCATAAACTGTTCTAACGCCGGTCGCAGATACCATTCAAACTGCATGTGGTGTTGGACTGTTTCGTTAGGCCAGTTTTGTGCACAAACAGTATTTTCGACAGCATAGGGTTTGTTTTCCAAATTTAAATGAGAGTATTTGTGTATTTGTGTATTAAATAGCCCGTCTAACTTGAGTCGCTGGTACCATTGGGGGTTTAAACATGTCGTCTGCTTGAATATATTGAATAACTCACCACTAACTGTTTCTAGCTTTGGTTATTTTTAAGCAACAACGACACCTGACAGAGCGGACGGACTTGCGGCCACCTGCGAACATTGGTAAGTTGAACTTTGAAGTATATTATTGTCCCACTATGTCAGCGTTTCTATCTTAAATTCAGTTCCACTTATAATTACAGCATTTAAAATAATTACATTTCTAGTTAAAATTACAGACCATGGCATCTTGCGCGTCCGTCGGCGTCCGTTAGTCCTTCCTTGCTTACTTGCGCGTGCGTTCTATTGTTTTTAACCCCGTTATGGTACCAGGCCAGGCTGATATCTTTATTGCAGCATAAACTGTTCTAACGCGGTTCACAGATACCATTCGAACGGCATGTGGTATTGGACTGTTTCGTTAGGCCAGTTTTGTGCACAGACAGTAGTTTTCCAAATTTATATGACAGCATAAACTGTTCTAACGCCGGTCGCAGATACCATTCAAACTGCATGTGGTGTTGGACTGTTTCGTTAGGCCAGTTTTGTGCACAAACAGTATTTTCGACAGCATAGGGTTTGTTTTCCAAATTTAAATGAGAGTATTTGTGTATTTGTGTATTAAATAGCCCGTCTAACTTGAGTCGCTGGTACCATTGGGGTTTAAACATGTCGTCTGCTTGAATATATTGAATAACTCACCACTAACTGTTCTGCGCGTCCGTCGGCGTCCGTTAGTCCTTCCTTGCTTACTTGCGCGTGCGTTCTATTGTTTTTAACCCCGTTATGGTACCAGGCCAGGCTGATATCTTTATTGCAGCATAAACTGTTCTAACGCGGTTCACAGATACCATTCGAACGGCATGTGGTATTGGATTCGTTCGTTAGGCCAGTTTTGTGCACAGACAGTAGTTTTCCAAATTTATATGACAGCATAAACTGTTCTAACGCCGGTCGCAGATACCATTCAAACTGCATGTGGTGTTGGACTGTTTCGTTAGGCCAGTTTTGTGCACAAACAGTATTTTCGACAGCATAGGGTTTGTTTTCCAAATTTAAATGAGAGTATTTGTGTATTTGTGTATTAAATAGCCCGTCTAACTTGAGTCGCTGGTACCATTGGGGGTTTAAACATGTCGTCTGCTTGAATATATTGAATAACTCACCACTAACTGTTTCTAGCTTTGGTTATTTTTAAGCAACAACGACACCTGACAGAGCGGACGGACTTGCGGCCACCTGCGAACATTGGTAAGTTGAACTTTGAAGTATATTATTGTCCCACTATGTCAGCGTTTCTATCTTAAATTCAGTTCCACTTATAATTACAGCATTTAAAATAATTACATTTCTAGTTAAAATTACAGACCATGGCATCTTGCGCGTCCGTCGGCGTCCGTTAGTCCTTCCTTGCTTACTTGCGCGTGCGTTCTATTGTTTTTAACCCCGTTATGGTACCAGGCCAGGCTGATATCTTTATTGCAGCATAAACTGTTCTAACGCGGTTCACAGATACCAATCGAACGGCATGTGGTATTGGATTCGTTCGTTAGGCCAGTTTTGTGCACAGACAGTAGTTTTCCAAATTTATATGACAGCATAAACTGTTCTAACGCCGGTCGCAGATACCATTCAAACTGCATGTGGTGTTGGACTGTTTCGTTAGGCCAGTTTTGTGCACAAACAGTATTTTCGACAGCATAGGGTTTGTTTTCCAAATTTAAATGAGAGTATTTGTGTATTTGTGTATTAAATAGCCCGTCTAACTTGAGTCGCTGGTACCATTGGGGTTTAAACATGTCGTCTGCTTGAATATATTGAATAACTCACCACTAACTGTTCTGCGCGTCCGTCGGCGTCCGTTAGTCCTTCCTTGCTTACTTGCGCGTGCGTTCTATTGTTTTTAACCCCGTTATGGTACCAGGCCAGGCTGATATCTTTATTGCAGCATAAACTGTTCTAACGCGGTTCACAGATACCATTCGAACGGCATGTGGTATTGGATTCGTTCGTTAGGCCAGTTTTGTGCACAGACAGTAGTTTTCCAAATTTATATGACAGCATAAACTGTTCTAACGCCGGTCGCAGATACCATTCAAACTGCATGTGGTGTTGGACTGTTTCGTTAGGCCAGTTTTGTGCACAAACAGTATTTTCGACAGCATAGGGTTTGTTTTCCAAATTTAAATGAGAGTATTTGTGTATTTGTGTATTAAATAGCCCGTCTAACTTGAGTCGCTGGTACCATTGGGGGTTTAAACATGTCGTCTGCTTGAATATATTGAATAACTCACCACTAACTGTTTCTAGCTTTGGTTATTTTTAAGCAACAACGACACCTGACAGAGCGGACGGACTTGCGGCCACCTGCGAACATTGGTAAGTTGAACTTTGAAGTATATTATTGTCCCACTATGTCAGCGTTTCTATCTTAAATTCAGTTCCACTTATAATTACAGCATTTAAAATAATTACATTTCTAGTTAAAATTACAGACCATGGCATCTTGCGCGTCCGTCGGCGTCCGTTAGTCCTTCCTTGCTTACTTGCGCGTGCGTTCTATTGTTTTTAACCCCGTTATGGTACCAGGCCAGGCTGATATCTTTATTGCAGCATAAACTGTTCTAACGCGGTTCACAGATACCATTCGAACGGCATGTGGTATTGGATTCGTTCGTTAGGCCAGTTTTGTGCACAGACAGTAGTTTTCCAAATTTATATGACAGCATAAACTGTTCTAACGCCGGTCGCAGATACCATTCAAACTGCATGTGGTGTTGGACTGTTTCGTTAGGCCAGTTTTGTGCACAAACAGTATTTTCGACAGCATAGGGTTTGTTTTCCAAATTTAAATGAGAGTATTTGTGTATTTGTGTATTAAATAGCCCGTCTAACTTGAGTCGCTGGTACCATTGGGGTTTAAACATGTCGTCTGCTTGAATATATTGAATAACTCACCACTAACTGTTCTGCGCGTCCGTCGGCGTCCGTTAGTCCTTCCTTGCTTACTTGCGCGTGCGTTCTATTGTTTTTAACCCCGTTATGGTACCAGGCCAGGCTGATATCTTTATTGCAGCATAAACTGTTCTAACGCGGTTCACAGATACCATTCGAACGGCATGTGGTATTGGATTCGTTCGTTAGGCCAGTTTTGTGCACAGACAGTAGTTTTCCAAATTTATATGACAGCATAAACTGTTCTAACGCCGGTCGCAGATACCATTCAAACTGCATGTGGTGTTGGACTGTTTCGTTAGGCCAGTTTTGTGCACAAACAGTATTTTCGACAGCATAGGGTTTGTTTTCCAAATTTAAATAAGAGTATTTGTGTATTTGTGTATTAAATAGCCCGTCTAACTTGAGTCGCTGGTACCATTGGGGGTTTAAACATGTCGTCTGCTTGAATATATTGAATAACTCACCACTAACTGTTTCTAGCTTTGGTTATTTTTAAGCAACAACGACACCTGACAGAGCGGACGGACTTGCGGCCACCTGCGAACATTGGTAAGTTGAACTTTGAAGTATATTATTGTCCCACTATGTCAGCGTTTCTATCTTAAATTCAGTTCCACTTATAATTACAGCATTTAAAATAATTACATTTCTAGTTAAAATTACAGACCATGGCATCTTGCGCGTCCGTCGGCGTCCGTTAGTCCTTCCTTGCTTACTTGCGCGTGCGTTCTATTGTTTTTAACCCCGTTATGGTACCAGGCCAGGCTGATATCTTTATTGCAGCATAAACTGTTCTAACGCGGTTCACAGATACCATTCGAACGGCATGTGGTATTGGATTCGTTCGTTAGGCCAGTTTTGTGCACAGACAGTAGTTTTCCAAATTTATATGACAGCATAAACTGTTCTAACGCCGGTCGCAGATACCATTCAAACTGCATGTGGTGTTGGACTGTTTCGTTAGGCCAGTTTTGTGCACAAACAGTATTTTCGACAGCATAGGGTTTGTTTTCCAAATTTAAATGAGAGTATTTGTGTATTTGTGTATTAAATAGCCCGTCTAACTTGAGTCGCTGGTACCATTGGGGTTTAAACATGTCGTCTGCTTGAATATATTGAATAACTCACCACTAACTGTTCTGCGCGTCCGTCGGCGTCCGTTAGTCCTTCCTTGCTTACTTGCGCGTGCGTTCTATTGTTTTTAACCCCGTTATGGTACCAGGCCAGGCTGATATCTTTATTGCAGCATAAACTGTTCTAACGCGGTTCACAGATACCATTCGAACGGCATGTGGTATTGGATTCGTTCGTTAGGCCAGTTTTGTGCACAGACAGTAGTTTTCCAAATTTATATGACAGCATAAACTGTTCTAACGCCGGTCGCAGATACCATTCAAACTGCATGTGGTGTTGGACTGTTTCGTTAGGCCAGTTTTGTGCACAAACAGTATTTTCGACAGCATAGGGTTTGTTTTCCAAATTTAAATGAGAGTATTTGTGTATTTGTGTATTAAATAGCCCGTCTAACTTGAGTCGCTGGTACCATTGGGGTTTAAACATGTCGTCTGCTTGAATATATTGAATAACTCACCACTAACTGTTCTGCGCGTCCGTCGGCGTCCGTTAGTCCTTCCTTGCTTACTTGCGCGTGCGTTCTATTGTTTTTAACCCCGTTATGGTACCAGGCCAGGCTGATATCTTTATTGCAGCATAAACTGTTCTAACGCGGTTCACAGATACCATTCGAACGGCATGTGGTATTGGATTCGTTCGTTAGGCCAGTTTTGTGCACAGACAGTAGTTTTCCAAATTTATATGACAGCATAAACTGTTCTAACGCCGGTCGCAGATACCATTCAAACTGCATGTGGTGTTGGACTGTTTCGTTAGGCCAGTTTTGTGCACAAACAGTATTTTCGACAGCATAGGGTTTGTTTTCCAAATTTAAATGAGAGTATTTGTGTATTTGTGTATTAAATAGCCCGTCTAACTTGAGTCGCTGGTACCATTGGGGGTTTAAACATGTCGTCTGCTTGAATATATTGAATAACTCACCACTAACTGTTTCTAGCTTTGGTTATTTTTAAGCAACAACGACACCTGACAGAGCGGACGGACTTGCGGCCACCTGCGAACATTGGTAAGTTGAACTTTGAAGTATATTATTGTCCCACTATGTCAGCGTTTCTATCTTAAATTCAGTTCCACTTATAATTACAGCATTTAAAATAATTACATTTCTAGTTAAAATTACAGACCATGGCATCTTGCGCGTCCGTCGGCGTCCGTTAGTCCTTCCTTGCTTACTTGCGCGTGCGTTCTATTGTTTTTAACCCCGTTATGGTACCAGGCCAGGCTGATATCCTTATTGCAGCATAAACTGTTCTAACGCGGTTCACAGATACCATTCGAACGGCATGTGGTATTGGATTCGTTCGTTAGGCCAGTTTTGTGCACAGACAGTAGTTTTCCAAATTTATATGACAGCATAAACTGTTCTAACGCCGGTCGCAGATACCATTCAAACTGCATGTGGTGTTGGACTGTTTCGTTAGGCCAGTTTTGTGCACAAACAGTATTTTCGACAGCATAGGGTTTGTTTTCCAAATTTAAATGAGAGTATTTGTGTATTTGTGTATTAAATAGCCCGTCTAACTTGAGTCGCTGGTACCATTGGGGTTTAAACATGTCGTCTGCTTGAATATATTGAATAACTCACCACTAACTGTTCTGCGCGTCCGTCGGCGTCCGTTAGTCCTTCCTTGCTTACTTGCGCGTGCGTTCTATTGTTTTTAACCCCGTTATGGTACCAGGCCAGGCTGATATCTTTATTGCAGCATAAACTGTTCTAACGCGGTTCACAGATACCATTCGAACGGCATGTGGTATTGGATTCGTTCGTTAGGCCAGTTTTGTGCACAGACAGTAGTTTTCCAAATTTATATGACAGCATAAACTGTTCTAACGCCGGTCGCAGATACCATTCAAACTGCATGTGGTGTTGGACTGTTTCGTTAGGCCAGTTTTGTGCACAAACAGTATTTTCGACAGCATAGGGTTTGTTTTCCAAATTTAAATGAGAGTATTTGTGTATTTGTGTATTAAATAGCCCGTCTAACTTGAGTCGCTGGTACCATTGGGGGTTTAAACATGTCGTCTGCTTGAATATATTGAATAACTCACCACTAACTGTTTCTAGCTTTGGTTATTTTTAAGCAACAACGACACCTGACAGAGCGGACGGACTTGCGGCCACCTGCGAACATTGGTAAGTTGAACTTTGAAGTATATTATTGTCCCACTATGTCAGCGTTTCTATCTTAAATTCAGTTCCACTTATAATTACAGCATTTAAAATAATTACATTTCTAGTTAAAATTACAGACCATGGCATCTTGCGCGTCCGTCGGCGTCCGTTAGTCCTTCCTTGCTTACTTGCGCGTGCGTTCTATTGTTTTTAACCCCGTTATGGTACCAGGCCAGGCTGATATCTTTATTGCAGCATAAACTGTTCTAACGCGGTTCACAGATACCATTCGAACGGCATGTGGTATTGGATTCGTTCGTTAGGCCAGTTTTGTGCACAGACAGTAGTTTTCCAAATTTATATGACAGCATAAACTGTTCTAACGCCGGTCGCAGATACCATTCAAACTGCATGTGGTGTTGGACTGTTTCGTTAGGCCAGTTTTGTGCACAAACAGTATTTTCGACAGCATAGGGTTTGTTTTCCAAATTTAAATGAGAGTATTTGTGTATTTGTGTATTAAATAGCCCGTCTAACTTGAGTCGCTGGTACCATTGGGGTTTAAACATGTCGTCTGCTTGAATATATTGAATAACTCACCACTAACTGTTCTGCGCGTCCGTCGGCGTCCGTTAGTCCTTCCTTGCTTACTTGCGCGTGCGTTCTATTGTTTTTAACCCCGTTATGGTACCAGGCCAGGCTGATATCTTTATTGCAGCATAAACTGTTCTAACGCGGTTCACAGATACCATTCGAACGGCATGTGGTATTGGATTCGTTCGTTAGGCCAGTTTTGTGCACAGACAGTAGTTTTCCAAATTTATATGACAGCATAAACTGTTCTAACGCCGGTCGCAGATACCATTCAAACTGCATGTGGTGTTGGACTGTTTCGTTAGGCCAGTTTTGTGCACAAACAGTATTTTCGACAGCATAGGGTTTGTTTTCCAAATTTAAATGAGAGTATTTGTGTATTTGTGTATTAAATAGCCCGTCTAACTTGAGTCGCTGGTACCATTGGGGTTTAAACATGTCGTCTGCTTGAATATATTGAATAACTCACCACTAACTGTTCTGCGCGTCCGTCGGCGTCCGTTAGTCCTTCCTTGCTTACTTGCGCGTGCGTTCTATTGTTTTTAACCCCGTTATGGTACCAGGCCAGGCTGATATCTTTATTGCAGCATAAACTGTTCTAACGCGGTTCACAGATACCATTCGAACGGCATGTGGTATTGGATTCGTTCGTTAGGCCAGTTTTGTGCACAGACAGTAGTTTTCCAAATTTATATGACAGCATAAACTGTTCTAACGCCGGTCGCAGATACCATTCAAACTGCATGTGGTGTTGGACTGTTTCGTTAGGCCAGTTTTGTGCACAAACAGTATTTTCGACAGCATAGGGTTTGTTTTCCAAATTTAAATGAGAGTATTTGTGTATTTGTGTATTAAATAGCCCGTCTAACTTGAGTCGCTGGTACCATTGGGGGTTTAAACATGTCGTCTGCTTGAATATATTGAATAACTCACCACTAACTGTTTCTAGCTTTGGTTATTTTTAAGCAACAACGACACCTGACAGAGCGGACGGACTTGCGGCCACCTGCGAACATTGGTAAGTTGAACTTTGAAGTATATTATTGTCCCACTATGTCAGCGTTTCTATCTTAAATTCAGTTCCACTTATAATTACAGCATTTAAAATAATTACATTTCTAGTTAAAATTACAGACCATGGCATCTTGCGCGTCCGTCGGCGTCCGTTAGTCCTTCCTTGCTTACTTGCGCGTGCGTTCTATTGTTTTTAACCCCGTTATGGTACCAGGCCAGGCTGATATCTTTATTGCAGCATAAACTGTTCTAACGCGGTTCACAGATACCATTCGAACGGCATGTGGTATTGGATTCGTTCGTTAGGCCAGTTTTGTGCACAGACAGTAGTTTTCCAAATTTATATGACAGCATAAACTGTTCTAACGCCGGTCGCAGATACCATTCAAACTGCATGTGGTGTTGGACTGTTTCGTTAGGCCAGTTTTGTGCACAAACAGTATTTTCGACAGCATAGGGTTTGTTTTCCAAATTTAAATGAGAGTATTTGTGTATTTGTGTATTAAATAGCCCGTCTAACTTGAGTCGCTGGTACCATTGGGGTTTAAACATGTCGTCTGCTTGAATATATTGAATAACTCACCACTAACTGTTCTGCGCGTCCGTCGGCGTCCGTTAGTCCTTCCTTGCTTACTTGCGCGTGCGTTCTATTGTTTTTAACCCCGTTATGGTACCAGGCCAGGCTGATATCTTTATTGCAGCATAAACTGTTCTAACGCGGTTCACAGATACCATTCGAACGGCATGTGGTATTGGATTCGTTCGTTAGGCCAGTTTTGTGCACAGACAGTAGTTTTCCAAATTTATATGACAGCATAAACTGTTCTAACGCCGGTCGCAGATACCATTCAAACTGCATGTGGTGTTGGACTGTTTCGTTAGGCCAGTTTTGTGCACAAACAGTATTTTCGACAGCATAGGGTTTGTTTTCCAAATTTAAATGAGAGTATTTGTGTATTTGTGTATTAAATAGCCCGTCTAACTTGAGTCGCTGGTACCATTGGGGGTTTAAACATGTCGTCTGCTTGAATATATTGAATAACTCACCACTAACTGTTTCTAGCTTTGGTTATTTTTAAGCAACAACGACACCTGACAGAGCGGACGGACTTGCGGCCACCTGCGAACATTGGTAAGTTGAACTTTGAAGTATATTATTGTCCCACTATGTCAGCGTTTCTATCTTAAATTCAGTTCCACTTATAATTACAGCATTTAAAATAATTACATTTCTAGTTAAAATTACAGACCATGGCATCTTGCGCGTCCGTCGGCGTCCGTTAGTCCTTCCTTGCTTACTTGCGCGTGCGTTCTATTGTTTTTAACCCCGTTATGGTACCAGGCCAGGCTGATATCTTTATTGCAGCATAAACTGTTCTAACGCGGTTCACAGATACCATTCGAACGGCATGTGGTATTGGATTCGTTCGTTAGGCCAGTTTTGTGCACAGACAGTAGTTTTCCAAATTTATATGACAGCATAAACTGTTCTAACGCCGGTCGCAGATACCATTCAAACTGCATGTGGTGTTGGACTGTTTCGTTAGGCCAGTTTTGTGCACAAACAGTATTTTCGACAGCATAGGGTTTGTTTTCCAAATTTAAATGAGAGTATTTGTGTATTTGTGTATTAAATAGCCCGTCTAACTTGAGTCGCTGGTACCATTGGGGTTTAAACATGTCGTCTGCTTGAATATATTGAATAACTCACCACTAACTGTTCTGCGCGTCCGTCGGCGTCCGTTAGTCCTTCCTTGCTTACTTGCGCGTGCGTTCTATTGTTTTTAACCCCGTTATGGTACCAGGCCAGGCTGATATCTTTATTGCAGCATAAACTGTTCTAACGCGGTTCTCAGATACCATTCGAACGGCATGTGGTATTGGATTCGTTCGTTAGGCCAGTTTTGTGCACAGACAGTAGTTTTCCAAATTTATATGACAGCATAAACTGTTCTAACGCCGGTCGCAGATACCATTCAAACTGCATGTGGTGTTGGACTGTTTCGTTAGGCCAGTTTTGTGCACAAACAGTATTTTCGACAGCATAGGGTTTGTTTTCCAAATTTAAATGAGAGTATTTGTGTATTTGTGTATTAAATAGCCCGTCTAACTTGAGTCGCTGGTACCATTGGGGGTTTAAACATGTCGTCTGCTTGAATATATTGAATAACTCACCACTAACTGTTTCTAGCTTTGGTTATTTTTAAGCAACAACGACACCTGACAGAGCGGACGGACTTGCGGCCACCTGCGAACATTGGTAAGTTGAACTTTGAAGTATATTATTGTCCCACTATGTCAGCGTTTCTATCTTAAATTCAGTTCCACTTATAATTACAGCATTTAAAATAATTACATTTCTAGTTAAAATTACAGACCATGGCATCTTGCGCGTCCGTCGGCGTCCGTTAGTCCTTCCTTGCTTACTTGCGCGTGCGTTCTATTGTTTTTAACCCCGTTATGGTACCAGGCCAGGCTGATATCTTTATTGCAGCATAAACTGTTCTAACGCGGTTCACAGATACCATTCGAACGGCATGTGGTATTGGATTCGTTCGTTAGGCCAGTTTTGTGCACAGACAGTAGTTTTCCAAATTTATATGACAGCATAAACTGTTCTAACGCCGGTCGCAGATACCATTCAAACTGCATGTGGTGTTGGACTGTTTCGTTAGGCCAGTTTTGTGCACAAACAGTATTTTCGACAGCATAGGGTTTGTTTTCCAAATTTAAATGAGAGTATTTGTGTATTTGTGTATTAAATAGCCCGTCTAACTTGAGTCGCTGGTACCATTGGGGTTTAAACATGTCGTCTGCTTGAATATATTGAATAACTCACCACTAACTGTTCTGCGCGTCCGTCGGCGTCCGTTAGTCCTTCCTTGCTTACTTGCGCGTGCGTTCTATTGTTTTTAACCCCGTTATGGTACCAGGCCAGGCTGATATCTTTATTGCAGCATAAACTGTTCTAACGCGGTTCACAGATACCATTCGAACGGCATGTGGTATTGGATTCGTTCGTTAGGCCAGTTTTGTGCACAGACAGTAGTTTTCCAAATTTATATGACAGCATAAACTGTTCTAACGCCGGTCGCAGATACCATTCAAACTGCATGTGGTGTTGGACTGTTTCGTTAGGCCAGTTTTGTGCACAAACAGTATTTTCGACAGCATAGGGTTTGTTTTCCAAATTTAAATGAGAGTATTTGTGTATTTGTGTATTAAATAGCCCGTCTAACTTGAGTCGCTGGTACCATTGGGGGTTTAAACATGTCGTCTGCTTGAATATATTGAATAACTCACCACTAACTGTTTCTAGCTTTGGTTATTTTTAAGCAACAACGACACCTGACAGAGCGGACGGACTTGCGGCCACCTGCGAACATTGGTAAGTTGAACTTTGAAGTATATTATTGTCCCACTATGTCAGCGTTTCTATCTTAAATTCAGTTCCACTTATAATTACAGCATTTAAAATAATTACATTTCTAGTTAAAATTACAGACCATGGCATCTTGCGCGTCCGTCGGCGTCCGTTAGTCCTTCCTTGCTTACTTGCGCGTGCGTTCTATTGTTTTTAACCCCGTTATGGTACCAGGCCAGGCTGATATCTTTATTGCAGCATAAACTGTTCTAACGCGGTTCACAGATACCATTCGAACGGCATGTGGTATTGGATTCGTTCGTTAGGCCAGTTTTGTGCACAGACAGTAGTTTTCCAAATTTATATGACAGCATAAACTGTTCTAACGCCGGTCGCAGATACCATTCAAACTGCATGTGGTGTTGGACTGTTTCGTTAGGCCAGTTTTGTGCACAAACAGTATTTTCGACAGCATAGGGTTTGTTTTCCAAATTTAAATGAGAGTATTTGTGTATTTGTGTATTAAATAGCCCGTCTAACTTGAGTCGCTGGTACCATTGGGGTTTAAACATGTCGTCTGCTTGAATATATTGAATAACTCACCACTAACTGTTCTGCGCGTCCGTCGGCGTCCGTTAGTCCTTCCTTGCTTACTTGCGCGTGCGTTCTATTGTTTTTAACCCCGTTATGGTACCAGGCCAGGCTGATATCTTTATTGCAGCATAAACTGTTCTAACGCGGTTCACAGATACCATTCGAACGACATGTGGTATTGGATTCGTTCGTTAGGCCAGTTTTGTGCACAGACAGTAGTTTTCCAAATTTATATGACAGCATAAACTGTTCTAACGCCGGTCGCAGATACCATTCAAACTGCATGTGGTGTTGGACTGTTTCGTTAGGCCAGTTTTGTGCACAAACAGTATTTTCGACAGCATAGGGTTTGTTTTCCAAATTTAAATGAGAGTATTTGTGTATTTGTGTATTAAATAGCCCGTCTAACTTGAGTCGCTGGTACCATTGGGGGTTTAAACATGTCGTCTGCTTGAATATATTGAATAACTCACCACTAACTGTTCTGCGCGTCCGTCGGCGTCCGTTAGTCCTTCCTTGCTTACTTGCGCGTGCGTTCTATTGTTTTTAACCCCGTTATGGTACCAGGCCAGGCTGATATCTTTATTGCAGCATAAACTGTTCTAACGCGGTTCACAGATACCATTCGAACGGCATGTGGTATTGGATTCGTTCGTTAGGCCAGTTTTGTGCACAGACAGTAGTTTTCCAAATTTATATGACAGCATAAACTGTTCTAACGCCGGTCGCAGATACCATTCAAACTGCATGTGGTGTTGGACTGTTTCGTTAGGCCAGTTTTGTGCACAAACAGTATTTTCGACAGCATAGGGTTTGTTTTCCAAATTTAAATGAGAGTATTTGTGTATTTGTGTATTAAATAGCCCGTCTAACTTGAGTCGCTGGTACCATTGGGGGTTTAAACATGTCGTCTGCTTGAATATATTGAATAACTCACCACTAACTGTTTCTAGCTTTGGTTATTTTTAAGCAACAACGACACCTGACAGAGCGGACGGACTTGCGGCCACCTGCGAACATTGGTAAGTTGAACTTTGAAGTATATTATTGTCCCACTATGTCAGCGTTTCTATCTTAAATTCAGTTCCACTTATAATTACAGCATTTAAAATAATTACATTTCTAGTTAAAATTACAGACCATGGCATCTTGCGCGTCCGTCGGCGTCCGTTAGTCCTTCCTTGCTTACTTGCGCGTGCGTTCTATTGTTTTTAACCCCGTTATGGTACCAGGCCAGGCTGATATCTTTATTGCAGCATAAACTGTTCTAACGCGGTTCACAGATACCATTCGAACGGCATGTGGTATTGGATTCGTTCGTTAGGCCAGTTTTGTGCACAGACAGTAGTTTTCCAAATTTATATGACAGCATAAACTGTTCTAACGCCGGTCGCAGATACCATTCAAACTGCATGTGGTGTTGGACAGTTTCGTTAGGCCAGTTTTGTGCACAAACAGTATTTTCGACAGCATAGGGTTTGTTTTCCAAATTTAAATGAGAGTATTTGTGTATTTGTGTATTAAATAGCCCGTCTAACTTGAGTCGCTGGTACCATTGGGGTTTAAACATGTCGTCTGCTTGAATATATTGAATAACTCACCACTAACTGTTCTGCGCGTCCGTCGGCGTCCGTTAGTCCTTCCTTGCTTACTTGCGCGTGCGTTCTATTGTTTTTAACCCCGTTATGGTACCAGGCCAGGCTGATATCTTTATTGCAGCATAAACTGTTCTAACGCGGTTCACAGATACCATTCGAACGGCATGTGGTATTGGATTCGTTCGTTAGGCCAGTTTTGTGCACAGACAGTAGTTTTCCAAATTTATATGACAGCATAAACTGTTCTAACGCCGGTCGCAGATACCATTCAAACTGCATGTGGTGTTGGACTGTTTCGTTAGGCCAGTTTTGTGCACAAACAGTATTTTCGACAGCATAGGGTTTGTTTTCCAAATTTAAATGAGAGTATTTGTGTATTTGTGTATTAAATAGCCCGTCTAACTTGAGTCGCTGGTACCATTGGGGGTTTAAACATGTCGTCTGCTTGAATATATTGAATAACTCACCACTAACTGTTTCTAGCTTTGGTTATTTTTAAGCAACAACGACACCTGACAGAGCGGACGGACTTGCGGCCACCTGCGAACATTGGTAAGTTGAACTTTGAAGTATATTATTGTCCCACTATGTCAGCGTTTCTATCTTAAATTCAGTTCCACTTATAATTACAGCATTTAAAAAAATTACATTTCTAGTTAAAATTACAGACCATGGCATCTTGCGCGTCCGTCGGCGTCCGTTAGTCCTTCCTTGCTTACTTGCGCGTGCGTTCTATTGTTTTTAACCCCGTTATGGTACCAGGCCAGGCTGATATCTTTATTGCAGCATAAACTGTTCTAACGCGGTTCACAGATACCATTCGAACGGCATGTGGTATTGGATTCGTTCGTTAGGCCAGTTTTGTGCACAGACAGTAGTTTTCCAAATTTATATGACAGCATAAACTGTTCTAACGCCGGTCGCAGATACCATTCAAACTGCATGTGGTGTTGGACTGTTTCGTTAGGCCAGTTTTGTGCACAAACAGTATTTTCGACAGCATAGGGTTTGTTTTCCAAATTTAAATGAGAGTATTTGTGTATTTGTGTATTAAATAGCCCGTCTAACTTGAGTCGCTGGTACCATTGGGGTTTAAACATGTCGTCTGCTTGAATATATTGAATAACTCACCACTAACTGTTCTGCGCGTCCGTCGGCGTCCGTTAGTCCTTCCTTGCTTACTTGCGCGTGCGTTCTATTGTTTTTAACCCCGTTATGGTACCAGGCCAGGCTGATATCTTTATTGCAGCATAAACTGTTCTAACGCGGTTCACAGATACCATTCGAACGGCATGTGGTATTGGATTCGTTCGTTAGGCCAGTTTTGTGCACAGACAGTAGTTTTCCAAATTTATATGACAGCATAAACTGTTCTAACGCCGGTCGCAGATACCATTCAAACTGCATGTGGTGTTGGACTGTTTCGTTAGGCCAGTTTTGTGCACAAACAGTATTTTCGACAGCATAGGGTTTGTTTTCCAAATTTAAATGAGAGTATTTGTGTATTTGTGTATTAAATAGCCCGTCTAACTTGAGTCGCCGGTACCATTGGGGGTTTAAACATGTCGTCTGCTTGAATATATTGAATAACTCACCACTAACTGTTTCTAGCTTTGGTTATTTTTAAGCAACAACGACACCTGACAGAGCGGACGGACTTGCGGCCACCTGCGAACATTGGTAAGTTGAACTTTGAAGTATATTATTGTCCCACTATGTCAGCGTTTCTATCTTAAATTCAGTTCCACTTATAATTACAGCATTTAAAATAATTACATTTCTAGTTAAAATTACAGACCATGGCATCTTGCGCGTCCGTCGGCGTCCGTTAGTCCTTCCTTGCTTACTTGCGCGTGCGTTCTATTGTTTTTAACCCCGTTATGGTACCAGGCCAGGCTGATATCTTTATTGCAGCATAAACTGTTCTAACGCGGTTCACAGATACCATTCGAACGGCATGTGGTATTGGATTCGTTCGTTAGGCCAGTTTTGTGCACAGACAGTAGTTTTCCAAATTTATATGACAGCATAAACTGTTCTAACGCCGGTCGCAGATACCATTCAAACTGCATGTGGTGTTGGACTGTTTCGTTAGGCCAGTTTTGTGCACAAACAGTATTTTCGACAGCATAGGGTTTGTTTTCCAAATTTAAATGAGAGTATTTGTGTATTTGTGTATTAAATAGCCCGTCTAACTTGAGTCGCTGGTACCATTGGGGTTTAAACATGTCGTCTGCTTGAATATATTGAATAACTCACCACTAACTGTTCTGCGCGTCCGTCGGCGTCCGTTAGTCCTTCCTTGCTTACTTGCGCGTGCGTTCTATTGTTTTTAACCCCGTTATGGTACCAGGCCAGGCTGATATCTTTATTGCAGCATAAACTGTTCTAACGCGGTTCACAGATACCATTCGAACGGCATGTGGTATTGGATTCGTTCGTTAGGCCAGTTTTGTGCACAGACAGTAGTTTTCCAAATTTATATGACAGCATAAACTGTTCTAACGCCGGTCGCAGATACCATTCAAACTGCATGTGGTGTTGGACTGTTTCGTTAGGCCAGTTTTGTGCACAAACAGTATTTTCGACAGCATAGGGTTTGTTTTCCAAATTTAAATGAGAGTATTTGTGTATTTGTGTATTAAATAGCCCGTCTAACTTGAGTCGCTGGTACCATTGGGGGTTTAAACATGTCGTCTGCTTGAATATATTGAATAACTCACCACTAACTGTTTCTAGCTTTGGTTATTTTTAAGCAACAACGACACCTGACAGAGCGGACGGACTTGCGGCCACCTGCGAACATTGGTAAGTTGAACTTTGAAGTATATTATTGTCCCACTATGTCAGCGTTTCTATCTTAAATTCAGTTCCACTTATAATTACAGCATTTAAAATAATTACATTTCTAGTTAAAATTACAGACCATGGCATCTTGCGCGTCCGTCGGCGTCCGTTAGTCCTTCCTTGCTTACTTGCGCGTGCGTTCTATTGTTTTTAACCCCGTTATGGTACCAGGCCAGGCTGATATCTTTATTGCAGCATAAACTGTTCTAACGCGGTTCACAGATACCATTCGAACGGCATGTGGTATTGGATTCGTTCGTTAGGCCAGTTTTGTGCACAGACAGTAGTTTTCCAAATTTATATGACAGCATAAACTGTTCTAACGCCGGTCGCAGATACCATTCAAACTGCATGTGGTGTTGGACTGTTTCGTTAGGCCAGTTTTGTGCACAAACAGTATTTTCGACAGCATAGGGTTTGTTTTCCAAATTTAAATGAGAGTATTTGTGTATTTGTGTATTAAATAGCCCGTCTAACTTGAGTCGCTGGTACCATTGGGGGTTTAAACATGTCGTCTGCTTGAATATATTGAATAACTCACCACTAACTGTTTCTAGCTTTGGTTATTTTTAAGCAACAACGACACCTGACAGAGCGGACGGACTTGCGGCCACCTGCGAACATTGGTAAGTTGAACTTTGAAGTATATTATTGTCCCACTATGTCAGCGTTTCTATCTTAAATTCAGTTCCACTTATAATTACAGCATTTAAAATAATTACATTTCTAGTTAAAATTACAGACCATGGCATCTTGCGCGTCCGTCGGCGTCCGTTAGTCCTTCCTTGCTTACTTGCGCGTGCGTTCTATTGTTTTTAACCCCGTTATGGTACCAGGCCAGGCTGATATCTTTATTGCAGCATAAACTGTTCTAACGCGGTTCACAGATACCATTCGAACGGCATGTGGTATTGGATTCGTTCGTTAGGCCAGTTTTGTGCACAGACAGTAGTTTTCCAAATTTATATGACAGCATAAACTGTTCTAACGCCGGTCGCAGATACCATTCAAACTGCATGTGGTGTTGGACTGTTTCGTTAGGCCAGTTTTGTGCACAAACAGTATTTTCGACAGCATAGGGTTTGTTTTCCAAATTTAAATGAGAGTATTTGTGTATTTGTGTATTAAATAGCCCGTCTAACTTGAGTCGCTGGTACCATTGGGGTTTAAACATGTCGTCTGCTTGAATATATTGAATAACTCACCACTAACTGTTCTGCGCGTCCGTCGGCGTCCGTTAGTCCTTCCTTGCTTACTTGCGCGTGCGTTCTATTGTTTTTAACCCCGTTATGGTACCAGGCCAGGCTGATATCTTTATTGCAGCATAAACTGTTCTAACGCGGTTCACAGATACCATTCGAACGGCATGTGGTATTGGATTCGTTCGTTAGGCCAGTTTTGTGCACAGACAGTAGTTTTCCAAATTTATATGACAGCATAAACTGTTCTAACGCCGGTCGCAGATACCATTCAAACTGCATGTGGTGTTGGACTGTTTCGTTAGGCCAGTTTTGTGCACGAACAGTATTTTCGACAGCATAGGGTTTGTTTTCCAAATTTAAATGAGAGTATTTGTGTATTTGTGTATTAAATAGCCCGTCTAACTTGAGTCGCTGGTACCATTGGGGGTTTAAACATGTCGTCTGCTTGAATATATTGAATAACTCACCACTAACTGTTTCTAGCTTTGGTTATTTTTAAGCAACAACGACACCTGACAGAGCGGACGGACTTGCGGCCACCTGCGAACATTGGTAAGTTGAACTTTGAAGTATATTATTGTCCCACTATGTCAGCGTTTCTATCTTAAATTCAGTTCCACTTATAATTACAGCATTTAAAATAATTACATTTCTAGTTAAAATTACAGACCATGGCATCTTGCGCGTCCGTCGGCGTCCGTTAGTCCTTCCTTGCTTACTTGCGCGTGCGTTCTATTGTTTTTAACCCCGTTATGGTACCAGGCCAGGCTGATATCTTTATTGCAGCATAAACTGTTCTAACGCGGTTCACAGATACCATTCGAACGGCATGTGGTATTGGATTCGTTCGTTAGGCCAGTTTTGTGCACAGACAGTAGTTTTCCAAATTTATATGACAGCATAAACTGTTCTAACGCCGGTCGCAGATACCATTCAAACTGCATGTGGTGTTGGACTGTTTCGTTAGGCCAGTTTTGTGCACAAACAGTATTTTCGACAGCATAGGGTTTGTTTTCCAAATTTAAATGAGAGTATTTGTGTATTTGTGTATTAAATAGCCCGTCTAACTTGAGTCGCTGGTACCATTGGGGTTTAAACATGTCGTCTGCTTGAATATATTGAATAACTCACCACTAACTGTTCTGCGCGTCCGTCGGCGTCCGTTAGTCCTTCCTTGCTTACTTGCGCGTGCGTTCTATTGATTTTAACCCCGTTATGGTACCAGGCCAGGCTGATATCTTTATTGCAGCATAAACTGTTCTAACGCGGTTCACAGATACCATTCGAACGGCATGTGGTATTGGATTCGTTCGTTAGGCCAGTTTTGTGCACAGACAGTAGTTTTCCAAATTTATATGACAGCATAAACTGTTCTAACGCCGGTCGCAGATACCATTCAAACTGCATGTGGTGTTGGACTGTTTCGTTAGGCCAGTTTTGTGCACAAACAGTATTTTCGACAGCATAGGGTTTGTTTTCCAAATTTAAATGAGAGTATTTGTGTATTTGTGTATTAAATAGCCCGTCTAACTTGAGTCGCTGGTACCATTGGGGGTTTAAACATGTCGTCTGCTTGAATATATTGAATAACTCACCACTAACTGTTTCTAGCTTTGGTTATTTTTAAGCAACAACGACACCTGACAGAGCGGACGGACTTGCGGCCACCTGCGAACATTGGTAAGTTGAACTTTGAAGTATATTATTGTCCCACTATGTCAGCGTTTCTATCTTAAATTCAGTTCCACTTATAATTACAGCATTTAAAATAATTACATTTCTAGTTAAAATTACAGACCATGGCATCTTGCGCGTCCGTCGGCGTCCGTTAGTCCTTCCTTGCTTACTTGCGCGTGCGTTCTATTGTTTTTAACCCCGTTATGGTACCAGGCCAGGCTGATATCTTTATTGCAGCATAAACTGTTCTAACGCGGTTCACAGATACCATTCGAACGGCATGTGGTATTGGATTCGTTCGTTAGGCCAGTTTTGTGCACAGACAGTAGTTTTCCAAATTTATATGACAGCATAAACTGTTCTAACGCCGGTCGCAGATACCATTCAAACTGCATGTGGTGTTGGACTGTTTCGTTAGGCCAGTTTTGTGCACAAACAGTATTTTCGACAGCATAGGGTTTGTTTTCCAAATTTAAATGAGAGTATTTGTGTATTTGTGTATTAAATAGCCCGTCTAACTTGAGTCGCTGGTACCATTGGGGTTTAAACATGTCGTCTGCTTGAATATATTGAATAACTCACCACTAACTGTTCTGCGCGTCCGTCGGCGTCCGTTAGTCCTTCCTTGCTTACTTGCGCGTGCGTTCTATTGTTTTTAACCCCGTTATGGTACCAGGCCAGGCTGATATCTTTATTGCAGCATAAACTGTTCTAACGCGGTTCACAGATACCATTCGAACGGCATGTGGTATTGGATTCGTTCGTTAGGCCAGTTTTGTGCACAGACAGTAGTTTTCCAAATTTATATGACAGCATAAACTGTTCTAACGCCGGTCGCAGATACCATTCAAACTGCATGTGGTGTTGGACTGTTTCGTTAGGCCAGTTTTGTGCACAAACAGTATTTTCGACAGCATAGGGTTTGTTTTCCAAATTTAAATGAGAGTATTTGTGTATTTGTGTATTAAATAGCCCGTCTAACTTGAGTCGCTGGTACCATTGGGGGTTTAAACATGTCGTCTGCTTGAATATATTGAATAACTCACCACTAACTGTTTCTAGCTTTGGTTATTTTTAAGCAACAACGACACCTGACAGAGCGGACGGACTTGCGGCCACCTGCGAACATTGGTAAGTTGAACTTTGAAGTATATTATTGTCCCACTATGTCAGCGTTTCTATCTTAAATTCAGTTCCACTTATAATTACAGCATTTAAAATAATTACATTTCTAGTTAAAATTACAGACCATGGCATCTTGCGCGTCCGTCGGCGTCCGTTAGTCCTTCCTTGCTTACTTGCGCGTGCGTTCTATTGTTTTTAACCCCGTTATGGTACCAGGCCAGGCTGATATCTTTATTGCAGCATAAACTGTTCTAACGCGGTTCACAGATACCATTCGAACGACATGTGGTATTGGATTCGTTCGTTAGGCCAGTTTTGTGCACAGACAGTAGTTTTCCAAATTTATATGACAGCATAAACTGTTCTAACGCCGGTCGCAGATACCATTCAAACTGCATGTGGTGTTGGACTGTTTCGTTAGGCCAGTTTTGTGCACAAACAGTATTTTCGACAGCATAGGGTTTGTTTTCCAAATTTAAATGAGAGTATTTGTGTATTTGTGTATTAAATAGCCCGTCTAACTTGAGTCGCCGGTACCATTGGGGGTTTAAACATGTCGTCTGCTTGAATATATTGAATAACTCACCACTAACTGTTTCTAGCTTTGGTTATTTTTAAGCAACAACGACACCTGACAGAGCGGACGGACTTGCGGCCACCTGCGAACATTGGTAAGTTGAACTTTGAAGTATATTATTGTCCCACTATGTCAGCGTTTCTATCTTAAATTCAGTTCCACTTATAATTACAGCATTTAAAATAATTACATTTCTAGTTAAAATTACAGACCATGGCATCTTGCGCGTCCGTCGGCGTCCGTTAGTCCTTCCTTGCTTACTTGCGCGTGCGTTCTATTGTTTTTAACCCCGTTATGGTACCAGGCCAGGCTGATATCTTTATTGCAGCATAAACTGTTCTAACGCGGTTCACAGATACCATTCGAACGGCATGTGGTATTGGATTCGTTCGTTAGGCCAGTTTTGTGCACAGACAGTAGTTTTCCAAATTTATATGACAGCATAAACTGTTCTAACGCCGGTCGCAGATACCATTCAAACTGCATGTGGTGTTGGACTGTTTCGTTAGGCCAGTTTTGTGCACAAACAGTATTTTCGACAGCATAGGGTTTGTTTTCCAAATTTAAATGAGAGTATTTGTGTATTTGTGTATTAAATAGCCCGTCTAACTTGAGTCGCTGGTACCATTGGGGTTTAAACATGTCGTCTGCTTGAATATATTGAATAACTCACCACTAACTGTTCTGCGCGTCCGTCGGCGTCCGTTAGTCCTTCCTTGCTTACTTGCGCGTGCGTTCTATTGTTTTTAACCCCGTTATGGTACCAGGCCAGGCTGATATCTTTATTGCAGCATAAACTGTTCTAACGCGGTTCACAGTTACCATTCGAACGGCATGTGGTATTGGATTCGTTCGTTAGGCCAGTTTTGTGCACAGACAGTAGTTTTCCAAATTTATATGACAGCATAAACTGTTCTAACGCCGGTCGCAGATACCATTCAAACTGCATGTGGTGTTGGACTGTTTCGTTAGGCCAGTTTTGTGCACAAACAGTATTTTCGACAGCATAGGGTTTGTTTTCCAAATTTAAATGAGAGTATTTGTGTATTTGTGTATTAAATAGCCCGTCTAACTTGAGTCGCTGGTACCATTGGGGGTTTAAACATGTCGTCTGCTTGAATATATTGAATAACTCACCACTAACTGTTTCTAGCTTTGGTTATTTTTAAGCAACAACGACACCTGACAGAGCGGACGGACTTGCGGCCACCTGCGAACATTGGTAAGTTGAACTTTGAAGTATATTATTGTCCCACTATGTCAGCGTTTCTATCTTAAATTCAGTTCCACTTATAATTACAGCATTTAAAATAATTACATTTCTAGTTAAAATTACAGACCATGGCATCTTGCGCGTCCGTCGGCGTCCGTTAGTCCTTCCTTGCTTACTTGCGCGTGCGTTCTATTGTTTTTAACCCCGTTATGGTACCAGGCCAGGCTGATATCTTTATTGCAGCATAAACTGTTCTAACGCGGTTCACAGATACCATTCGAACGGCATGTGGTATTGGATTCGTTCGTTAGGCCAGTTTTGTGCACAGACAGTAGTTTTCCAAATTTATATGACAGCATAAACTGTTCTAACGCCGGTCGCAGATACCATTCAAACTGCATGTGGTGTTGGACTGTTTCGTTAGGCCAGTTTTGTGCACAAACAGTATTTTCGACAGCATAGGGTTTGTTTTCCAAATTTAAATGAGAGTATTTGTGTATTTGTGTATTAAATAGCCCGTCTAACTTGAGTCGCTGGTACCATTGGGGTTTAAACATGTCGTCTGCTTGAATATATTGAATAACTCACCACTAACTGTTCTGCGCGTCCGTCGGCGTCCGTTAGTCCTTCCTTGCTTACTTGCGCGTGCGTTCTATTGTTTTTAACCCCGTTATGGTACCAGGCCAGGCTGATATCTTTATTGCAGCATAAACTGTTCTAACGCGGTTCACAGATACCATTCGAACGGCATGTGGTATTGGATTCGTTCGTTAGGCCAGTTTTGTGCACAGACAGTAGTTTTCCAAATTTATATGACAGCATAAACTGTTCTAACGCCGGTCGCAGATACCATTCAAACTGCATGTGGTGTTGGACTGTTTCGTTAGGCCAGTTTTGTGCACAAACAGTATTTTCGACAGCATAGGGTTTGTTTTCCAAATTTAAATGAGAGTATTTGTGTATTTGTGTATTAAATAGCCCGTCTAACTTGAGTCGCTGGTACCATTGGGGGTTTAAACATGTCGTCTGCTTGAATATATTGAATAACTCACCACTAACTGTTCTGCGCGTCCGTCGGCGTCCGTTAGTCCTTCCTTGCTTACTTGCGCGTGCGTTCTATTGTTTTTAACCCCGTTATGGTACCAGGCCAGGCTGATATCTTTATTGCAGCATAAACTGTTCTAACGCGGTTCACAGATACCATTCGAACGGCATGTGGTATTGGATTCGTTCGTTAGGCCAGTTTTGTGCACAGACAGTAGTTTTCCAAATTTATATGACAGCATAAACTGTTCTAACGCCGGTCGCAGATACCATTCAAACTGCATGTGGTGTTGGACTGTTTCGTTAGGCCAGTTTTGTGCACAAACAGTATTTTCGACAGCATAGGGTTTGTTTTCCAAATTTAAATGAGAGTATTTGTGTATTTGTGTATTAAATAGCCCGTCTAACTTGAGTCGCTGGTACCATTGGGGGTTTAAACATGTCGTCTGCTTGAATATATTGAATAACTCACCACTAACTGTTTCTAGCTTTGGTTATTTTTAAGCAACAACGACACCTGACAGAGCGGACGGACTTGCGGCCACCTGCGAACATTGGTAAGTTGAACTTTGAAGTATATTATTGTCCCACTATGTCAGCGTTTCTATCTTAAATTCAGTTCCACTTATAATTACAGCATTTAAAATAATTACATTTCTAGTTAAAATTACAGACCATGGCATCTTGCGCGTCCGTCGGCGTCCGTTAGTCCTTCCTTGCTTACTTGCGCGTGCGTTCTATTGTTTTTAACCCCGTTATGGTACCAGGCCAGGCTGATATCTTTATTGCAGCATAAACTGTTCTAACGCGGTTCACAGATACCATTCGAACGGCATGTGGTATTGGATTCGTTCGTTAGGCCAGTTTTGTGCACAGACAGTAGTTTTCCAAATTTATATGACAGCATAAACTGTTCTAACGCCGGTCGCAGATACCATTCAAACTGCATGTGGTGTTGGACAGTTTCGTTAGGCCAGTTTTGTGCACAAACAGTATTTTCGACAGCATAGGGTTTGTTTTCCAAATTTAAATGAGAGTATTTGTGTATTTGTGTATTAAATAGCCCGTCTAACTTGAGTCGCTGGTACCATTGGGGTTTAAACATGTCGTCTGCTTGAATATATTGAATAACTCACCACTAACTGTTCTGCGCGTCCGTCGGCGTCCGTTAGTCCTTCCTTGCTTACTTGCGCGTGCGTTCTATTGTTTTTAACCCCGTTATGGTACCAGGCCAGGCTGATATCTTTATTGCAGCATAAACTGTTCTAACGCGGTTCACAGATACCATTCGAACGGCATGTGGTATTGGATTCGTTCGTTAGGCCAGTTTTGTGCACAGACAGTAGTTTTCCAAATTTATATGACAGCATAAACTGTTCTAACGCCGGTCGCAGATACCATTCAAACTGCATGTGGTGTTGGACTGTTTCGTTAGGCCAGTTTTGTGCACAAACAGTATTTTCGACAGCATAGGGTTTGTTTTCCAAATTTAAATGAGAGTATTTGTGTATTTGTGTATTAAATAGCCCGTCTAACTTGAGTCGCTGGTACCATTGGGGGTTTAAACATGTCGTCTGCTTGAATATATTGAATAACTCACCACTAACTGTTTCTAGCTTTGGTTATTTTTAAGCAACAACGACACCTGACAGAGCGGACGGACTTGCGGCCACCTGCGAACATTGGTAAGTTGAACTTTGAAGTATATTATTGTCCCACTATGTCAGCGTTTCTATCTTAAATTCAGTTCCACTTATAATTACAGCATTTAAAATAATTACATTTCTAGTTAAAATTACAGACCATGGCATCTTGCGCGTCCGTCGGCGTCCGTTAGTCCTTCCTTGCTTACTTGCGCGTGCGTTCTATTGTTTTTAACCCCGTTATGGTACCAGGCCAGGCTGATATCTTTATTGCAGCATAAACTGTTCTAACGCGGTTCACAGATACCATTCGAACGGCATGTGGTATTGGATTCGTTCGTTAGGCCAGTTTTGTGCACAGACAGTAGTTTTCCAAATTTATATGACAGCATAAACTGTTCTAACGCCGGTCGCAGATACCATTCAAACTGCATGTGGTGTTGGACTGTTTCGTTAGGCCAGTTTTGTGCACAAACAGTATTTTCGACAGCATAGGGTTTGTTTTCCAAATTTAAATGAGAGTATTTGTGTATTTGTGTATTAAATAGCCCGTCTAACTTGAGTCGCTGGTACCATTGGGGTTTAAACATGTCGTCTGCTTGAATATATTGAATAACTCACCGCTAACTGTTCTGCGCGTCCGTCGGCGTCCGTTAGTCCTTCCTTGCTTACTTGCGCGTGCGTTCTATTGTTTTTAACCCCGTTATGGTACCAGGCCAGGCTGATATCTTTATTGCAGCATAAACTGTTCTAACGCGGTTCACAGATACCATTCGAACTGCATGTGGTATTGGATTCGTTCGTTAGGCCAGTTTTGTGCACAGACAGTAGTTTTCCAAATTTATATGACAGCATAAACTGTTCTAACGCCGGTCGCAGATACCATTCAAACTGCATGTGGTGTTGGACTGTTTCGTTAGGCCAGTTTTGTGCACAAACAGTATTTTCGACAGCATAGGGTTTGTTTTCCAAATTTAAATGAGAGTATTTGTGTATTTGTGTATTAAATAGCCCGTCTAACTTGAGTCGCTGGTACCATTGGGGGTTTAAACATGTCGTCTGCTTGAATATATTGAATAACTCACCACTAACTGTTTCTAGCTTTGGTTATTTTTAAGCAACAACGACACCTGACAGAGCGGACGGACTTGCGGCCACCTGCGAACATTGGTAAGTTGAACTTTGAAGTATATTATTGTCCCACTATGTCAGCGTTTCTATCTTAAATTCAGTTCCACTTATAATTACAGCATTTAAAATAATTACATTTCTAGTTAAAATTACAGACCATGGCATCTTGCGCGTCCGTCGGCGTCCGTTAGTCCTTCCTTGCTTACTTGCGCGTGCGTTCTATTGTTTTTAACCCCGTTATGGTACCAGGCCAGGCTGATATCTTTATTGCAGCATAAACTGTTCTAACGCGGTTCACAGATACCATTCGAACGGCATGTGGTATTGGATTCGTTCGTTAGGCCAGTTTTGTGCACAGACAGTAGTTTTCCAAATTTATATGACAGCATAAACTGTTCTAACGCCGGTCGCAGATACCATTCAAACTGCATGTGGTGTTGGACTGTTTCGTTAGGCCAGTTTTGTGCACAAACAGTATTTTCGACAGCATAGGGTTTGTTTTCCAAATTTAAATGAGAGTATTTGTGTATTTGTGTATTAAATAGCCCGTCTAACTTGAGTCGCTGGTACCATTGGGGGTTTAAACATGTCGTCTGCTTGAATATATTGAATAACTCACCACTAACTGTTTCTAGCTTTGGTTATTTTTAAGCAACAACGACACCTGACAGAGCGGACGGACTTGCGGCCACCTGCGAACATTGGTAAGTTGAACTTTGAAGTATATTATTGTCCCACTATGTCAGCGTTTCTATCTTAAATTCAGTTCCACTTATAATTACAGCATTTAAAATAATTACATTTCTAGTTAAAATTACAGACCATGGCATCTTGCGCGTCCGTCGGCGTCCGTTAGTCCTTCCTTGCTTACTTGCGCGTGCGTTCTATTGTTTTTAACCCCGTTATGGTACCAGGCCAGGCTGATATCTTTATTGCAGCATAAACTGTTCTAACGCGGTTCACAGATACCATTCGAACGGCATGTGGTATTGGATTCGTTCGTTAGGCCAGTTTTGTGCACAGACAGTAGTTTTCCAAATTTATATGACAGCATAAACTGTTCTAACGCCGGTCGCAGATACCATTCAAACTGCATGTGGTGTTGGACTGTTTCGTTAGGCCAGTTTTGTGCACAAACAGTATTTTCGACAGCATAGGGTTTGTTTTCCAAATTTAAATGAGAGTATTTGTGTATTTGTGTATTAAATAGCCCGTCTAACTTGAGTCGCTGGTACCATTGGGGTTTAAACATGTCGTCTGCTTGAATATATTGAATAACTCACCACTAACTGTTCTGCGCGTCCGTCGGCGTCCGTTAGTCCTTCCTTGCTTACTTGCGCGTGCGTTCTATTGTTTTTAACCCCGTTATGGTACCAGGCCAGGCTGATATCTTTATTGCAGCATAAACTGTTCTAACGCGGTTCACAGATACCATTCGAACGGCATGTGGTATTGGATTCGTTCGTTAGGCCAGTTTTGTGCACAGACAGTAGTTTTCCAAATTTATATGACAGCATAAACTGTTCTAACGCCGGTCGCAGATACCATTCAAACTGCATGTGGTGTTGGACTGTTTCGTTAGGCCAGTTTTGTGCACGAACAGTATTTTCGACAGCATAGGGTTTGTTTTCCAAATTTAAATGAGAGTATTTGTGTATTTGTGTATTAAATAGCCCGTCTAACTTGAGTCGCTGGTACCATTGGGGGTTTAAACATGTCGTCTGCTTGAATATATTGAATAACTCACCACTAACTGTTTCTAGCTTTGGTTATTTTTAAGCAACAACGACACCTGACAGAGCGGACGGACTTGCGGCCACCTGCGAACATTGGTAAGTTGAACTTTGAAGTATATTATTGTCCCACTATGTCAGCGTTTCTATCTTAAATTCAGTTCCACTTATAATTACAGCATTTAAAATAATTACATTTCTAGTTAAAATTACAGACCATGGCATCTTGCGCGTCCGTCGGCGTCCGTTAGTCCTTCCTTGCTTACTTGCGCGTGCGTTCTATTGTTTTTAACCCCGTTATGGTACCAGGCCAGGCTGATATCTTTATTGCAGCATAAACTGTTCTAACGCGGTTCACAGATACCATTCGAACGGCATGTGGTATTGGATTCGTTCGTTAGGCCAGTTTTGTGCACAGACAGTAGTTTTCCAAATTTATATGACAGCATAAACTGTTCTAACGCCGGTCGCAGATACCATTCAAACTGCATGTGGTGTTGGACTGTTTCGTTAGGCCAGTTTTGTGCACAAACAGTATTTTCGACAGCATAGGGTTTGTTTTCCAAATTTAAATGAGAGTATTTGTGTATTTGTGTATTAAATAGCCCGTCTAACTTGAGTCGCTGGTACCATTGGGGGTTTAAACATGTCGTCTGCTTGAATATATTGAATAACTCACCACTAACTGTTCTGCGCGTCCGTCGGCGTCCGTTAGTCCTTCCTTGCTTACTTGCGCGTGCGTTCTATTGTTTTTAACCCCGTTATGGTACCAGGCCAGGCTGATATCTTTATTGCAGCATAAACTGTTCTAACGCGGTTCACAGATACCATTCGAACGGCATGTGGTATTGGATTCGTTCGTTAGGCCAGTTTTGTGCACAGACAGTAGTTTTCCAAATTTATATGACAGCATAAACTGTTCTAACGCCGGTCGCAGATACCATTCAAACTGCATGTGGTGTTGGACTGTTTCGTTAGGCCAGTTTTGTGCACAAACAGTATTTTCGACAGCATAGGGTTTGTTTTCCAAATTTAAATGAGAGTATTTGTGTATTTGTGTATTAAATAGCCCGTCTAACTTGAGTCGCTGGTACCATTGGGGGTTTAAACATGTCGTCTGCTTGAATATATTGAATAACTCACCACTAACTGTTTCTAGCTTTGGTTATTTTTAAGCAACAACGACACCTGACAGAGCGGACGGACTTGCGGCCACCTGCGAACATTGGTAAGTTGAACTTTGAAGTATATTATTGTCCCACTATGTCAGCGTTTCTATCTTAAATTCAGTTCCACTTATAATTACAGCATTTAAAATAATTACATTTCTAGTTAAAATTACAGACCATGGCATCTTGCGCGTCCGTCGGCGTCCGTTAGTCCTTCCTTGCTTACTTGCGCGTGCGTTCTATTGTTTTTAACCCCGTTATGGTACCAGGCCAGGCTGATATCTTTATTGCAGCATAAACTGTTCTAACGCGGTTCACAGATACCATTCGAACGGCATGTGGTATTGGATTCGTTCGTTAGGCCAGTTTTGTGCACAGACAGTAGTTTTCCAAATTTATATGACAGCATAAACTGTTCTAACGCCGGTCGCAGATACCATTCAAACTGCATGTGGTGTTGGACTGTTTCGTTAGGCCAGTTTTGTGCACAAACAGTATTTTCGACAGCATAGGGTTTGTTTTCCAAATTTAAATGAGAGTATTTGTGTATTTGTGTATTAAATAGCCCGTCTAACTTGAGTCGCTGGTACCATTGGGGTTTAAACATGTCGTCTGCTTGAATATATTGAATAACTCACCACTAACTGTTCTGCGCGTCCGTCGGCGTCCGTTAGTCCTTCCTTGCTTACTTGCGCGTGCGTTCTATTGTTTTTAACCCCGTTATGGTACCAGGCCAGGCTGATATCTTTATTGCAGCATAAACTGTTCTAACGCGGTTCACAGATACCATTCGAACGGCATGTGGTATTGGATTCGTTCGTTAGGCCAGTTTTGTGCACAGACAGTAGTTTTCCAAATTTATATGACAGCATAAACTGTTCTAACGCCGGTCGCAGATACCATTCAAACTGCATGTGGTGTTGGACTGTTTCGTTAGGCCAGTTTTGTGCACAAACAGTATTTTCGACAGCATAGGGTTTGTTTTCCAAATTTAAATGAGAGTATTTGTGTATTTGTGTATTAAATAGCCCGTCTAACTTGAGTCGCTGGTACCATTGGG
The DNA here is from genome assembly GCA_922989275.2 of Gari tellinella. Lineage (NCBI taxonomy): Eukaryota > Metazoa > Mollusca > Bivalvia > Cardiida > Psammobiidae > Gari > Gari tellinella. Next base: position 68,623,712 of record OV277859.1, read on the forward strand.
GGTTTAAACATGTCGTCTGCTTGAATATATTGAATAACTCACCACTAACTGTTTCTAGCTTTGGTTATTTTTAAGCAACAACGACACCTGACAGAGCGGACGGACTTGCGGCCACCTGCGAACATTGGTAAGTTGAACTTTGAAGTATATTATTGTCCCACTATGTCAGCGTTTCTATCTTAAATTCAGTTCCACTTATAATTACAGCATTTAAAATAATTACATTTCTAGTTAAAATTACAGACCATGGCATCTTGCGCGTCCGTCGGCGTCCGTTAGTCCTTCCTTGCTTACTTGCGCGTGCGTTCTATTGTTTTTAACCCCGTTATGGTACCAGGCCAGGCTGATATCTTTATTGCAGCATAAACTGTTCTAACGCGGTTCACAGATACCATTCGCACGGCATGTGGTATTGGATTCGTTCGTTAGGCCAGTTTTGTGCACAGACAGTAGTTTTCCAAATTTATATGACAGCATAAACTGTTCTAACGCCGGTCGCAGATACCATTCAAACTGCATGTGGTGTTGGACTGTTTCGTTAGGCCAGTTTTGTGCACAAACAGTATTTTCGACAGCATAGGGTTTGTTTTCCAAATTTAAATGAGAGTATTTGTGTATTTGTGTATTAAATAGCCCGTCTAACTTGAGTCGCTGGTACCATTGGGGGTTTAAACATGTCGTCTGCTTGAATATATTGAATAACTCACCACTAACTGTTTCTAGCTTTGGTTATTTTTAAGCAACAACGACACCTGACAGAGCGGACGGACTTGCGGCCACCTGCGAACATTGGTAAGTTGAACTTTGAAGTATATTATTGTCCCACTATGTCAGCGTTTCTATCTTAAATTCAGTTCCACTTATAATTACAGCATTTAAAATAATTACATTTCTAGTTAAAATTACAGACCATGGCATCTTGCGCGTCCGTCGGCGTCCGTTAGTCCTTCCTTGCTTACTTGCGCGTGCGTTCTATTGTTTTTAACCCCGTTATGGTACCAGGCCAGGCTGATATCTTTATTGCAGCATAAACTGTTCTAACGCGGTTCACAGATACCATTCGAACGGCATGTGGTATTGGATTCGTTCGTTAGGCCAGTTTTGTGCACAGACAGTAGTTTTCCAAATTTATATGACAGCATAAACTGTTCTAACGCCGGTCGCAGATACCATTCAAACTGCATGTGGTGTTGGACTGTTTCGTTAGGCCAGTTTTGTGCACAAACAGTATTTTCGACAGCATAGGGTTTGTTTTCCAAATTTAAATGAGAGTATTTGTGTATTTGTGTATTAAATAGCCCGTCTAACTTGAGTCGCTGGTACCATTGGGGTTTAAACATGTCGTCTGCTTGAATATATTGAATAACTCACCACTAACTGTTCTGCGCGTCCGTCGGCGTCCGTTAGTCCTTCCTTGCTTACTTGCGCGTGCGTTCTATTGTTTTTAACCCCGTTATGGTACCAGGCCAGGCTGATATCTTTATTGCAGCATAAACTGTTCTAACGCGGTTCACAGATACCATTCGAACGGCATGTGGTATTGGATTCGTTCGTTAGGCCAGTTTTGTGCACAGACAGTAGTTTTCCAAATTTATATGACAGCATAAACTGTTCTAACGCCGGTCGCAGATACCATTCAAACTGCATGTGGTGTTGGACTGTTTCGTTAGGCCAGTTTTGTGCACAAACAGTATTTTCGACAGCATAGGGTTTGTTTTCCAAATTTAAATGAGAGTATTTGTGTATTTGTGTATTAAATAGCCCGTCTAACTTGAGTCGCTGGTACCATTGGGGGTTTAAACATGTCGTCTGCTTGAATATATTGAATAACTCACCACTAACTGTTTCTAGCTTTGGTTATTTTTAAGCAACAACGACACCTGACAGAGCGGACGGACTTGCGGCCACCTGCGAACATTGGTAAGTTGAACTTTGAAGTATATTATTGTCCCACTATGTCAGCGTTTCTATCTTAAATTCAGTTCCACTTATAATTACAGCATTTAAAATAATTACATTTCTAGTTAAAATTACAGACCATGGCATCTTGCGCGTCCGTCGGCGTCCGTTAGTCCTTCCTTGCTTACTTGCGCGTGCGTTCTATTGTTTTTAACCCCGTTATGGTACCAGGCCAGGCTGATATCTTTATTGCAGCATAAACTGTTCTAACGCGGTTCACAGATACCATTCGAACGGCATGTGGTATTGGATTCGTTCGTTAGGCCAGTTTTGTGCACAGACAGTAGTTTTCCAAATTTATATGACAGCATAAACTGTTCTAACGCCGGTCGCAGATACCATTCAAACTGCATGTGGTGTTGGACTGTTTCGTTAGGCCAGTTTTGTGCACAAACAGTATTTTCGACAGCATAGGGTTTGTTTTCCAAATTTAAATGAGAGTATTTGTGTATTTGTGTATTAAATAGCCCGTCTAACTTGAGTCGCTGGTACCATTGGGGTTTAAACATGTCGTCTGCTTGAATATATTGAATAACTCACCACTAACTGTTCTGCGCGTCCGTCGGCGTCCGTTAGTCCTTCCTTGCTTACTTGCGCGTGCGTTCTATTGTTTTTAACCCCGTTATGGTACCAGGCCAGGCTGATATCTTTATTGCAGCATAAACTGTTCTAACGCGGTTCACAGATACCATTCGAACGGCATGTGGTATTGGATTCGTTCGTTAGGCCAGTTTTGTGCACAGACAGTAGTTTTCCAAATTTATATGACAGCATAAACTGTTCTAACGCCGGTCGCAGATACCATTCAAACTGCATGTGGTGTTGGACTGTTTCGTTAGGCCAGTTTTGTGCACAAACAGTATTTTCGACAGCATAGGGTTTGTTTTCCAAATTTAAATGAGAGTATTTGTGTATTTGTGTATTAAATAGCCCGTCTAACTTGAGTCGCTGGTACCATTGGGGGTTTAAACATGTCGTCTGCTTGAATATATTGAATAACTCACCACTAACTGTTTCTAGCTTTGGTTATTTTTAAGCAACAACGACACCTGACAGAGCGGACGGACTTGCGGCCACCTGCGAACATTGGTAAGTTGAACTTTGAAGTATATTATTGTCCCACTATGTCAGCGTTTCTATCTTAAATTCAGTTCCACTTATAATTACAGCATTTAAAATAATTACATTTCTAGTTAAAATTACAGACCATGGCATCTTGCGCGTCCGTCGGCGTCCGTTAGTCCTTCCTTGCTTACTTGCGCGTGCGTTCTATTGTTTTTAACCCCGTTATGGTACCAGGCCAGGCTGATATCTTTATTGCAGCATAAACTGTTCTAACGCGGTTCACAGATACCATTCGAACGGCATGTGGTATTGGATTCGTTCGTTAGGCCAGTTTTGTGCACAGACAGTAGTTTTCCAAATTTATATGACAGCATAAACTGTTCTAACGCCGGTCGCAGATACCATTCAAACTGCATGTGGTGTTGGACTGTTTCGTTAGGCCAGTTTTGTGCACAAACAGTATTTTCGACAGCATAGGGTTTGTTTTCCAAATTTAAATGAGAGTATTTGTGTATTTGTGTATTAAATAGCCCGTCTAACTTGAGTCGCTGGTACCATTGGGGTTTAAACATGTCGTCTGCTTGAATATATTGAATAACTCACCACTAACTGTTCTGCGCGTCCGTCGGCGTCCGTTAGTCCTTCCTTGCTTACTTGCGCGTGCGTTCTATTGTTTTTAACCCCGTTATGGTACCAGGCCAGGCTGATATCTTTATTGCAGCATAAACTGTTCTAACGCGGTTCACAGATACCATTCGAACGGCATGTGGTATTGGATTCGTTCGTTAGGCCAGTTTTGTGCACAGACAGTAGTTTTCCAAATTTATATGACAGCATAAACTGTTCTAACGCCGGTCGCAGATACCATTCAAACTGCATGTGGTGTTGGACTGTTTCGTTAGGCCAGTTTTGTGCACAAACAGTATTTTCGACAGCATAGGGTTTGTTTTCCAAATTTAAATGAGAGTATTTGTGTATTTGTGTATTAAATAGCCCGTCTAACTTGAGTCGCTGGTACCATTGGGGGTTTAAACATGTCGTCTGCTTGAATATATTGAATAACTCACCACTAACTGTTTCTAGCTTTGGTTATTTTTAAGCAACAACGACACCTGACAGAGCGGACGGACTTGCGGCCACCTGCGAACATTGGTAAGTTGAACTTTGAAGTATATTATTGTCCCACTATGTCAGCGTTTCTATCTTAAATTCAGTTCCACTTATAATTACAGCATTTAAAATAATTACATTTCTAGTTAAAATTACAGACCATGGCATCTTGCGCGTCCGTCGGCGTCCGTTAGTCCTTCCTTGCTTACTTGCGCGTGCGTTCTATTGTTTTTAACCCCGTTATGGTACCAGGCCAGGCTGATATCTTTATTGCAGCATAAACTGTTCTAACGCGGTTCACAGATACCATTCGAACGGCATGTGGTATTGGATTCGTTCGTTAGGCCAGTTTTGTGCACAGACAGTAGTTTTCCAAATTTATATGACAGCATAAACTGTTCTAACGCCGGTCGCAGATACCATTCAAACTGCATGTGGTGTTGGACTGTTTCGTTAGGCCAGTTTTGTGCACAAACAGTATTTTCGACAGCATAGGGTTTGTTTTCCAAATTTAAATGAGAGTATTTGTGTATTTGTGTATTAAATAGCCCGTCTAACTTGAGTCGCTGGTACCATTGGGGTTTAAACATGTCGTCTGCTTGAATATATTGAATAACTCACCACTAACTGTTCTGCGCGTCCGTCGGCGTCCGTTAGTCCTTCCTTGCTTACTTGCGCGTGCGTTCTATTGTTTTTAACCCCGTTATGGTACCAGGCCAGGCTGATATCTTTATTGCAGCATAAACTGTTCTAACGCGGTTCACAGATACCATTCGAACGGCATGTGGTATTGGATTCGTTCGTTAGGCCAGTTTTGTGCACAGACAGTAGTTTTCCAAATTTATATGACAGCATAAACTGTTCTAACGCCGGTCGCAGATACCATTCAAACTGCATGTGGTGTTGGACTGTTTCGTTAGGCCAGTTTTGTGCACAAACAGTATTTTCGACAGCATAGGGTTTGTTTTCCAAATTTAAATGAGAGTATTTGTGTATTTGTGTATTAAATAGCCCGTCTAACTTGAGTCGCTGGTACCATTGGGGGTTTAAACATGTCGTCTGCTTGAATATATTGAATAACTCACCACTAACTGTTTCTAGCTTTGGTTATTTTTAAGCAACAACGACACCTGACAGAGCGGACGGACTTGCGGCCACCTGCGAACATTGGTAAGTTGAACTTTGAAGTATATTATTGTCCCACTATGTCAGCGTTTCTATCTTAAATTCAGTTCCACTTATAATTACAGCATTTAAAATAATTACATTTCTAGTTAAAATTACAGACCATGGCATCTTGCGCGTCCGTCGGCGTCCGTTAGTCCTTCCTTGCTTACTTGCGCGTGCGTTCTATTGTTTTTAACCCCGTTATGGTACCAGGCCAGGCTGATATCTTTATTGCAGCATAAACTGTTCTAACGCGGTTCACAGATACCATTCGAACGGCATGTGGTATTGGATTCGTTCGTTAGGCCAGTTTTGTGCACAGACAGTAGTTTTCCAAATTTATATGACAGCATAAACTGTTCTAACGCCGGTCGCAGATACCATTCAAACTGCATGTGGTGTTGGACTGTTTCGTTAGGCCAGTTTTGTGCACAAACAGTATTTTCGACAGCATAGGGTTTGTTTTCCAAATTTAAATGAGAGTATTTGTGTATTTGTGTATTAAATAGCCCGTCTAACTTGAGTCGCTGGTACCATTGGGGGTTTAAACATGTCGTCTGCTTGAATATATTGAATAACTCACCACTAACTGTTTCTAGCTTTGGTTATTTTTAAGCAACAACGACACCTGACAGAGCGGACGGACTTGCGGCCACCTGCGAACACTGGTAAGTTGAACTTTGAAGTATATTATTGTCCCACTATGTCAGCGTTTCTATCTTAAATTCAGTTCCACTTATAATTACAGCATTTAAAATAATTACATTTCTAGTTAAAATTACAGACCATGGCATCTTGCGCGTCCGTCGGCGTCCGTTAGTCCTTCCTTGCTTACTTGCGCGTGCGTTCTATTGTTTTTAACCCCGTTATGGTACCAGGCCAGGCTGATATCTTTATTGCAGCATAAACTGTTCTAACGCGGTTCACAGATACCATTCGAACGGCATGTGGTATTGGATTCGTTCGTTAGGCCAGTTTTGTGCACAGACAGTAGTTTTCCAAATTTATATGACAGCATAAACTGTTCTAACGCCGGTCGCAGATACCATTCAAACTGCATGTGGTGTTGGACTGTTTCGTTAGGCCAGTTTTGTGCACAAACAGTATTTTCGACAGCATAGGGTTTGTTTTCCAAATTTAAATGAGAGTATTTGTGTATTTGTGTATTAAATAGCCCGTCTAACTTGAGTCGCTGGTACCATTGGGGTTTAAACATGTCGTCTGCTTGAATATATTGAATAACTCACCACTAACTGTTCTGCGCGTCCGTCGGCGTCCGTTAGTCCTTCCTTGCTTACTTGCGCGTGCGTTCTATTGTTTTTAACCCCGTTATGGTACCAGGCCAGGCTGATATCTTTATTGCAGCATAAACTGTTCTAACGCGGTTCACAGATACCATTCGAACGGCATGTGGTATTGGATTCGTTCGTTAGGCCAGTTTTGTGCACAGACAGTAGTTTTCCAAATTTATATGACAGCATAAACTGTTCTAACGCCGGTCGCAGATACCATTCAAACTGCATGTGGTGTTGGACTGTTTCGTTAGGCCAGTTTTGTGCACAAACAGTATTTTCGACAGCATAGGGTTTGTTTTCCAAATTTAAATGAGAGTATTTGTGTATTTGTGTATTAAATAGCCCGTCTAACTTGAGTCGCTGGTACCATTGGGGTTTAAACATGTCGTCTGCTTGAATATATTGAATAACTCACCACTAACTGTTCTGCGCGTCCGTCGGCGTCCGTTAGTCCTTCCTTGCTTACTTGCGCGTGCGTTCTATTGTTTTTAACCCCGTTATGGTACCAGGCCAGGCTGATATCTTTATTGCAGCATAAACTGTTCTAACGCGGTTCACAGATACCATTCGAACGGCATGTGGTATTGGATTCGTTCGTTAGGCCAGTTTTGTGCACAGACAGTAGTTTTCCAAATTTATATGACAGCATAAACTGTTCTAACGCCGGTCGCAGATACCATTCAAACTGCATGTGGTGTTGGACTGTTTCGTTAGGCCAGTTTTGTGCACAAACAGTATTTTCGACAGCATAGGGTTTGTTTTCCAAATTTAAATGAGAGTATTTGTGTATTTGTGTATTAAATAGCCCGTCTAACTTGAGTCGCTGGTACCATTGGGGGTTTAAACATGTCGTCTGCTTGAATATATTGAATAACTCACCACTAACTGTTTCTAGCTTTGGTTATTTTTAAGCAACAACGACACCTGACAGAGCGGACGGACTTGCGGCCACCTGCGAACATTGGTAAGTTGAACTTTGAAGTATATTATTGTCCCACTATGTCAGCGTTTCTATCTTAAATTCAGTTCCACTTATAATTACAGCATTTAAAATAATTACATTTCTAGTTAAAATTACAGACCATGGCATCTTGCGCGTCCGTCGGCGTCCGTTAGTCCTTCCTTGCTTACTTGCGCGTGCGTTCTATTGTTTTTAACCCCGTTATGGTACCAGGCCAGGCTGATATCTTTATTGCAGCATAAACTGTTCTAACGCGGTTCACAGATACCATTCGAACGGCATGTGGTATTGGATTCGTTCGTTAGGCCAGTTTTGTGCACAGACAGTAGTTTTCCAAATTTATATGACAGCATAAACTGTTCTAACGCCGGTCGCAGATACCATTCAAACTGCATGTGGTGTTGGACTGTTTCGTTAGGCCAGTTTTGTGCACAAACAGTATTTTCGACAGCATAGGGTTTGTTTTCCAAATTTAAATGAGAGTATTTGTGTATTTGTGTATTAAATAGCCCGTCTAACTTGAGTCGCTGGTACCATTGGGGTTTAAACATGTCGTCTGCTTGAATATATTGAATAACTCACCACTAACTGTTCTGCGCGTCCGTCGGCGTCCGTTAGTCCTTCCTTGCTTACTTGCGCGTGCGTTCTATTGTTTTTAACCCCGTTATGGTACCAGGCCAGGCTGATATCTTTATTGCAGCATAAACTGTTCTAACGCGGTTCACAGATACCATTCGAACGGCATGTGGTATTGGATTCGTTCGTTAGGCCAGTTTTGTGCACAGACAGTAGTTTTCCAAATTTATATGACAGCATAAACTGTTCTAACGCCGGTCGCAGATACCATTCAAACTGCATGTGGTGTTGGACTGTTTCGTTAGGCCAGTTTTGTGCACAAACAGTATTTTCGACAGCATAGGGTTTGTTTTCCAAATTTAAATGAGAGTATTTGTGTATTTGTGTATTAAATAGCCCGTCTAACTTGAGTCGCTGGTACCATTGGGGGTTTAAACATGTCGTCTGCTTGAATATATTGAATAACTCACCACTAACTGTTTCTAGCTTTGGTTATTTTTAAGCAACAACGACACCTGACAGAGCGGACGGACTTGCGGCCACCTGCGAACATTGGTAAGTTGAACTTTGAAGTATATTATTGTCCCACTATGTCAGCGTTTCTATCTTAAATTCAGTTCCACTTATAATTACAGCATTTAAAATAATTACATTTCTAGTTAAAATTACAGACCATGGCATCTTGCGCGTCCGTCGGCGTCCGTTAGTCCTTCCTTGCTTACTTGCGCGTGCGTTCTATTGTTTTTAACCCCGTTATGGTACCAGGCCAGGCTGATATCTTTATTGCAGCATAAACTGTTCTAACGCGGTTCACAGATACCATTCGAACGGCATGTGGTATTGGATTCGTTCGTTAGGCCAGTTTTGTGCACAGACAGTAGTTTTCCAAATTTATATGACAGCATAAACTGTTCTAACGCCGGTCGCAGATACCATTCAAACTGCATGTGGTGTTGGACTGTTTCGTTAGGCCAGTTTTGTGCACAAACAGTATTTTCGACAGCATAGGGTTTGTTTTCCAAATTTAAATGAGAGTATTTGTGTATTTGTGTATTAAATAGCCCGTCTAACTTGAGTCGCTGGTACCATTGGGGTTTAAACATGTCGTCTGCTTGAATATATTGAATAACTCACCACTAACTGTTCTGCGCGTCCGTCGGCGTCCGTTAGTCCTTCCTTGCTTACTTGCGCGTGCGTTCTATTGTTTTTAACCCCGTTATGGTACCAGGCCAGGCTGATATCTTTATTGCAGCATAAACTGTTCTAACGCGGTTCACAGATACCATTCGAACGGCATGTGGTATTGGATTCGTTCGTTAGGCCAGTTTTGTGCACAGACAGTAGTTTTCCAAATTTATATGACAGCATAAACTGTTCTAACGCCGGTCGCAGATACCATTCAAACTGCATGTGGTGTTGGACTGTTTCGTTAGGCCAGTTTTGTGCACAAACAGTATTTTCGACAGCATAGGGTTTGTTTTCCAAATTTAAATGAGAGTATTTGTGTATTTGTGTATTAAATAGCCCGTCTAACTTGAGTCGCTGGTACCATTGGGGGTTTAAACATGTCGTCTGCTTGAATATATTGAATAACTCACCACTAACTGTTTCTAGCTTTGGTTATTTTTAAGCAACAACGACACCTGACAGAGCGGACGGACTTGCGGCCACCTGCGAACATTGGTAAGTTGAACTTTGAAGTATATTATTGTCCCACTATGTCAGCGTTTCTATCTTAAATTCAGTTCCACTTATAATTACAGCATTTAAAATAATTACATTTCTAGTTAAAATTACAGACCATGGCATCTTGCGCGTCCGTCGGCGTCCGTTAGTCCTTCCTTGCTTACTTGCGCGTGCGTTCTATTGTTTTTAACCCCGTTATGGTACCAGGCCAGGCTGATATCTTTATTGCAGCATAAACTGTTCTAACGCGGTTCACAGATACCATTCGAACGGCATGTGGTATTGGATTCGTTCGTTAGGCCAGTTTTGTGCACAGACAGTAGTTTTCCAAATTTATATGACAGCATAAACTGTTCTAACGCCGGTCGCAGATACCATTCAAACTGCATGTGGTGTTGGACTGTTTCGTTAGGCCAGTTTTGTGCACAAACAGTATTTTCGACAGCATAGGGTTTGTTTTCCAAATTTAAATGAGAGTATTTGTGTATTTGTGTATTAAATAGCCCGTCTAACTTGAGTCGCTGGTACCATTGGGGTTTAAACATGTCGTCTGCTTGAATATATTGAATAACTCACCACTAACTGTTCTGCGCGTCCGTCGGCGTCCGTTAGTCCTTCCTTGCTTACTTGCGCGTGCGTTCTATTGTTTTTAACCCCGTTATGGTACCAGGCCAGGCTGATATCTTTATTGCAGCATAAACTGTTCTAACGCGGTTCACAGATACCATTCGAACGGCATGTGGTATTGGATTCGTTCGTTAGGCCAGTTTTGTGCACAGACAGTAGTTTTCCAAATTTATATGACAGCATAAACTGTTCTAACGCCGGTCGCAGATACCATTCAAACTGCATGTGGTGTTGGACTGTTTCGTTAGGCCAGTTTTGTGCACAAACAGTATTTTCGACAGCATAGGGTTTGTTTTCCAAATTTAAATGAGAGTATTTGTGTATTTGTGTATTAAATAGCCCGTCTAACTTGAGTCGCTGGTACCATTGGGGGTTTAAACATGTCGTCTGCTTGAATATATTGAATAACTCACCACTAACTGTTTCTAGCTTTGGTTATTTTTAAGCAACAACGACACCTGACAGAGCGGACGGACTTGCGGCCACCTGCGAACATTGGTAAGTTGAACTTTGAAGTATATTATTGTCCCACTATGTCAGCGTTTCTATCTTAAATTCAGTTCCACTTATAATTACAGCATTTAAAATAATTACATTTCTAGTTAAAATTACAGACCATGGCATCTTGCGCGTCCGTCGGCGTCCGTTAGTCCTTCCTTGCTTACTTGCGCGTGCGTTCTATTGTTTTTAACCCCGTTATGGTACCAGGCCAGGCTGATATCTTTATTGCAGCATAAACTGTTCTAACGCGGTTCACAGATACCATTCGAACGGCATGTGGTATTGGATTCGTTCGTTAGGCCAGTTTTGTGCACAGACAGTAGTTTTCCAAATTTATATGACAGCATAAACTGTTCTAACGCCGGTCGCAGATACCATTCAAACTGCATGTGGTGTTGGACTGTTTCGTTAGGCCAGTTTTGTGCACAAACAGTATTTTCGACAGCATAGGGTTTGTTTTCCAAATTTAAATGAGAGTATTTGTGTATTTGTGTATTAAATAGCCCGTCTAACTTGAGTCGCTGGTACCATTGGGGGTTTAAACATGTCGTCTGCTTGAATATATTGAATAACTCACCACTAACTGTTTCTAGCTTTGGTTATTTTTAAGCAACAACGACACCTGACAGAGCGGACGGACTTGCGGCCACCTGCGAACATTGGTAAGTTGAACTTTGAAGTATATTATTGTCCCACTATGTCAGCGTTTCTATCTTAAATTCAGTTCCACTTATAATTACAGCATTTAAAATAATTACATTTCTAGTTAAAATTACAGACCATGGCATCTTGCGCGTCCGTCGGCGTCCGTTAGTCCTTCCTTGCTTACTTGCGCGTGCGTTCTATTGTTTTTAACCCCGTTATGGTACCAGGCCAGGCTGATATCTTTATTGCAGCATAAACTGTTCTAACGCGGTTCACAGATACCATTCGAACGGCATGTGGTATTGGATTCGTTCGTTAGGCCAGTTTTGTGCACAGACAGTAGTTTTCCAAATTTATATGACAGCATAAACTGTTCTAACGCCGGTCGCAGATACCATTCAAACTGCATGTGGTGTTGGACTGTTTCGTTAGGCCAGTTTTGTGCACAAACAGTATTTTCGACAGCATAGGGTTTGTTTTCCAAATTTAAATGAGAGTATTTGTGTATTTGTGTATTAAATAGCCCGTCTAACTTGAGTCGCTGGTACCATTGGGGTTTAAACATGTCGTCTGCTTGAATATATTGAATAACTCACCACTAACTGTTCTGCGCGTCCGTCGGCGTCCGTTAGTCCTTCCTTGCTTACTTGCGCGTGCGTTCTATTGTTTTTAACCCCGTTATGGTACCAGGCCAGGCTGATATCTTTATTGCAGCATAAACTGTTCTAACGCGGTTCACAGATGCCATTCGAACGGCATGTGGTATTGGATTCGTTCGTTAGGCCAGTTTTGTGCACAGACAGTAGTTTTCCAAATTTATATGACAGCATAAACTGTTCTAACGCCGGTCGCAGATACCATTCAAACTGCATGTGGTGTTGGACTGTTTCGTTAGGCCAGTTTTGTGCACAAACAGTATTTTCGACAGCATAGGGTTTGTTTTCCAAATTTAAATGAGAGTATTTGTGTATTTGTGTATTAAATAGCCCGTCTAACTTGAGTCGCTGGTACCATTGGGGGTTTAAACATGTCGTCTGCTTGAATATATTGAATAACTCACCACTAACTGTTTCTAGCTTTGGTTATTTTTAAGCAACAACGACACCTGACAGAGCGGACGGACTTGCGGCCACCTGCGAACATTGGTAAGTTGAACTTTGAAGTATATTATTGTCCCACTATGTCAGCGTTTCTATCTTAAATTCAGTTCCACTTATAATTACAGCATTTAAAATAATTACATTTCTAGTTAAAATTACAGACCATGGCATCTTGCGCGTCCGTCGGCGTCCGTTAGTCCTTCCTTGCTTACTTGCGCGTGCGTTCTATTGTTTTTAACCCCGTTATGGTACCAGGCCAGGCTGATATCTTTATTGCAGCATAAACTGTTCTAACGCGGTTCACAGATACCATTCGAACGGCATGTGGTATTGGATTCGTTCGTTAGGCCAGTTTTGTGCACAGACAGTAGTTTTCCAAATTTATATGACAGCATAAACTGTTCTAACGCCGGTCGCAGATACCATTCAAACTGCATGTGGTGTTGGACTGTTTCGTTAGGCCAGTTTTGTGCACAAACAGTATTTTCGACAGCATAGGGTTTGTTTTCCAAATTTAAATGAGAGTATTTGTGTATTTGTGTATTAAATAGCCCGTCTAACTTGAGTCGCTGGTACCATTGGGGTTTAAACATGTCGTCTGCTTGAATATATTGAATAACTCACCACTAACTGTTCTGCGCGTCCGTCGGCGTCCGTTAGTCCTTCCTTGCTTACTTGCGCGTGCGTTCTATTGTTTTTAACCCCGTTATGGTACCAGGCCAGGCTGATATCTTTATTGCAGCATAAACTGTTCTAACGCGGTTCACAGATACCATTCGAACGGCATGTGGTATTGGATTCGTTCGTTAGGCCAGTTTTGTGCACAGACAGTAGTTTTCCAAATTTATATGACAGCATAAACTGTTCTAACGCCGGTCGCAGATACCATTCAAACTGCATGTGGTGTTGGACTGTTTCGTTAGGCCAGTTTTGTGCACAAACAGTATTTTCGACAGCATAGGGTTTGTTTTCCAAATTTAAATGAGAGTATTTGTGTATTTGTGTATTAAATAGCCCGTCTAACTTGAGTCGCTGGTACCATTGGGGGTTTAAACATGTCGTCTGCTTGAATATATTGAATAACTCACCACTAACTGTTTCTAGCTTTGGTTATTTTTAAGCAACAACGACACCTGACAGAGCGGACGGACTTGCGGCCACCTGCGAACATTGGTAAGTTGAACTTTGAAGTATATTATTGTCCCACTATGTCAGCGTTTCTATCTTAAATTCAGTTCCACTTATAATTACAGCATTTAAAATAATTACATTTCTAGTTAAAATTACAGACCATGGCATCTTGCGCGTCCGTCGGCGTCCGTTAGTCCTTCCTTGCTTACTTGCGCGTGCGTTCTATTGTTTTTAACCCCGTTATGGTACCAGGCCAGGCTGATATCTTTATTGCAGCATAAACTGTTCTAACGCGGTTCACAGATACCATTCGAACGGCATGTGGTATTGGATTCGTTCGTTAGGCCAGTTTTGTGCACAGACAGTAGTTTTCCAAATTTATATGACAGCATAAACTGTTCTAACGCCGGTCGCAGATACCATTCAAACTGCATGTGGTGTTGGACTGTTTCGTTAGGCCAGTTTTGTGCACAAACAGTATTTTCGACAGCATAGGGTTTGTTTTCCAAATTTAAATGAGAGTATTTGTGTATTTGTGTATTAAATAGCCCGTCTAACTTGAGTCGCTGGTACCATTGGGGGTTTAAACATGTCGTCTGCTTGAATATATTGAATAACTCACCACTAACTGTTTCTAGCTTTGGTTATTTTTAAGCAACAACGACACCTGACAGAGCGGACGGACTTGCGGCCACCTGCGAACATTGGTAAGTTGAACTTTGAAGTATATTATTGTCCCACTATGTCAGCGTTTCTATCTTAAATTCAGTTCCACTTATAATTACAGCATTTAAAATAATTACATTTCTAGTTAAAATTACAGACCATGGCATCTTGCGCGTCCGTCGGCGTCCGTTAGTCCTTCCTTGCTTACTTGCGCGTGCGTTCTATTGTTTTTAACCCCGTTATGGTACCAGGCCAGGCTGATATCTTTATTGCAGCATAAACTGTTCTAACGCGGTTCACAGATACCATTCGAACGGCATGTGGTATTGGATTCGTTCGTTAGGCCAGTTTTGTGCACAGACAGTAGTTTTCCAAATTTATATGACAGCATAAACTGTTCTAACGCCGGTCGCAGATACCATTCAAACTGCATGTGGTGTTGGACTGTTTCGTTAGGCCAGTTTTGTGCACAAACAGTATTTTCGACAGCATAGGGTTTGTTTTCCAAATTTAAATGAGAGTATTTGTGTATTTGTGTATTAAATAGCCCGTCTAACTTGAGTCGCTGGTACCATTGGGGTTTAAACATGTCGTCTGCTTGAATATATTGAATAACTCACCACTAACTGTTCTGCGCGTCCGTCGGCGTCCGTTAGTCCTTCCTTGCTTACTTGCGCGTGCGTTCTATTGTTTTTAACCCCGTTATGGTACCAGGCCAGGCTGATATCTTTATTGCAGCATAAACTGTTCTAACGCGGTTCACAGATACCATTCGAACGGCATGTGGTATTGGATTCGTTCGTTAGGCCAGTTTTGTGCACAGACAGTAGTTTTCCAAATTTATATGACAGCATAAACTGTTCTAACGCCGGTCGCAGATACCATTCAAACTGCATGTGGTGTTGGACTGTTTCGTTAGGCCAGTTTTGTGCACAAACAGTATTTTCGACAGCATAGGGTTTGTTTTCCAAATTTAAATGAGAGTATTTGTGTATTTGTGTATTAAATAGCCCGTCTAACTTGAGTCGCTGGTACCATTGGGGGTTTAAACATGTCGTCTGCTTGAATATATTGAATAACTCACCACTAACTGTTTCTAGCTTTGGTTATTTTTAAGCAACAACGACACCTGACAGAGCGGACGGACTTGCGGCCACCTGCGAACATTGGTAAGTTGAACTTTGAAGTATATTATTGTCCCACTATGTCAGCGTTTCTATCTTAAATTCAGTTCCACTTATAATTACAGCATTTAAAATAATTACATTTCTAGTTAAAATTACAGACCATGGCATCTTGCGCGTCCGTCGGCGTCCGTTAGTCCTTCCTTGCTTACTTGCGCGTGCGTTCTATTGTTTTTAACCCCGTTATGGTACCAGGCCAGGCTGATATCTTTATTGCAGCATAAACTGTTCTAACGCGGTTCACAGATACCATTCGAACGGCATGTGGTATTGGATTCGTTCGTTAGGCCAGTTTTGTGCACAGACAGTAGTTTTCCAAATTTATATGACAGCATAAACTGTTCTAACGCCGGTCGCAGATACCATTCAAACTGCATGTGGTGTTGGACTGTTTCGTTAGGCCAGTTTTGTGCACAAACAGTATTTTCGACAGCATAGGGTTTGTTTTCCAAATTTAAATGAGAGTATTTGTGTATTTGTGTATTAAATAGCCCGTCTAACTTGAGTCGCTGGTACCATTGGGGTTTAAACATGTCGTCTGCTTGAATATATTGAATAACTCACCACTAACTGTTCTGCGCGTCCGTCGGCGTCCGTTAGTCCTTCCTTGCTTACTTGCGCGTGCGTTCTATTGTTTTTAACCCCGTTATGGTACCAGGCCAGGCTGATATCTTTATTGCAGCATAAACTGTTCTAACGCGGTTCACAGATACCATTCGAACGGCATGTGGTATTGGATTCGTTCGTTAGGCCAGTTTTGTGCACAGACAGTAGTTTTCCAAATTTATATGACAGCATAAACTGTTCTAACGCCGGTCGCAGATACCATTCAAACTGCATGTGGTGTTGGACTGTTTCGTTAGGCCAGTTTTGTGCACAAACAGTATTTTCGACAGCATAGGGTTTGTTTTCCAAATTTAAATGAGAGTATTTGTGTATTTGTGTATTAAATAGCCCGTCTAACTTGAGTCGCTGGTACCATTGGGGGTTTAAACATGTCGTCTGCTTGAATATATTGAATAACTCACCACTAACTGTTTCTAGCTTTGGTTATTTTTAAGCAACAACGACACCTGACAGAGCGGACGGACTTGCGGCCACCTGCGAACATTGGTAAGTTGAACTTTGAAGTATATTATTGTCCCACTATGTCAGCGTTTCTATCTTAAATTCAGTTCCACTTATAATTACAGCATTTAAAATAATTACATTTCTAGTTAAAATTACAGACCATGGCATCTTGCGCGTCCGTCGGCGTCCGTTAGTCCTTCCTTGCTTACTTGCGCGTGCGTTCTATTGTTTTTAACCCCGTTATGGTACCAGGCCAGGCTGATATCTTTATTGCAGCATAAACTGTTCTAACGCGGTTCACAGATACCATTCGAACGGCATGTGGTATTGGATTCGTTCGTTAGGCCAGTTTTGTGCACAGACAGTAGTTTTCCAAATTTATATGACAGCATAAACTGTTCTAACGCCGGTCGCAGATACCATTCAAACTGCATGTGGTGTTGGACTGTTTCGTTAGGCCAGTTTTGTGCACAAACAGTATTTTCGACAGCATAGGGTTTGTTTTCCAAATTTAAATGAGAGTATTTGTGTATTTGTGTATTAAATAGCCCGTCTAACTTGAGTCGCTGGTACCATTGGGGTTTAAACATGTCGTCTGCTTGAATATATTGAATAACTCACCACTAACTGTTCTGCGCGTCCGTCGGCGTCCGTTAGTCCTTCCTTGCTTACTTGCGCGTGCGTTCTATTGTTTTTAACCCCGTTATGGTACCAGGCCAGGCTGATATCTTTATTGCAGCATAAACTGTTCTAACGCGGTTCACAGATACCATTCGAACGGCATGTGGTATTGGATTCGTTCGTTAGGCCAGTTTTGTGCACAGACAGTAGTTTTCCAAATTTATATGACAGCATAAACTGTTCTAACGCCGGTCGCAGATACCATTCAAACTGCATGTGGTGTTGGACTGTTTCGTTAGGCCAGTTTTGTGCACAAACAGTATTTTCGACAGCATAGGGTTTGTTTTCCAAATTTAAATGAGAGTATTTGTGTATTTGTGTATTAAATAGCCCGTCTAACTTGAGTCGCTGGTACCATTGGGGGTTTAAACATGTCGTCTGCTTGAATATATTGAATAACTCACCACTAACTGTTTCTAGCTTTGGTTATTTTTAAGCAACAACGACACCTGACAGAGCGGACGGACTTGCGGCCACCTGCGAACATTGGTAAGTTGAACTTTGAAGTATATTATTGTCCCACTATGTCAGCGTTTCTATCTTAAATTCAGTTCCACTTATAATTACAGCATTTAAAATAATTACATTTCTAGTTAAAATTACAGACCATGGCATCTTGCGCGTCCGTCGGCGTCCGTTAGTCCTTCCTTGCTTACTTGCGCGTGCGTTCTATTGTTTTTAACCCCGTTATGGTACCAGGCCAGGCTGATATCTTTATTGCAGCATAAACTGTTCTAACGCGGTTCACAGATACCATTCGAACGGCATGTGGTATTGGATTCGTTCGTTAGGCCAGTTTTGTGCACAGACAGTAGTTTTCCAAATTTATATGACAGCATAAACTGTTCTAACGCCGGTCGCAGATACCATTCAAACTGCATGTGGTGTTGGACTGTTTCGTTAGGCCAGTTTTGTGCACAAACAGTATTTTCGACAGCATAGGGTTTGTTTTCCAAATTTAAATGAGAGTATTTGTGTATTTGTGTATTAAATAGCCCGTCTAACTTGAGTCGCTGGTACCATTGGGGTTTAAACATGTCGTCTGCTTGAATATATTGAATAACTCACCACTAACTGTTCTGCGCGTCCGTCGGCGTCCGTTAGTCCTTCCTTGCTTACTTGCGCGTGCGTTCTATTGTTTTTAACCCCGTTATGGTACCAGGCCAGGCTGATATCTTTATTGCAGCATAAACTGTTCTAACGCGGTTCACAGATACCATTCGAACGGCATGTGGTATTGGATTCGTTCGTTAGGCCAGTTTTGTGCACAGACAGTAGTTTTCCAAATTTATATGACAGCATAAACTGTTCTAACGCCGGTCGCAGATACCATTCAAACTGCATGTGGTGTTGGACTGTTTCGTTAGGCCAGTTTTGTGCACAAACAGTATTTTCGACAGCATAGGGTTTGTTTTCCAAATTTAAATGAGAGTATTTGTGTATTTGTGTATTAAATAGCCCGTCTAACTTGAGTCGCTGGTACCATTGGGGGTTTAAACATGTCGTCTGCTTGAATATATTGAATAACTCACCACTAACTGTTTCTAGCTTTGGTTATTTTTAAGCAACAACGACACCTGACAGAGCGGACGGACTTGCGGCCACCTGCGAACATTGGTAAGTTGAACTTTGAAGTATATTATTGTCCCACTATGTCAGCGTTTCTATCTTAAATTCAGTTCCACTTATAATTACAGCATTTAAAATAATTACATTTCTAGTTAAAATTACAGACCATGGCATCTTGCGCGTCCGTCGGCGTCCGTTAGTCCTTCCTTGCTTACTTGCGCGTGCGTTCTATTGTTTTTAACCCCGTTATGGTACCAGGCCAGGCTGATATCTTTATTGCAGCATAAACTGTTCTAACGCGGTTCACAGATACCATTCGAACGGCATGTGGTATTGGATTCGTTCGTTAGGCCAGTTTTGTGCACAGACAGTAGTTTTCCAAATTTATATGACAGCATAAACTGTTCTAACGCCGGTCGCAGATACCATTCAAACTGCATGTGGTGTTGGACTGTTTCGTTAGGCCAGTTTTGTGCACAAACAGTATTTTCGACAGCATAGGGTTTGTTTTCCAAATTTAAATGAGAGTATTTGTGTATTTGTGTATTAAATAGCCCGTCTAACTTGAGTCGCTGGTACCATTGGGGGTTTAAACATGTCGTCTGCTTGAATATATTGAATAACTCACCACTAACTGTTTCTAGCTTTGGTTATTTTTAAGCAACAACGACACCTGACAGAGCGGACGGACTTGCGGCCACCTGCGAACATTGGTAAGTTGAACTTTGAAGTATATTATTGTCCCACTATGTCAGCGTTTCTATCTTAAATTCAGTTCCACTTATAATTACAGCATTTAAAATAATTACATTTCTAGTTAAAATTACAGACCATGGCATCTTGCGCGTCCGTCGGCGTCCGTTAGTCCTTCCTTGCTTACTTGCGCGTGCGTTCTATTGTTTTTAACCCCGTTATCGTACCAGGCCAGGCTGATATCTTTATTGCAGCATAAACTGTTCTAACGCGGTTCACAGATACCATTCGAACGGCATGTGGTATTGGATTCGTTCGTTAGGCCAGTTTTGTGCACAGACAGTAGTTTTCCAAATTTATATGACAGCATAAACTGTTCTAACGCCGGTCGCAGATACCATTCAAACTGCATGTGGTGTTGGACTGTTTCGTTAGGCCAGTTTTGTGCACAAACAGTATTTTCGACAGCATAGGGTTTGTTTTCCAAATTTAAATGAGAGTATTTGTGTATTTGTGTATTAAATAGCCCGTCTAACTTGAGTCGCTGGTACCATTGGGGTTTAAACATGTCGTCTGCTTGAATATATTGAATAACTCACCACTAACTGTTCTGCGCGTCCGTCGGCGTCCGTTAGTCCTTCCTTGCTTACTTGCGCGTGCGTTCTATTGTTTTTAACCCCGTTATGGTACCAGGCCAGGCTGATATCTTTATTGCAGCATAAACTGTTCTAACGCGGTTCACAGATACCATTCGAACGGCATGTGGTATTGGATTCGTTCGTTAGGCCAGTTTTGTGCACAGACAGTAGTTTTCCAAATTTATATGACAGCATAAACTGTTCTAACGCCGGTCGCAGATACCATTCAAACTGCATGTGGTGTTGGACTGTTTCGTTAGGCCAGTTTTGTGCACAAACAGTATTTTCGACAGCATAGGGTTTGTTTTCCAAATTTAAATGAGAGTATTTGTGTATTTGTGTATTAAATAGCCCGTCTAACTTGAGTCGCTGGTACCATTGGGGGTTTAAACATGTCGTCTGCTTGAATATATTGAATAACTCACCACTAACTGTTTCTAGCTTTGGTTATTTTTAAGCAACAACGACACCTGACAGAGCGGACGGACTTGCGGCCACCTGCGAACATTGGTAAGTTGAACTTTGAAGTATATTATTGTCCCACTATGTCAGCGTTTCTATCTTAAATTCAGTTCCACTTATAATTACAGCATTTAAAATAATTACATTTCTAGTTAAAATTACAGACCATGGCATCTTGCGCGTCCGTCGGCGTCCGTTAGTCCTTCCTTGCTTACTTGCGCGTGCGTTCTATTGTTTTTAACCCCGTTATGGTACCAGGCCAGGCTGATATCTTTATTGCAGCATAAACTGTTCTAACGCGGTTCACAGATACCATTCGAACGGCATGTGGTATTGGATTCGTTCGTTAGGCAAGTTTTGTGCACAGACAGTAGTTTTCCAAATTTATATGACAGCATAAACTGTTCTAACGCCGGTCGCAGATACCATTCAAACTGCATGTGGTGTTGGACTGTTTCGTTAGGCCAGTTTTGTGCACAAACAGTATTTTCGACAGCATAGGGTTTGTTTTCCAAATTTAAATGAGAGTATTTGTGTATTTGTGTATTAAATAGCCCGTCTAACTTGAGTCGCTGGTACCATTGGGGGTTTAAACATGTCGTCTGCTTGAATATATTGAATAACTCACCACTAACTGTTTCTAGCTTTGGTTATTTTTAAGCAACAACGACACCTGACAGAGCGGACGGACTTGCGGCCACCTGCGAACATTGGTAAGTTGAACTTTGAAGTATATTATTGTCCCACTATGTCAGCGTTTCTATCTTAAATTCAGTTCCACTTATAATTACAGCATTTAAAATAATTACATTTCTAGTTAAAATTACAGACCATGGCATCTTGCGCGTCCGTCGGCGTCCGTTAGTCCTTCCTTGCTTACTTGCGCGTGCGTTCTATTGTTTTTAACCCCGTTATGGTACCAGGCCAGGCTGATATCTTTATTGCAGCATAAACTGTTCTAACGCGGTTCACAGATACCATTCGAACGGCATGTGGTATTGGATTCGTTCGTTAGGCCAGTTTTGTGCACAGACAGTAGTTTTCCAAATTTATATGACAGCATAAACTGTTCTAACGCCGGTCGCAGATACCATTCAAACTGCATGTGGTGTTGGACTGTTTCGTTAGGCCAGTTTTGTGCACAAACAGTATTTTCGACAGCATAGGGTTTGTTTTCCAAATTTAAATGAGAGTATTTGTGTATTTGTGTATTAAATAGCCCGTCTAACTTGAGTCGCTGGTACCATTGGGGTTTAAACATGTCGTCTGCTTGAATATATTGAATAACTCACCACTAACTGTTCTGCGCGTCCGTCGGCGTCCGTTAGTCCTTCCTTGCTTACTTGCGCGTGCGTTCTATTGTTTTTAACCCCGTTATGGTACCAGGCCAGGCTGATATCTTTATTGCAGCATAAACTGTTCTAACGCGGTTCACAGATACCATTCGAACGGCATGTGGTATTGGATTCGTTCGTTAGGCCAGTTTTGTGCACAGACAGTAGTTTTCCAAATTTATATGACAGCATAAACTGTTCTAACGCCGGTCGCAGATACCATTCAAACTGCATGTGGTGTTGGACTGTTTCGTTAGGCCAGTTTTGTGCACAAACAGTATTTTCGACAGCATAGGGTTTGTTTTCCAAATTTAAATGAGAGTATTTGTGTATTTGTGTATTAAATAGCCCGTCTAACTTGAGTCGCTGGTACCATTGGGGGTTTAAACATGTCGTCTGCTTGAATATATTGAATAACTCACCACTAACTGTTTCTAGCTTTGGTTATTTTTAAGCAACAACGACACCTGACAGAGCGGACGGACTTGCGGCCACCTGCGAACATTGGTAAGTTGAACTTTGAAGTATATTATTGTCCCACTATGTCAGCGTTTCTATCTTAAATTCAGTTCCACTTATAATTACAGCATTTAAAATAATTACATTTCTAGTTAAAATTACAGACCATGGCATCTTGCGCGTCCGTCGGCGTCCGTTAGTCCTTCCTTGCTTACTTGCGCGTGCGTTCTATTGTTTTTAACCCCGTTATGGTACCAGGCCAGGCTGATATCTTTATTGCAGCATAAACTGTTCTAACGCGGTTCACAGATACCATTCGAACGGCATGTGGTATTGGATTCGTTCGTTAGGCCAGTTTTGTGCACAGACAGTAGTTTTCCAAATTTATATGACAGCATAAACTGTTCTAACGCCGGTCGCAGATACCATTCAAACTGCATGTGGTGTTGGACTGTTTCGTTAGGCCAGTTTTGTGCACAAACAGTATTTTCGACAGCATAGGGTTTGTTTTCCAAATTTAAATGAGAGTATTTGTGTATTTGTGTATTAAATAGCCCGTCTAACTTGAGTCGCTGGTACCATTGGGGTTTAAACATGTCGTCTGCTTGAATATATTGAATAACTCACCACTAACTGTTCTGCGCGTCCGTCGGCGTCCGTTAGTCCTTCCTTGCTTACTTGCGCGTGCGTTCTATTGTTTTTAACCCCGTTATGGTACCAGGCCAGGCTGATATCTTTATTGCAGCATAAACTGTTCTAACGCGGTTCACAGATACCATTCGAACGGCATGTGGTATTGGATTCGTTCGTTAGGCCAGTTTTGTGCACAGACAGTAGTTTTCCAAATTTATATGACAGCATAAACTGTTCTAACGCCGGTCGCAGATACCATTCAAACTGCATGTGGTGTTGGACTGTTTCGTTAGGCCAGTTTTGTGCACAAACAGTATTTTCGACAGCATAGGGTTTGTTTTCCAAATTTAAATGAGAGTATTTGTGTATTTGTGTATTAAATAGCCCGTCTAACTTGAGTCGCTGGTACCATTGGGGGTTTAAACATGTCGTCTGCTTGAATATATTGAATAACTCACCACTAACTGTTTCTAGCTTTGGTTATTTTTAAGCAACAACGACACCTGACAGAGCGGACGGACTTGCGGCCACCTGCGAACATTGGTAAGTTGAACTTTGAAGTATATTATTGTCCCACTATGTCAGCGTTTCTATCTTAAATTCAGTTCCACTTATAATTACAGCATTTAAAATAATTACATTTCTAGTTAAAATTACAGACCATGGCATCTTGCGCGTCCGTCGGCGTCCGTTAGTCCTTCCTTGCTTACTTGCGCGTGCGTTCTATTGTTTTTAACCCCGTTATGGTACCAGGCCAGGCTGATATCTTTATTGCAGCATAAACTGTTCTAACGCGGTTCACAGATACCATTCGAACGGCATGTGGTATTGGATTCGTTCGTTAGGCCAGTTTTGTGCACAGACAGTAGTTTTCCAAATTTATATGACAGCATAAACTGTTCTAACGCCGGTCGCAGATACCATTCAAACTGCATGTGGTGTTGGACTGTTTCGTTAGGCCAGTTTTGTGCACAAACAGTATTTTCGACAGCATAGGGTTTGTTTTCCAAATTTAAATGAGAGTATTTGTGTATTTGTGTATTAAATAGCCCGTCTAACTTGAGTCGCTGGTACCATTGGGGTTTAAACATGTCGTCTGCTTGAATATATTGAATAACTCACCACTAACTGTTCTGCGCGTCCGTCGGCGTCCGTTAGTCCTTCCTTGCTTACTTGCGCGTGCGTTCTATTGTTTTTAACCCCGTTATGGTACCAGGCCAGGCTGATATCTTTATTGCAGCATAAACTGTTCTAACGCGGTTCACAGATACCATTCGAACGGCATGTGGTATTGGATTCGTTCGTTAGGCCAGTTTTGTGCACAGACAGTAGTTTTCCAAATTTATATGACAGCATAAACTGTTCTAACGCCGGTCGCAGATACCATTCAAACTGCATGTGGTGTTGGACTGTTTCGTTAGGCCAGTTTTGTGCACAAACAGTATTTTCGACAGCATAGGGTTTGTTTTCCAAATTTAAATGAGAGTATTTGTGTATTTGTGTATTAAATAGCCCGTCTAACTTGAGTCGCTGGTACCATTGGGGGTTTAAACATGTCGTCTGCTTGAATATATTGAATAACTCACCACTAACTGTTTCTAGCTTTGGTTATTTTTAAGCAACAACGACACCTGACAGAGCGGACGGACTTGCGGCCACCTGCGAACATTGGTAAGTTGAACTTTGAAGTATATTATTGTCCCACTATGTCAGCGTTTCTATCTTAAATTCAGTTCCACTTATAATTACAGCATTTAAAATAATTACATTTCTAGTTAAAATTACAGACCATGGCATCTTGCGCGTCCGTCGGCGTCCGTTAGTCCTTCCTTGCTTACTTGCGCGTGCATTCTATTGTTTTTAACCCCGTTATGGTACCAGGCCAGGCTGATATCTTTATTGCAGCATAAACTGTTCTAACGCGGTTCACAGATACCATTCGAACGGCATGTGGTATTGGATTCGTTCGTTAGGCCAGTTTTGTGCACAGACAGTAGTTTTCCAAATTTATATGACAGCATAAACTGTTCTAACGCCGGTCGCAGATACCATTCAAACTGCATGTGGTGTTGGACTGTTTCGTTAGGCCAGTTTTGTGCACAAACAGTATTTTCGACAGCATAGGGTTTGTTTTCCAAATTTAAATGAGAGTATTTGTGTATTTGTGTATTAAATAGCCCGTCTAACTTGAGTCGCTGGTACCATTGGGGTTTAAACATGTCGTCTGCTTGAATATATTGAATAACTCACCACTAACTGTTCTGCGCGTCCGTCGGCGTCCGTTAGTCCTTCCTTGCTTACTTGCGCGTGCGTTCTATTGTTTTTAACCCCGTTATGGTACCAGGCCAGGCTGATATCTTTATTGCAGCATAAACTGTTCTAACGCGGTTCACAGATACCATTCGAACGGCATGTGGTATTGGATTCGTTCGTTAGGCCAGTTTTGTGCACAGACAGTAGTTTTCCAAATTTATATGACAGCATAAACTGTTCTAACGCCGGTCGCAGATACCATTCAAACTGCATGTGGTGTTGGACTGTTTCGTTAGGCCAGTTTTGTGCACAAACAGTATTTTCGACAGCATAGGGTTTGTTTTCCAAATTTAAATGAGAGTATTTGTGTATTTGTGTATTAAATAGCCCGTCTAACTTGAGTCGCTGGTACCATTGGGGGTTTAAACATGTCGTCTGCTTGAATATATTGAATAACTCACCACTAACTGTTTCTAGCTTTGGTTATTTTTAAGCAACAACGACACCTGACAGAGCGGACGGACTTGCGGCCACCTGCGAACATTGGTAAGTTGAACTTTGAAGTATATTATTGTCCCACTATGTCAGCGTTTCTATCTTAAATTCAGTTCCACTTATAATTACAGCATTTAAAATAATTACATTTCTAGTTAAAATTACAGACCATGGCATCTTGCGCGTCCGTCGGCGTCCGTTAGTCCTTCCTTGCTTACTTGCGCGTGCGTTCTATTGTTTTTAACCCCGTTATGGTACCAGGCCAGGCTGATATCTTTATTGCAGCATAAACTGTTCTAACGCGGTTCACAGATACCATTCGAACGGCATGTGGTATTGGATTCGTTCGTTAGGCCAGTTTTGTGCACAGACAGTAGTTTTCCAAATTTATATGACAGCATAAACTGTTCTAACGCCGGTCGCAGATACCATTCAAACTGCATGTGGTGTTGGACTGTTTCGTTAGGCCAGTTTTGTGCACAAACAGTATTTTCGACAGCATAGGGTTTGTTTTCCAAATTTAAATGAGAGTATTTGTGTATTTGTGTATTAAATAGCCCGTCTAACTTGAGTCGCTGGTACCATTGGGGGTTTAAACATGTCGTCTGCTTGAATATATTGAATAACTCACCACTAACTGTTTCTAGCTTTGGTTATTTTTAAGCAACAACGACACCTGACAGAGCGGACGGACTTGCGGCCACCTGCGAACATTGGTAAGTTGAACTTTGAAGTATATTATTGTCCCACTATGTCAGCGTTTCTATCTTAAATTCAGTTCCACTTATAATTACAGCATTTAAAATAATTACATTTCTAGTTAAAATTACAGACCATGGCATCTTGCGCGTCCGTCGGCGTCCGTTAGTCCTTCCTTGCTTACTTGCGCGTGCGTTCTATTGTTTTTAACCCCGTTATGGTACCAGGCCAGGCTGATATCTTTATTGCAGCATAAACTGTTCTAACGCGGTTCACAGATACCATTCGAACGGCATGTGGTATTGGATTCGTTCGTTAGGCCAGTTTTGTGCACAGACAGTAGTTTTCCAAATTTATATGACAGCATAAACTGTTCTAACGCCGGTCGCAGATACCATTCAAACTGCATGAGGTGTTGGACTGTTTCGTTAGGCCAGTTTTGTGCACAAACAGTATTTTCGACAGCATAGGGTTTGTTTTCCAAATTTAAATGAGAGTATTTGTGTATTTGTGTATTAAATAGCCCGTCTAACTTGAGTCGCTGGTACCATTGGGGTTTAAACATGTCGTCTGCTTGAATATATTGAATAACTCACCACTAACTGTTCTGCGCGTCCGTCGGCGTCCGTTAGTCCTTCCTTGCTTACTTGCGCGTGCGTTCTATTGTTTTTAACCCCGTTATGGTACCAGGCCAGGCTGATATCTTTATTGCAGCATAAACTGTTCTAACGCGGTTCACAGATACCATTCGAACGGCATGTGGTATTGGATTCGTTCGTTAGGCCAGTTTTGTGCACAGACAGTAGTTTTCCAAATTTATATGACAGCATAAACTGTTCTAACGCCGGTCGCAGATACCATTCAAACTGCATGTGGTGTTGGACTGTTTCGTTAGGCCAGTTTTGTGCACAAACAGTATTTTCGACAGCATAGGGTTTGTTTTCCAAATTTAAATGAGAGTATTTGTGTATTTGTGTATTAAATAGCCCGTCTAACTTGAGTCGCTGGTACCATTGGGGGTTTAAACATGTCGTCTGCTTGAATATATTGAATAACTCACCACTAACTGTTTCTAGCTTTGGTTATTTTTAAGCAACAACGACACCTGACAGAGCGGACGGACTTGCGGCCACCTGCGAACATTGGTAAGTTGAACTTTGAAGTATATTATTGTCCCACTATGTCAGCGTTTCTATCTTAAATTCAGTTCCACTTATAATTACAGCATTTAAAATAATTACATTTCTAGTTAAAATTACAGACCATGGCATCTTGCGCGTCCGTCGGCGTCCGTTAGTCCTTCCTTGCTTACTTGCGCGTGCGTTCTATTGTTTTTAACCCCGTTATGGTACCAGGCCAGGCTGATATCTTTATTGCAGCATAAACTGTTCTAACGCGGTTCACAGATACCATTCGAACGGCATGTGGTATTGGATTCGTTCGTTAGGCCAGTTTTGTGCACAGACAGTAGTTTTCCAAATTTATATGACAGCATAAACTGTTCTAACGCCGGTCGCAGATACCATTCAAACTGCATGTGGTGTTGGACTGTTTCGTTAGGCCAGTTTTGTGCACAAACAGTATTTTCGACAGCATAGGGTTTGTTTTCCAAATTTAAATGAGAGTATTTGTGTATTTGTGTATTAAATAGCCCGTCTAACTTGAGTCGCTGGTACCATTGGGGTTTAAACATGTCGTCTGCTTGAATATATTGAATAACTCACCACTAACTGTTCTGCGCGTCCGTCGGCGTCCGTTAGTCCTTCCTTGCTTACTTGCGCGTGCGTTCTATTGTTTTTAACCCCGTTATGGTATCAGGCCAGGCTGATATCTTTATTGCAGCATAAACTGTTCTAACGCGGTTCACAGATACCATTCGAACGGCATGTGGTATTGGATTCGTTCGTTAGGCCAGTTTTGTGCACAGACAGTAGTTTTCCAAATTTATATGACAGCATAAACTGTTCTAACGCCGGTCGCAGATACCATTCAAACTGCATGTGGTGTTGGACTGTTTCGTTAGGCCAGTTTTGTGCACAAACAGTATTTTCGACAGCATAGGGTTTGTTTTCCAAATTTAAATGAGAGTATTTGTGTATTTGTGTATTAAATAGCCCGTCTAACTTGAGTCGCTGGTACCATTGGGGGTTTAAACATGTCGTCTGCTTGAATATATTGAATAACTCACCACTAACTGTTTCTAGCTTTGGTTATTTTTAAGCAACAACGACACCTGACAGAGCGGACGGACTTGCGGCCACCTGCGAACATTGGTAAGTTGAACTTTGAAGTATATTATTGTCCCACTATGTCAGCGTTTCTATCTTAAATTCAGTTCCACTTATAATTACAGCATTTAAAATAATTACATTTCTAGTTAAAATTACAGACCATGGCATCTTGCGCGTCCGTCGGCGTCCGTTAGTCCTTCCTTGCTTACTTGCGCGTGCGTTCTATTGTTTTTAACCCCGTTATGGTACCAGGCCAGGCTGATATCTTTATTGCAGCATAAACTGTTCTAACGCGGTTCACAGATACCATTCGAACGGCATGTGGTATTGGATTCGTTCGTTAGGCCAGTTTTGTGCACAGACAGTAGTTTTCCAAATTTATATGACAGCATAAACTGTTCTAACGCCGGTCGCAGATACCATTCAAACTGCATGTGGTGTTGGACTGTTTCGTTAGGCCAGTTTTGTGCACAAACAGTATTTTCGACAGCATAGGGTTTGTTTTCCAAATTTAAATGAGAGTATTTGTGTATTTGTGTATTAAATAGCCCGTCTAACTTGAGTCGCTGGTACCATTGGGGGTTTAAACATGTCGTCTGCTTGAATATATTGAATAACTCACCACTAACTGTTTCTAGCTTTGGTTATTTTTAAGCAACAACGACACCTGACAGAGCGGACGGACTTGCGGCCACCTGCGAACATTGGTAAGTTGAACTTTGAAGTATATTATTGTCCCACTATGTCAGCGTTTCTATCTTAAATTCAGTTCCACTTATAATTACAGCATTTAAAATAATTACATTTCTAGTTAAAATTACAGACCATGGCATCTTGCGCGTCCGTCGGCGTCCGTTAGTCCTTCCTTGCTTACTTGCGCGTGCGTTCTATTGTTTTTAACCCCGTTATGGTACCAGGCCAGGCTGATATCTTTATTGCAGCATAAACTGTTCTAACGCGGTTCACAGATACCATTCGAACGGCATGTGGTATTGGATTCGTTCGTTAGGCCAGTTTTGTGCACAGACAGTAGTTTTCCAAATTTATATGACAGCATAAACTGTTCTAACGCCGGTCGCAGATACCATTCAAACTGCATGTGGTGTTGGACTGTTTCGTTAGGCCAGTTTTGTGCACAAACAGTATTTTCGACAGCATAGGGTTTGTTTTCCAAATTTAAATGAGAGTATTTGTGTATTTGTGTATTAAATAGCCCGTCTAACTTGAGTCGCTGGTACCATTGGGGTTTAAACATGTCGTCTGCTTGAATATATTGAATAACTCACCACTAACTGTTCTGCGCGTCCGTCGGCGTCCGTTAGTCCTTCCTTGCTTACTTGCGCGTGCGTTCTATTGTTTTTAACCCCGTTATGGTACCAGGCCAGGCTGATATCTTTATTGCAGCATAAACTGTTCTAACGCGGTTCACAGATACCATTCGTACGGCATGTGGTATTGGATTCGTTCGTTAGGCCAGTTTTGTGCACAGACAGTAGTTTTCCAAATTTATATGACAGCA
The DNA here is from genome assembly GCA_922989275.2 of Gari tellinella. Taxonomy (NCBI): domain Eukaryota; kingdom Metazoa; phylum Mollusca; class Bivalvia; order Cardiida; family Psammobiidae; genus Gari; species Gari tellinella. The sequence goes on from OV277859.1 coordinate 68,654,122, forward strand.
TAAACTGTTCTAACGCCGGTCGCAGATACCATTCAAACTGCATGTGGTGTTGGACTGTTTCGTTAGGCCAGTTTTGTGCACAAACAGTATTTTCGACAGCATAGGGTTTGTTTTCCAAATTTAAATGAGAGTATTTGTGTATTTGTGTATTAAATAGCCCGTCTAACTTGAGTCGCTGGTACCATTGGGGGTTTAAACATGTCGTCTGCTTGAATATATTGAATAACTCACCACTAACTGTTTCTAGCTTTGGTTATTTTTAAGCAACAACGACACCTGACAGAGCGGACGGACTTGCGGCCACCTGCGAACATTGGTAAGTTGAACTTTGAAGTATATTATTGTCCCACTATGTCAGCGTTTCTATCTTAAATTCAGTTCCACTTATAATTACAGCATTTAAAATAATTACATTTCTAGTTAAAATTACAGACCATGGCATCTTGCGCGTCCGTCGGCGTCCGTTAGTCCTTCCTTGCTTACTTGCGCGTGCGTTCTATTGTTTTTAACCCCGTTATGGTACCAGGCCAGGCTGATATCTTTATTGCAGCATAAACTGTTCTAACGCGGTTCACAGATACCATTCGAACGGCATGTGGTATTGGATTCGTTCGTTAGGCCAGTTTTGTGCACAGACAGTAGTTTTCCAAATTTATATGACAGCATAAACTGTTCTAACGCCGGTCGCAGATACCATTCAAACTGCATGTGGTGTTGGACTGTTTCGTTAGGCCAGTTTTGTGCACAAACAGTATTTTCGACAGCATAGGGTTTGTTTTCCAAATTTAAATGAGAGTATTTGTGTATTTGTGTATTAAATAGCCCGTCTAACTTGAGTCGCTGGTACCATTGGGGTTTAAACATGTCGTCTGCTTGAATATATTGAATAACTCACCACTAACTGTTCTGCGCGTCCGTCGGCGTCCGTTAGTCCTTCCTTGCTTACTTGCGCGTGCGTTCTATTGTTTTTAACCCCGTTATGGTACCAGGCCAGGCTGATATCTTTATTGCAGCATAAACTGTTCTAACGCGGTTCACAGATACCATTCGAACGGCATGTGGTATTGGATTCGTTCGTTAGGCCAGTTTTGTGCACAGACAGTAGTTTTCCAAATTTATATGACAGCATAAACTGTTCTAACGCCGGTCGCAGATACCATTCAAACTGCATGTGGTGTTGGACTGTTTCGTTAGGCCAGTTTTGTGCACAAACAGTATTTTCGACAGCATAGGGTTTGTTTTCCAAATTTAAATGAGAGTATTTGTGTATTTGTGTATTAAATAGCCCGTCTAACTTGAGTCGCTGGTACCATTGGGGTTTAAACATGTCGTCTGCTTGAATATATTGAATAACTCACCACTAACTGTTCTGCGCGTCCGTCGGCGTCCGTTAGTCCTTCCTTGCTTACTTGCGCGTGCGTTCTATTGTTTTTAACCCCGTTATGGTACCAGGCCAGGCTGATATCTTTATTGCAGCATAAACTGTTCTAACGCGGTTCACAGATACCATTCGAACGGCATGTGGTATTGGATTCGTTCGTTAGGCCAGTTTTGTGCACAGACAGTAGTTTTCCAAATTTATATGACAGCATAAACTGTTCTAACGCCGGTCGCAGATACCATTCAAACTGCATGTGGTGTTGGACTGTTTCGTTAGGCCAGTTTTGTGCACAAACAGTATTTTCGACAGCATAGGGTTTGTTTTCCAAATTTAAATGAGAGTATTTGTGTATTTGTGTATTAAATAGCCCGTCTAACTTGAGTCGCTGGTACCATTGGGGGTTTAAACATGTCGTCTGCTTGAATATATTGAATAACTCACCACTAACTGTTTCTAGCTTTGGTTATTTTTAAGCAACAACGACACCTGACAGAGCGGACGGACTTGCGGCCACCTGCGAACATTGGTAAGTTGAACTTTGATGTATATTATTGTCCCACTATGTCAGCGTTTCTATCTTAAATTCAGTTCCACTTATAATTACAGCATTTAAAATAATTACATTTCTAGTTAAAATTACAGACCATGGCATCTTGCGCGTCCGTCGGCGTCCGTTAGTCCTTCCTTGCTTACTTGCGCGTGCGTTCTATTGTTTTTAACCCCGTTATGGTACCAGGCCAGGCTGATATCTTTATTGCAGCATAAACTGTTCTAACGCGGTTCACAGATACCATTCGAACGGCATGTGGTATTGGATTCGTTCGTTAGGCCAGTTTTGTGCACAGACAGTAGTTTTCCAAATTTATATGACAGCATAAACTGTTCTAACGCCGGTCGCAGATACCATTCAAACTGCATGTGGTGTTGGACTGTTTCGTTAGGCCAGTTTTGTGCACAAACAGTATTTTCGACAGCATAGGGTTTGTTTTCCAAATTTAAATGAGAGTATTTGTGTATTTGTGTATTAAATAGCCCGTCTAACTTGAGTCGCTGGTACCATTGGGGTTTAAACATGTCGTCTGCTTGAATATATTGAATAACTCACCACTAACTGTTCTGCGCGTCCGTCGGCGTCCGTTAGTCCTTCCTTGCTTACTTGCGCGTGCGTTCTATTGTTTTTAACCCCGTTATGGTACCAGGCCAGGCTGATATCTTTATTGCAGCATAAACTGTTCTAACGCGGTTCACAGATACCATTCGAACGGCATGTGGTATTGGATTCGTTCGTTAGGCCAGTTTTGTGCACAGACAGTAGTTTTCCAAATTTATATGACAGCATAAACTGTTCTAACGCCGGTCGCAGATACCATTCAAACTGCATGTGGTGTTGGACTGTTTCGTTAGGCCAGTTTTGTGCACAAACAGTATTTTCGACAGCATAGGGTTTGTTTTCCAAATTTAAATGAGAGTATTTGTGTATTTGTGTATTAAATAGCCCGTCTAACTTGAGTCGCTGGTACCATTGGGGGTTTAAACATGTCGTCTGCTTGAATATATTGAATAACTCACCACTAACTGTTTCTAGCTTTGGTTATTTTTAAGCAACAACGACACCTGACAGAGCGGACGGACTTGCGGCCACCTGCGAACATTGGTAAGTTGAACTTTGAAGTATATTATTGTCCCACTATGTCAGCGTTTCTATCTTAAATTCAGTTCCACTTATAATTACAGCATTTAAAATAATTACATTTCTAGTTAAAATTACAGACCATGGCATCTTGCGCGTCCGTCGGCGTCCGTTAGTCCTTCCTTGCTTACTTGCGCGTGCGTTCTATTGTTTTTAACCCCGTTATGGTACCAGGCCAGGCTGATATCTTTATTGCAGCATAAACTGTTCTAACGCGGTTCACAGATACCATTCGAACGGCATGTGGTATTGGATTCGTTCGTTAGGCCAGTTTTGTGCACAGACAGTAGTTTTCCAAATTTATATGACAGCATAAACTGTTCTAACGCCGGTCGCAGATACCATTCAAACTGCATGTGGTGTTGGACTGTTTCGTTAGGCCAGTTTTGTGCACAAACAGTATTTTCGACAGCATAGGGTTTGTTTTCCAAATTTAAATGAGAGTATTTGTGTATTTGTGTATTAAATAGCCCGTCTAACTTGAGTCGCTGGTACCATTGGGGGTTTAAACATGTCGTCTGCTTGAATATATTGAATAACTCACCACTAACTGTTTCTAGCTTTGGTTATTTTTAAGCAACAACGACACCTGACAGAGCGGACGGACTTGCGGCCACCTGCGAACATTGGTAAGTTGAACTTTGAAGTATATTATTGTCCCACTATGTCAGCGTTTCTATCTTAAATTCAGTTCCACTTATAATTACAGCATTTAAAATAATTACATTTCTAGTTAAAATTACAGACCATGGCATCTTGCGCGTCCGTCGGCGTCCGTTAGTCCTTCCTTGCTTACTTGCGCGTGCGTTCTATTGTTTTTAACCCCGTTATGGTACCAGGCCAGGCTGATATCTTTATTGCAGCATAAACTGTTCTAACGCGGTTCACAGATACCATTCGAACGGCATGTGGTATTGGATTCGTTCGTTAGGCCAGTTTTGTGCACAGACAGTAGTTTTCCAAATTTATATGACAGCATAAACTGTTCTAACGCCGGTCGCAGATACCATTCAAACTGCATGTGGTGTTGGACTGTTTCGTTAGGCCAGTTTTGTGCACAAACAGTATTTTCGACAGCATAGGGTTTGTTTTCCAAATTTAAATGAGAGTATTTGTGTATTTGTGTATTAAATAGCCCGTCTAACTTGAGTCGCTGGTACCATTGGGGGTTTAAACATGTCGTCTGCTTGAATATATTGAATAACTCACCACTAACTGTTTCTAGCTTTGGTTATTTTTAAGCAACAACGACACCTGACAGAGCGGACGGACTTGCGGCCACCTGCGAACATTGGTAAGTTGAACTTTGAAGTATATTATTGTCCCACTATGTCAGCGTTTCTATCTTAAATTCAGTTCCACTTATAATTACAGCATTTAAAATAATTACATTTCTAGTTAAAATTACAGACCATGGCATCTTGCGCGTCCGTCGGCGTCCGTTAGTCCTTCCTTGCTACTTGCGCGTGCGTTCTATTGTTTTTAACCCCGTTATGGTACCAGGCCAGGCTGATATCTTTATTGCAGCATAAACTGTTCTAACGCGGTTCACAGATACCATTCGAACGGCATGTGGTATTGGATTCGTTCGTTAGGCCAGTTTTGTGCACAGACAGTAGTTTTCCAAATTTATATGACAGCATAAACTGTTCTAACGCCGGTCGCAGATACCATTCAAACTGCATGTGGTGTTGGACTGTTTCGTTAGGCCAGTTTTGTGCACAAACAGTATTTTCGACAGCATAGGGTTTGTTTTCCAAATTTAAATGAGAGTATTTGTGTATTTGTGTATTAAATAGCCCGTCTAACTTGAGTCGCTGGTACCATTGGGGTTTAAACATGTCGTCTGCTTGAATATATTGAATAACTCACCACTAACTGTTCTGCGCGTCCGTCGGCGTCCGTTAGTCCTTCCTTGCTTACTTGCGCGTGCGTTCTATTGTTTTTAACCCCGTTATGGTACCAGGCCAGGCTGATATCTTTATTGCAGCATAAACTGTTCTAACGCGGTTCACAGATACCATTCTAACTGCATGTGGTTTTGGATTCGTTCGTTAGGCCAGTTTTGTGCACAGACAGTAGTTTTCCAAATTTATATGACAGCATAAACTGTTCTAACGCCGGTCGCAGATACCATTCAAACTGCATGTGGTGTTGGACTGTTTCGTTAGGCCAGTTTTGTGCACAAACAGTATTTTCGACAGCATAGGGTTTGTTTTCCAAATTTAAATGAGAGTATTTGTGTATTTGTGTATTAAATAGCCCGTCTAACTTGAGTCGCTGGTACCATTGGGGGTTTAAACATGTCGTCTGCTTGAATATATTGAATAACTCACCACTAACTGTTTCTAGCTTTGGTTATTTTTAAGCAACAACGACACCTGACAGAGCGGACGGACTTGCGGCCACCTGCGAACATTGGTAAGTTGAACTTTGAAGTATATTATTGTCCCACTATGTCAGCGTTTCTATCTTAAATTCAGTTCCACTTATAATTACAGCATTTAAAATAATTACATTTCTAGTTAAAATTACAGACCATGGCATCTTGCGCGTCCGTCGGCGTCCGTTAGTCCTTCCTTGCTTACTTGCGCGTGCGTTCTATTGTTTTTAACCCCGTTATGGTACCAGGCCAGGCTGATATCTTTATTGCAGCATAAACTGTTCTAACGCGGTTCACAGATACCATTCGAACGGCATGTGGTATTGGATTCGTTCGTTAGGCCAGTTTTGTGCACAGACAGTAGTTTTCCAAATTTATATGACAGCATAAACTGTTCTAACGCCGGTCGCAGATACCATTCAAACTGCATGTGGTGTTGGACTGTTTCGTTAGGCCAGTTTTGTGCACAAACAGTATTTTCGACAGCATAGGGTTTGTTTTCCAAATTTAAATGAGAGTATTTGTGTATTTGTGTATTAAATAGCCCGTCTAACTTGAGTCGCTGGTACCATTGGGGGTTTAAACATGTCGTCTGCTTGAATATATTGAATAACTCACCACTAACTGTTTCTAGCTTTGGTTATTTTTAAGCAACAACGACACCTGACAGAGCGGACGGACTTGCGGCCACCTGCGAACATTGGTAAGTTGAACTTTGAAGTATATTATTGTCCCACTATGTCAGCGTTTCTATCTTAAATTCAGTTCCACTTATAATTACAGCATTTAAAATAATTACATTTCTAGTTAAAATTACAGACCATGGCATCTTGCGCGTCCGTCGGCGTCCGTTAGTCCTTCCTTGCTTACTTGCGCGTGCGTTCTATTGTTTTTAACCCCGTTATGGTACCAGGCCAGGCTGATATCTTTATTGCAGCATAAACTGTTCTAACGCGGTTCACAGATACCATTCGAACGGCATGTGGTATTGGATTCGTTCGTTAGGCCAGTTTTGTGCACAGACAGTAGTTTTCCAAATTTATATGACAGCATAAACTGTTCTAACGCCGGTCGCAGATACCATTCAAACTGCATGTGGTGTTGGACTGTTTCGTTAGGCCAGTTTTGTGCACAAACAGTATTTTCGACAGCATAGGGTTTGTTTTCCAAATTTAAATGAGAGTATTTGTGTATTTGTGTATTAAATAGCCCGTCTAACTTGAGTCGCTGGTACCATTGGGGGTTTAAACATGTCGTCTGCTTGAATATATTGAATAACTCACCACTAACTGTTTCTAGCTTTGGTTATTTTTAAGCAACAACGACACCTGACAGAGCGGACGGACTTGCGGCCACCTGCGAACATTGGTAAGTTGAACTTTGAAGTATATTATTGTCCCACTATGTCAGCGTTTCTATCTTAAATTCAGTTCCACTTATAATTACAGCATTTAAAATAATTACATTTCTAGTTAAAATTACAGACCATGGCATCTTGCGCGTCCGTCGGCGTCCGTTAGTCCTTCCTTGCTTACTTGCGCGTGCGTTCTATTGTTTTTAACCCCGTTATGGTACCAGGCCAGGCTGATATCTTTATTGCAGCATAAACTGTTCTAACGCGGTTCACAGATACCATTCGAACGGCATGTGGTATTGGATTCGTTCGTTAGGCCAGTTTTGTGCACAGACAGTAGTTTTCCAAATTTATATGACAGCATAAACTGTTCTAACGCCGGTCGCAGATACCATTCAAACTGCATGTGGTGTTGGACTGTTTCGTTAGGCCAGTTTTGTGCACAAACAGTATTTTCGACAGCATAGGGTTTGTTTTCCAAATTTAAATGAGAGTATTTGTGTATTTGTGTATTAAATAGCCCGTCTAACTTGAGTCGCTGGTACCATTGGGGTTTAAACATGTCGTCTGCTTGAATATATTGAATAACTCACCACTAACTGTTCTGCGCGTCCGTCGGCGTCCGTTAGTCCTTCCTTGCTTACTTGCGCGTGCGTTCTATTGTTTTTAACCCCGTTATGGTACCAGGCCAGGCTGATATCTTTATTGCAGCATAAACTGTTCTAACGCGGTTCACAGATACCATTCGAACGGCATGTGGTATTGGATTCGTTCGTTAGGCCAGTTTTGTGCACAGACAGTAGTTTTCCAAATTTATATGACAGCATAAACTGTTCTAACGCCGGTCGCAGATACCATTCAAACTGCATGTGGTGTTGGACTGTTTCGTTAGGCCAGTTTTGTGCACAAACAGTATTTTCGACAGCATAGGGTTTGTTTTCCAAATTTAAATGAGAGTATTTGTGTATTTGTGTATTAAATAGCCCGTCTAACTTGAGTCGCTGGTACCATTGGGGGTTTAAACATGTCGTCTGCTTGAATATATTGAATAACTCACCACTAACTGTTTCTAGCTTTGGTTATTTTTAAGCAACAACGACACCTGACAGAGCGGACGGACTTGCGGCCACCTGCGAACATTGGTAAGTTGAACTTTGAAGTATATTATTGTCCCACTATGTCAGCGTTTCTATCTTAAATTCAGTTCCACTTATAATTACAGCATTTAAAATAATTACATTTCTAGTTAAAATTACAGACCATGGCATCTTGCGCGTCCGTCGGCGTCCGTTAGTCCTTCCTTGCTTACTTGCGCGTGCGTTCTATTGTTTTTAACCCCGTTATGGTACCAGGCCAGGCTGATATCTTTATTGCAGCATAAACTGTTCTAACGCGGTTCACAGATACCATTCGAACGGCATGTGGTATTGGATTCGTTCGTTAGGCCAGTTTTGTGCACAGACAGTAGTTTTCCAAATTTATATGACAGCATAAACTGTTCTAACGCCGGTCGCAGATACCATTCAAACTGCATGTGGTGTTGGACTGTTTCGTTAGGCCAGTTTTGTGCACAAACAGTATTTTCGACAGCATAGGGTTTGTTTTCCAAATTTAAATGAGAGTATTTGTGTATTTGTGTATTAAATAGCCCGTCTAACTTGAGTCGCTGGTACCATTGGGGTTTAAACATGTCGTCTGCTTGAATATATTGAATAACTCACCACTAACTGTTCTGCGCGTCCGTCGGCGTCCGTTAGTCCTTCCTTGCTTACTTGCGCGTGCGTTCTATTGTTTTTAACCCCGTTATGGTACCAGGCCAGGCTGATATCTTTATTGCAGCATAAACTGTTCTAACGCGGTTCACAGATACCATTCGAACGGCATGTGGTATTGGATTCGTTCGTTAGGCCAGTTTTGTGCACAGACAGTAGTTTTCCAAATTTATATGACAGCATAAACTGTTCTAACGCCGGTCGCAGATACCATTCAAACTGCATGTGGTGTTGGACTGTTTCGTTAGGCCAGTTTTGTGCACAAACAGTATTTTCGACAGCATAGGGTTTGTTTTCCAAATTTAAATGAGAGTATTTGTGTATTTGTGTATTAAATAGCCCGTCTAACTTGAGTCGCTGGTACCATTGGGGGTTTAAACATGTCGTCTGCTTGAATATATTGAATAACTCACCACTAACTGGTTCTAGCTTTGGTTATTTTTAAGCAACAACGACACCTGACAGAGCGGACGGACTTGCGGCCACCTGCGAACATTGGTAAGTTGAACTTTGAAGTATATTATTGTCCCACTATGTCAGCGTTTCTATCTTAAATTCAGTTCCACTTATAATTACAGCATTTAAAATAATTACATTTCTAGTTAAAATTACAGACCATGGCATCTTGCGCGTCCGTCGGCGTCCGTTAGTCCTTCCTTGCTTACTTGCGCGTGCGTTCTATTGTTTTTAACCCCGTTATGGTACCAGGCCAGGCTGATATCTTTATTGCAGCATAAACTGTTCTAACGCGGTTCACAGATACCATTCGAACGGCATGTGGTATTGGATTCGTTCGTTAGGCCAGTTTTGTGCACAGACAGTAGTTTTCCAAATTTATATGACAGCATAAACTGTTCTAACGCCGGTCGCAGATACCATTCAAACTGCATGTGGTGTTGGACTGTTTCGTTAGGCCAGTTTTGTGCACAAACAGTATTTTCGACAGCATAGGGTTTGTTTTCCAAATTTAAATGAGAGTATTTGTGTATTTGTGTATTAAATAGCCCGTCTAACTTGAGTCGCTGGTACCATTGGGGGTTTAAACATGTCGTCTGCTTGAATATATTGAATAACTCACCACTAACTGTTTCTAGCTTTGGTTATTTTTAAGCAACAACGACACCTGACAGAGCGGACGGACTTGCGGCCACCTGCGAACATTGGTAAGTTGAACTTTGAAGTATATTATTGTCCCACTATGTCAGCGTTTCTATCTTAAATTCAGTTCCACTTATAATTACAGCATTTAAAATAATTACATTTCTAGTTAAAATTACAGACCATGGCATCTTGCGCGTCCGTCGGCGTCCGTTAGTCCTTCCTTGCTTACTTGCGCGTGCGTTCTATTGTTTTTAACCCCGTTATGGTACCAGGCCAGGCTGATATCTTTATTGCAGCATAAACTGTTCTAACGCGGTTCACAGATACCATTCGAACGGCATGTGGTATTGGATTCGTTCGTTAGGCCAGTTTTGTGCACAGACAGTAGTTTTCCAAATTTATATGACAGCATAAACTGTTCTAACGCCGGTCGCAGATACCATTCAAACTGCATGTGGTGTTGGACTGTTTCGTTAGGCCAGTTTTGTGCACAAACAGTATTTTCGACAGCATAGGGTTTGTTTTCCAAATTTAAATGAGAGTATTTGTGTATTTGTGTATTAAATAGCCCGTCTAACTTGAGTCGCTGGTACCATTGGGGTTTAAACATGTCGTCTGCTTGAATATATTGAATAACTCACCACTAACTGTTCTGCGCGTCCGTCGGCGTCCGTTAGTCCTTCCTTGCTTACTTGCGCGTGCGTTCTATTGTTTTTAACCCCGTTATGGTACCAGGCCAGGCTGATATCTTTATTGCAGCATAAACTGTTCTAACGCGGTTCACAGATACCATTCGAACGGCATGTGGTATTGGATTCGTTCGTTAGGCCAGTTTTGTGCACAGACAGTAGTTTTCCAAATTTATATGACAGCATAAACTGTTCTAACGCCGGTCGCAGATACCATTCAAACTGCATGTGGTGTTGGACTGTTTCGTTAGGCCAGTTTTGTGCACAAACAGTATTTTCGACAGCATAGGGTTTGTTTTCCAAATTTAAATGAGAGTATTTGTGTATTTGTGTATTAAATAGCCCGTCTAACTTGAGTCGCTGGTACCATTGGGGGTTTAAACATGTCGTCTGCTTGAATATATTGAATAACTCACCACTAACTGTTTCTAGCTTTGGTTATTTTTAAGCAACAACGACACCTGACAGAGCGGACGGACTTGCGGCCACCTGCGAACATTGGTAAGTTGAACTTTGAAGTATATTATTGTCCCACTATGTCAGCGTTTCTATCTTAAATTCAGTTCCACTTATAATTACAGCATTTAAAATAATTACATTTCTAGTTAAAATTACAGACCATGGCATCTTGCGCGTCCGTCGGCGTCCGTTAGTCCTTCCTTGCTTACTTGCGCGTGCGTTCTATTGTTTTTAACCCCGTTATGGTACCAGGCCAGGCTGATATCTTTATTGCAGCATAAACTGTTCTAACGCGGTTCCCAGATACCATTCGAACGGCATGTGGTATTGGATTCGTTCGTTAGGCCAGTTTTGTGCACAGACAGTAGTTTTCCAAATTTATATGACAGCATAAACTGTTCTAACGCCGGTCGCAGATACCATTCAAACTGCATGTGGTGTTGGACTGTTTCGTTAGGCCAGTTTTGTGCACAAACAGTATTTTCGACAGCATAGGGTTTGTTTTCCAAATTTAAATGAGAGTATTTGTGTATTTGTGTATTAAATAGCCCGTCTAACTTGAGTCGCTGGTACCATTGGGGGTTTAAACATGTCGTCTGCTTGAATATATTGAATAACTCACCACTAACTGTTTCTAGCTTTGGTTATTTTTAAGCAACAACGACACCTGACAGAGCGGACGGACTTGCGGCCACCTGCGAACATTGGTAAGTTGAACTTTGAAGTATATTATTGTCCCACTATGTCAGCGTTTCTATCTTAAATTCAGTTCCACTTATAATTACAGCATTTAAAATAATTACATTTCTAGTTAAAATTACAGACCATGGCATCTTGCGCGTCCGTCGGCGTCCGTTAGTCCTTCCTTGCTTACTTGCGCGTGCGTTCTATTGTTTTTAACCCCGTTATGGTACCAGGCCAGGCTGATATCTTTATTGCAGCATAAACTGTTCTAACGCGGTTCACAGATACCATTCGAACGGCATGTGGTATTGGATTCGTTCGTTAGGCCAGTTTTGTGCACAGACAGTAGTTTTCCAAATTTATATGACAGCATAAACTGTTCTAACGCCGGTCGCAGATACCATTCAAACTGCATGTGGTGTTGGACTGTTTCGTTAGGCCAGTTTTGTGCACAAACAGTATTTTCGACAGCATAGGGTTTGTTTTCCAAATTTAAATGAGAGTATTTGTGTATTTGTGTATTAAATAGCCCGTCTAACTTGAGTCGCTGGTACCATTGGGGTTTAAACATGTCGTCTGCTTGAATATATTGAATAACTCACCACTAACTGTTCTGCGCGTCCGTCGGCGTCCGTTAGTCCTTCCTTGCTTACTTGCGCGTGCGTTCTATTGTTTTTAACCCCGTTATGGTACCAGGCCAGGCTGATATCTTTATTGCAGCATAAACTGTTCTAACGCGGTTCACAGATACCATTCGAACGGCATGTGGTATTGGATTCGTTCGTTAGGCCAGTTTTGTGCACAGACAGTAGTTTTCCAAATTTATATGACAGCATAAACTGTTCTAACGCCGGTCGCAGATACCATTCAAACTGCATGTGGTGTTGGACTGTTTCGTTAGGCCAGTTTTGTGCACAAACAGTATTTTCGACAGCATAGGGTTTGTTTTCCAAATTTAAATGAGAGTATTTGTGTATTTGTGTATTAAATAGCCCGTCTAACTTGAGTCGCTGGTACCATTGGGGGTTTAAACATGTCGTCTGCTTGAATATATTGAATAACTCACCACTAACTGTTTCTAGCTTTGGTTATTTTTAAGCAACAACGACACCTGACAGAGCGGACGGACTTGCGGCCACCTGCGAACATTGGTAAGTTGAACTTTGAAGTATATTATTGTCCCACTATGTCAGCGTTTCTATCTTAAATTCAGTTCCACTTATAATTACAGCATTTAAAATAATTACATTTCTAGTTAAAATTACAGACCATGGCATCTTGCGCGTCCGTCGGCGTCCGTTAGTCCTTCCTTGCTTACTTGCGCGTGCGTTCTATTGTTTTTAACCCCGTTATGGTACCAGGCCAGGCTGATATCTTTATTGCAGCATAAACTGTTCTAACGCGGTTCACAGATACCATTCGAACGGCATGTGGTATTGGATTCGTTCGTTAGGCCAGTTTTGTGCACAGACAGTAGTTTTCCAAATTTATATGACAGCATAAACTGTTCTAACGCCGGTCGCAGATACCATTCAAACTGCATGTGGTGTTGGACTGTTTCGTTAGGCCAGTTTTGTGCACAAACAGTATTTTCGACAGCATAGGGTTTGTTTTCCAAATTTAAATGAGAGTATTTGTGTATTTGTGTATTAAATAGCCCGTCTAACTTGAGTCGCTGGTACCATTGGGGTTTAAACATGTCGTCTGCTTGAATATATTGAATAACTCACCACTAACTGTTCTGCGCGTCCGTCGGCGTCCGTTAGTCCTTCCTTGCTTACTTGCGCGTGCGTTCTATTGTTTTTAACCCCGTTATGGTACCAGGCCAGGCTGATATCTTTATTGCAGCATAAACTGTTCTAACGCGGTTCACAGATACCATTCGAACGGCATGTGGTATTGGATTCGTTCGTTAGGCCAGTTTTGTGCACAGACAGTAGTTTTCCAAATTTATATGACAGCATAAACTGTTCTAACGCCGGTCGCAGATACCATTCAAACTGCATGTGGTGTTGGACTGTTTCGTTAGGCCAGTTTTGTGCACAAACAGTATTTTCGACAGCATAGGGTTTGTTTTCCAAATTTAAATGAGAGTATTTGTGTATTTGTGTATTAAATAGCCCGTCTAACTTGAGTCGCTGGTACCATTGGGGGTTTAAACATGTCGTCTGCTTGAATATATTGAATAACTCACCACTAACTGTTTCTAGCTTTGGTTATTTTTAAGCAACAACGACACCTGACAGAGCGGACGGACTTGCGGCCACCTGCGAACATTGGTAAGTTGAACTTTGAAGTATATTATTGTCCCACTATGTCAGCGTTTCTATCTTAAATTCAGTTCCACTTATAATTACAGCATTTAAAATAATTACATTTCTAGTTAAAATTACAGACCATGGCATCTTGCGCGTCCGTCGGCGTCCGTTAGTCCTTCCTTGCTTACTTGCGCGTGCGTTCTATTGTTTTTAACCCCGTTATGGTACCAGGCCAGGCTGATATCTTTATTGCAGCATAAACTGTTCTAACGCGGTTCACAGATACCATTCGAACGGCATGTGGTATTGGATTCGTTCGTTAGGCCAGTTTTGTGCACAGACAGTAGTTTTCCAAATTTATATGACAGCATAAACTGTTCTAACGCCGGTCGCAGATACCATTCAAACTGCATGTGGTGTTGGACTGTTTCGTTAGGCCAGTTTTGTGCACAAACAGTATTTTCGACAGCATAGGGTTTGTTTTCCAAATTTAAATGAGAGTATTTGTGTATTTGTGTATTAAATAGCCCGTCTAACTTGAGTCGCTGGTACCATTGGGGGTTTAAACATGTCGTCTGCTTGAATATATTGAATAACTCACCACTAACTGTTTCTAGCTTTGGTTATTTTTAAGCAACAACGACACCTGACAGAGCGGACGGACTTGCGGCCACCTGCGAACATTGGTAAGTTGAACTTTGAAGTATATTATTGTCCCACTATGTCAGCGTTTCTATCTTAAATTCAGTTCCACTTATAATTACAGCATTTAAAATAATTACATTTCTAGTTAAAATTACAGACCATGGCATCTTGCGCGTCCGTCGGCGTCCGTTAGTCCTTCCTTGCTTACTTGCGCGTGCGTTCTATTGTTTTTAACCCCGTTATGGTACCAGGCCAGGCTGATATCTTTATTGCAGCATAAACTGTTCTAACGCGGTTCACAGATACCATTCGAACGGCATGTGGTATTGGATTCGTTCGTTAGGCCAGTTTTGTGCACAGACAGTAGTTTTCCAAATTTATATGACAGCATAAACTGTTCTAACGCCGGTCGCAGATACCATTCAAACTGCATGTGGTGTTGGACTGTTTCGTTAGGCCAGTTTTGTGCACAAACAGTATTTTCGACAGCATAGGGTTTGTTTTCCAAATTTAAATGAGAGTATTTGTGTATTTGTGTATTAAATAGCCCGTCTAACTTGAGTCGCTGGTACCATTGGGGTTTAAACATGTCGTCTGCTTGAATATATTGAATAACTCACCACTAACTGTTCTGCGCGTCCGTCGGCGTCCGTTAGTCCTTCCTTGCTTACTTGCGCGTGCGTTCTATTGTTTTTAACCCCGTTATGGTACCAGGCCAGGCTGATATCTTTATTGCAGCATAAACTGTTCTAACGCGGTTCACAGATACCATTCGAACGGCATGTGGTATTGGATTCGTTCGTTAGGCCAGTTTTGTGCACAGACAGTAGTTTTCCAAATTTATATGACAGCATAAACTGTTCTAACGCCGGTCGCAGATACCATTCAAACTGCATGTGGTGTTGGACTGTTTCGTTAGGCCAGTTTTGTGCACAAACAGTATTTTCGACAGCATAGGGTTTGTTTTCCAAATTTAAATGAGAGTATTTGTGTATTTGTGTATTAAATAGCCCGTCTAACTTGAGTCGCTGGTACCATTGGGGGTTTAAACATGTCGTCTGCTTGAATATATTGAATAACTCACCACTAACTGTTTCTAGCTTTGGTTATTTTTAAGCAACAACGACACCTGACAGAGCGGACGGACTTGCGGCCACCTGCGAACATTGGTAAGTTGAACTTTGAAGTATATTATTGTCCCACTATGTCAGCGTTTCTATCTTAAATTCAGTTCCACTTATAATTACAGCATTTAAAATAATTACATTTCTAGTTAAAATTACAGACCATGGCATCTTGCGCGTCCGTCGGCGTCCGTTAGTCCTTCCTTGCTTACTTGCGCGTGCGTTCTATTGTTTTTAACCCCGTTATGGTACCAGGCCAGGCTGATATCTTTATTGCAGCATAAACTGTTCTAACGCGGTTCACAGATACCATTCGAACGGCATGTGGTATTGGATTCGTTCGTTAGGCCAGTTTTGTGCACAGACAGTAGTTTTCCAAATTTATATGACAGCATAAACTGTTCTAACGCCGGTCGCAGATACCATTCAAACTGCATGTGGTGTTGGACTGTTTCGTTAGGCCAGTTTTGTGCACAAACAGTATTTTCGACAGCATAGGGTTTGTTTTCCAAATTTAAATGAGAGTATTTGTGTATTTGTGTATTAAATAGCCCGTCTAACTTGAGTCGCTGGTACCATTGGGGTTTAAACATGTCGTCTGCTTGAATATATTGAATAACTCACCACTAACTGTTCTGCGCGTCCGTCGGCGTCCGTTAGTCCTTCCTTGCTTACTTGCGCGTGCGTTCTATTTTTTTTAACCCCGTTATGGTACCAGGCCAGGCTGATATCTTTATTGCAGCATAAACTGTTCTAACGCGGTTCACAGATACCATTCGAACGGCATGTGGTATTGGATTCGTTCGTTAGGCCAGTTTTGTGCACAGACAGTAGTTTTCCAAATTTATATGACAGCATAAACTGTTCTAACGCCGGTCGCAGATACCATTCAAACTGCATGTGGTGTTGGACTGTTTCGTTAGGCCAGTTTTGTGCACAAACAGTATTTTCGACAGCATAGGGTTTGTTTTCCAAATTTAAATGAGAGTATTTGTGTATTTGTGTATTAAATAGCCCGTCTAACTTGAGTCGCTGGTACCATTGGGGGTTTAAACATGTCGTCTGCTTGAATATATTGAATAACTCACCACTAACTGGTTCTAGCTTTGGTTATTTTTAAGCAACAACGACACCTGACAGAGCGGACGGACTTGCGGCCACCTGCGAACATTGGTAAGTTGAACTTTGAAGTATATTATTGTCCCACTATGTCAGCGTTTCTATCTTAAATTCAGTTCCACTTATAATTACAGCATTTAAAATAATTACATTTCTAGTTAAAATTACAGACCATGGCATCTTGCGCGTCCGTCGGCGTCCGTTAGTCCTTCCTTGCTTACTTGCGCGTGCGTTCTATTGTTTTTAACCCCGTTATGGTACCAGGCCAGGCTGATATCTTTATTGCAGCATAAACTGTTCTAACGCGGTTCACAGATACCATTCGAACGGCATGTGGTATTGGATTCGTTCGTTAGGCCAGTTTTGTGCACAGACAGTAGTTTTCCAAATTTATATGACAGCATAAACTGTTCTAACGCCGGTCGCAGATACCATTCAAACTGCATGTGGTGTTGGACTGTTTCGTTAGGCCAGTTTTGTGCACAAACAGTATTTTCGACAGCATAGGGTTTGTTTTCCAAATTTAAATGAGAGTATTTGTGTATTTGTGTATTAAATAGCCCGTCTAACTTGAGTCGCTGGTACCATTGGGGGTTTAAACATGTCGTCTGCTTGAATATATTGAATAACTCACCACTAACTGTTTCTAGCTTTGGTTATTTTTAAGCAACAACGACACCTGACAGAGCGGACGGACTTGCGGCCACCTGCGAACATTGGTAAGTTGAACTTTGAAGTATATTATTGTCCCACTATGTCAGCGTTTCTATCTTAAATTCAGTTCCACTTATAATTACAGCATTTAAAATAATTACATTTCTAGTTAAAATTACAGACCATGGCATCTTGCGCGTCCGTCGGCGTCCGTTAGTCCTTCCTTGCTTACTTGCGCGTGCGTTCTATTGTTTTTAACCCCGTTATGGTACCAGGCCAGGCTGATATCTTTATTGCAGCATAAACTGTTCTAACGCGGTTCACAGATACCATTCGAACGGCATGTGGTATTGGATTCGTTCGTTAGGCCAGTTTTGTGCACAGACAGTAGTTTTCCAAATTTATATGACAGCATAAACTGTTCTAACGCCGGTCGCAGATACCATTCAAACTGCATGTGGTGTTGGACTGTTTCGTTAGGCCAGTTTTGTGCACAAACAGTATTTTCGACAGCATAGGGTTTGTTTTCCAAATTTAAATGAGAGTATTTGTGTATTTGTGTATTAAATAGCCCGTCTAACTTGAGTCGCTGGTACCATTGGGGTTTAAACATGTCGTCTGCTTGAATATATTGAATAACTCACCACTAACTGTTCTGGGCGTCCGTCGGCGTCCGTTAGTCCTTCCTTGCTTACTTGCGCGTGCGTTCTATTGTTTTTAACCCCGTTATGGTACCAGGCCAGGCTGATATCTTTATTGCAGCATAAACTGTTCTAACGCGGTTCACAGATACCATTCGAACGGCATGTGGTATTGGATTCGTTCGTTAGGCCAGTTTTGTGCACAGACAGTAGTTTTCCAAATTTATATGACAGCATAAACTGTTCTAACGCCGGTCGCAGATACCATTCAAACTGCATGTGGTGTTGGACTGTTTCGTTAGGCCAGTTTTGTGCACAAACAGTATTTTCGACAGCATAGGGTTTGTTTTCCAAATTTAAATGAGAGTATTTGTGTATTTGTGTATTAAATAGCCCGTCTAACTTGAGTCGCTGGTACCATTGGGGGTTTAAACATGTCGTCTGCTTGAATATATTGAATAACTCACCACTAACTGTTTCTAGCTTTGGTTATTTTTAAGCAACAACGACACCTGACAGAGCGGACGGACTTGCGGCCACCTGCGAACATTGGTAAGTTGAACTTTGAAGTATATTATTGTCCCACTATGTCAGCGTTTCTATCTTAAATTCAGTTCCACTTATAATTACAGCATTTAAAATAATTACATTTCTAGTTAAAATTACAGACCATGGCATCTTGCGCGTCCGTCGGCGACCGTTAGTCCTTCCTTGCTTACTTGCGCGTGCGTTCTATTGTTTTTAACCCCGTTATGGTACCAGGCCAGGCTGATATCTTTATTGCAGCATAAACTGTTCTAACGCGGTTCACAGATACCATTCGAACGGCATGTGGTATTGGATTCGTTCGTTAGGCCAGTTTTGTGCACAGACAGTAGTTTTCCAAATTTATATGACAGCATAAACTGTTCTAACGCCGGTCGCAGATACCATTCAAACTGCATGTGGTGTTGGACTGTTTCGTTAGGCCAGTTTTGTGCACAAACAGTATTTTCGACAGCATAGGGTTTGTTTTCCAAATTTAAATGAGAGTATTTGTGTATTTGTGTATTAAATAGCCCGTCTAACTTGAGTCGCTGGTACCATTGGGGTTTAAACATGTCGTCTGCTTGAATATATTGAATAACTCACCACTAACTGTTCTGCGCGTCCGTCGGCGTCCGTTAGTCCTTCCTTGCTTACTTGCGCGTGCGTTCTATTGTTTTTAACCCCGTTATGGTACCAGGCCAGGCTGATATCTTTATTGCAGCATAAACTGTTCTAACGCGGTTCACAGATACCATTCGAACGGCATGTGGTATTGGATTCGTTCGTTAGGCCAGTTTTGTGCACAGACAGTAGTTTTCCAAATTTATATGACAGCATAAACTGTTCTAACGCCGGTCGCAGATACCATTCAAACTGCATGTGGTGTTGGACTGTTTCGTTAGGCCAGTTTTGTGCACAAACAGTATTTTCGACAGCATAGGGTTTGTTTTCCAAATTTAAATGAGAGTATTTGTGTATTTGTGTATTAAATAGCCCGTCTAACTTGAGTCGCTGGTACCATTGGGGGTTTAAACATGTCGTCTGCTTGAATATATTGAATAACTCACCACTAACTGTTTCTAGCTTTGGTTATTTTTAAGCAACAACGACACCTGACAGAGCGGACGGACTTGCGGCCACCTGCGAACATTGGTAAGTTGAACTTTGAAGTATATTATTGTCCCACTATGTCAGCGTTTCTATCTTAAATTCAGTTCCACTTATAATTACAGCATTTAAAATAATTACATTTCTAGTTAAAATTACAGACCATGGCATCTTGCGCGTCCGTCGGCGTCCGTTAGTCCTTCCTTGCTTACTTGCGCGTGCGTTCTATTGTTTTTAACCCCGTTATGGTACCAGGCCAGGCTGATATCTTTATTGCAGCATAAACTGTTCTAACGCGGTTCACAGATACCATTCGAACGGCATGTGGTATTGGATTCGTTCGTTAGGCCAGTTTTGTGCACAGACAGTAGTTTTCCAAATTTATATGACAGCATAAACTGTTCTAACGCCGGTCGCAGATACCATTCAAACTGCATGTGGTGTTGGACTGTTTCGTTAGGCCAGTTTTGTGCGCAAACAGTATTTTCGACAGCATAGGGTTTGTTTTCCAAATTTAAATGAGAGTATTTGTGTATTTGTGTATTAAATAGCCCGTCTAACTTGAGTCGCTGGTACCATTGGGGTTTAAACATGTCGTCTGCTTGAATATATTGAATAACTCACCACTAACTGTTCTGCGCGTCCGTCGGCGTCCGTTAGTCCTTCCTTGCTTACTTGCGCGTGCGTTCTATTGTTTTTAACCCCGTTATGGTACCAGGCCAGGCTGATATCTTTATTGCAGCATAAACTGTTCTAACGCGGTTCACAGATACCATTCGAACGGCATGTGGTATTGGATTCGTTCGTTAGGCCAGTTTTGTGCACAGACAGTAGTTTTCCAAATTTATATGACAGCATAAACTGTTCTAACGCCGGTCGCAGATACCATTCAAACTGCATGTGGTGTTGGACTGTTTCGTTAGGCCAGTTTTGTGCACAAACAGTATTTTCGACAGCATAGGGTTTGTTTTCCAAATTTAAATGAGAGTATTTGTGTATTTGTGTATTAAATAGCCCGTCTAACTTGAGTCGCTGGTACCATTGGGGGTTTAAACATGTCGTCTGCTTGAATATATTGAATAACTCACCACTAACTGTTTCTAGCTTTGGTTATTTTTAAGCAACAACGACACCTGACAGAGCGGACGGACTTGCGGCCACCTGCGAACATTGGTAAGTTGAACTTTGAAGTATATTATTGTCCCACTATGTCAGCGTTTCTATCTTAAATTCAGTTCCACTTATAATTACAGCATTTAAAATAATTACATTTCTAGTTAAAATTACAGACCATGGCATCTTGCGCGTCCGTCGGCGTCCGTTAGTCCTTCCTTGCTTACTTGCGCGTGCGTTCTATTGTTTTTAACCCCGTTATGGTACCAGGCCAGGCTGATATCTTTATTGCAGCATAAACTGTTCTAACGCGGTTCACAGATACCATTCGAACGGCATGTGGTATTGGATTCGTTCGTTAGGCCAGTTTTGTGCACAGACAGTAGTTTTCCAAATTTATATGACAGCATAAACTGTTCTAACGCCGGTCGCAGATACCATTCAAACTGCATGTGGTGTTGGACTGTTTCGTTAGGCCAGTTTTGTGCACAAACAGTATTTTCGACAGCATAGGGTTTGTTTTCCAAATTTAAATGAGAGTATTTGTGTATTTGTGTATTAAATAGCCCGTCTAACTTGAGTCGCTGGTACCATTGGGGTTTAAACATGTCGTCTGCTTGAATATATTGAATAACTCACCACTAACTGTTCTGCGCGTCCGTCGGCGTCCGTTAGTCCTTCCTTGCTTACTTGCGCGTGCGTTCTATTGTTTTTAACCCCGTTATGGTACCAGGCCAGGCTGATATCTTTATTGCAGCATAAACTGTTCTAACGCGGTTCACAGATACCATTCGAACGGCATGTGGTATTGGATTCGTTCGTTAGGCCAGTTTTGTGCACAGACAGTAGTTTTCCAAATTTATATGACAGCATAAACTGTTCTAACGCCGGTCGCAGATACCATTCAAACTGCATGTGGTGTTGGACTGTTTCGTTAGGCCAGTTTTGTGCACAAACAGTATTTTCGACAGCATAGGGTTTGTTTTCCAAATTTAAATGAGAGTATTTGTGTATTTGTGTATTAAATAGCCCGTCTAACTTGAGTCGCTGGTACCATTGGGGGTTTAAACATGTCGTCTGCTTGAATATATTGAATAACTCACCACTAACTGTTTCTAGCTTTGGTTATTTTTAAGCAACAACGACACCTGACAGAGCGGACGGACTTGCGGCCACCTGCGAACATTGGTAAGTTGAACTTTGAAGTATATTATTGTCCCACTATGTCAGCGTTTCTATCTTAAATTCAGTTCCACTTATAATTACAGCATTTAAAATAATTACATTTCTAGTTAAAATTACAGACCATGGCATCTTGCGCGTCCGTCGGCGTCCGTTAGTCCTTCCTTGCTTACTTGCGCGTGCGTTCTATTGTTTTTAACCCCGTTATGGTACCAGGCCAGGCTGATATCTTTATTGCAGCATAAACTGTTCTAACGCGGTTCACAGATACCATTCGAACGGCATGTGGTATTGGATTCGTTCGTTAGGCCAGTTTTGTGCACAGACAGTAGTTTTCCAAATTTATATGACAGCATAAACTGTTCTAACGCCGGTCGCAGATACCATTCAAACTGCATGTGGTGTTGGACTGTTTCGTTAGGCCAGTTTTGTGCACAAACAGTATTTTCGACAGCATAGGGTTTGTTTTCCAAATTTAAATGAGAGTATTTGTGTATTTGTGTATTAAATAGCCCGTCTAACTTGAGTCGCTGGTACCATTGGGGTTTAAACATGTCGTCTGCTTGAATATATTGAATAACTCACCACTAACTGTTCTGCGCGTCCGTCGGCGTCCGTTAGTCCTTCCTTGCTTACTTGCGCGTGCGTTCTATTGTTTTTAACCCCGTTATGGTACCAGGCCAGGCTGATATCTTTATTGCAGCATAAACTGTTCTAACGCGGTTCACAGATACCATTCGAACGGCATGTGGTATTGGATTCGTTCGTTAGGCCAGTTTTGTGCACAGACAGTAGTTTTCCAAATTTATATGACAGCATAAACTGTTCTAACGCCGGTCGCAGATACCATTCAAACTGCATGTGGTGTTGGACTGTTTCGTTAGGCCAGTTTTGTGCACAAACAGTATTTTCGACAGCATAGGGTTTGTTTTCCAAATTTAAATGAGAGTATTTGTGTATTTGTGTATTAAATAGCCCGTCTAACTTGAGTCGCTGGTACCATTGGGGGTTTAAACATGTCGTCTGCTTGAATATATTGAATAACTCACCACTAACTGTTTCTAGCTTTGGTTATTTTTAAGCAACAACGACACCTGACAGAGCGGACGGACTTGCGGCCACCTGCGAACATTGGTAAGTTGAACTTTGAAGTATATTATTGTCCCACTATGTCAGCGTTTCTATCTTAAATTCAGTTCCACTTATAATTACAGCATTTAAAATAATTACATTTCTAGTTAAAATTACAGACCATGGCATCTTGCGCGTCCGTCGGCGTCCGTTAGTCCTTCCTTGCTTACTTGCGCGTGCGTTCTATTGTTTTTAACCCCGTTATGGTACCAGGCCAGGCTGATATCTTTATTGCAGCATAAACTGTTCTACCGCGGTTCACAGATACCATTCGAACGGCATGTGGTATTGGATTCGTTCGTTAGGCCAGTTTTGTGCACAGACAGTAGTTTTCCAAATTTATATGACAGCATAAACTGTTCTAACGCCGGTCGCAGATACCATTCAAACTGCATGTGGTGTTGGACTGTTTCGTTAGGCCAGTTTTGTGCACAAACAGTATTTTCGACAGCATAGGGTTTGTTTTCCAAATTTAAATGAGAGTATTTGTGTATTTGTGTATTAAATAGCCCGTCTAACTTGAGTCGCTGGTACCATTGGGGTTTAAACATGTCGTCTGCTTGAATATATTGAATAACTCACCACTAACTGTTCTGCGCGTCCGTCGGCGTCCGTTAGTCCTTCCTTGCTTACTTGCGCGTGCGTTCTATTGTTTTTAACCCCGTTATGGTACCAGGCCAGGCTGATATCTTTATTGCAGCATAAACTGTTCTAACGCGGTTCACAGATACCATTCGAACGGCATGTGGTATTGGATTCGTTCGTTAGGCCAGTTTTGTGCACAGACAGTAGTTTTCCAAATTTATATGACAGCATAAACTGTTCTAACGCCGGTCGCAGATACCATTCAAACTGCATGTGGTGTTGGACTGTTTCGTTAGGCCAGTTTTGTGCACAAACAGTATTTTCGACAGCATAGGGTTTGTTTTCCAAATTTAAATGAGAGTATTTGTGTATTTGTGTATTAAATAGCCCGTCTAACTTGAGTCGCTGGTACCATTGGGGGTTTAAACATGTCGTCTGCTTGAATATATTGAATAACTCACCACTAACTGTTTCTAGCTTTGGTTATTTTTAAGCAACAACGACACCTGACAGAGCGGACGGACTTGCGGCCACCTGCGAACATTGGTAAGTTGAACTTTGAAGTATATTATTGTCCCACTATGTCAGCGTTTCTATCTTAAATTCAGTTCCACTTATAATTACAGCATTTAAAATAATTACATTTCTAGTTAAAATTACAGACCATGGCATCTTGCGCGTCCGTCGGCGTCCGTTAGTCCTTCCTTGCTTACTTGCGCGTGCGTTCTATTGTTTTTAACCCCGTTATGGTACCAGGCCAGGCTGATATCTTTATTGCAGCATAAACTGTTCTAACGCGGTTCACAGATACCATTCGAACGGCATGTGGTATTGGATTCGTTCGTTAGGCCAGTTTTGTGCACAGACAGTAGTTTTCCAAATTTATATGACAGCATAAACTGTTCTAACGCCGGTCGCAGATACCATTCAAACTGCATGTGGTGTTGGACTGTTTCGTTAGGCCAGTTTTGTGCACAAACAGTATTTTCGACAGCATAGGGTTTGTTTTCCAAATTTAAATGAGAGTATTTGTGTATTTGTGTATTAAATAGCCCGTCTAACTTGAGTCGCTGGTACCATTGGGGTTTAAACATGTCGTCTGCTAGAATATATTGAATAACTCACCACTAACTGTCCTGCGCGTCCGTCGGCGTCCGTTAGTCCTTCCTTGCTTACTTGCGCGTGCGTTCTATTGTTTTTAACCCCGTTATGGTACCAGGCCAGGCTGATATCTTTATTGCAGCATAAACTGTTCTAACGCGGTTCACAGATACCATTCGAACGGCATGTGGTATTGGATTCGTTCGTTAGGCCAGTTTTGTGCACAGACAGTAGTTTTCCAAATTTATATGACAGCATAAACTGTTCTAACGCCGGTCGCAGATACCATTCAAACTGCATGTGGTGTTGGACTGTTTCGTTAGGCCAGTTTTGTGCACAAACAGTATTTTCGACAGCATAGGGTTTGTTTTCCAAATTTAAATGAGAGTATTTGTGTATTTGTGTATTAAATAGCCCGTCTAACTTGAGTCGCTGGTACCATTGGGGGTTTAAACATGTCGTCTGCTTGAATATATTGAATAACTCACCACTAACTGTTTCTAGCTTTGGTTATTTTTAAGCAACAACGACACCTGACAGAGCGGACGGACTTGCGGCCACCTGCGAACATTGGTAAGTTGAACTTTGAAGTATATTATTGTCCCACTATGTCAGCGTTTCTATCTTAAATTCAGTTCCACTTATAATTACAGCATTTAAAATAATTACATTTCTAGTTAAAATTACAGACCATGGCATCTTGCGCGTCCGTCGGCGTCCGTTAGTCCTTCCTTGCTTACTTGCGCGTGCGTTCTATTGTTTTTAACCCCGTTATGGTACCAGGCCAGGCTGATATCTTTATTGCAGCATAAACTGTTCTAACGCGGTTCACAGATACCATTCGAACGGCATGTGGTATTGGATTCGTTCGTTAGGCCAGTTTTGTGCACAGACAGTAGTTTTCCAAATTTATATGACAGCATAAACTGTTCTAACGCCGGTCGCAGATACCATTCAAACTGCATGTGGTGTTGGACTGTTTCGTTAGGCCAGTTTTGTGCACAAACAGTATTTTCGACAGCATAGGGTTTGTTTTCCAAATTTAAATGAGAGTATTTGTGTATTTGTGTATTAAATAGCCCGTCTAACTTGAGTCGCTGGTACCATTGGGGTTTAAACATGTCGTCTGCTTGAATATATTGAATAACTCACCACTAACTGTTCTGCGCGTCCGTCGGCGTCCGTTAGTCCTTCCTTGCTTACTTGCGCGTGCGTTCTATTGTTTTTAACCCCGTTATGGTACCAGGCCAGGCTGATATCTTTATTGCAGCATAAACTGTTCTAACGCGGTTCACAGATACCATTCGAACGGCATGTGGTATTGGATTCGTTCGTTAGGCCAGTTTTGTGCACAGACAGTAGTTTTCCAAATTTATATGACAGCATAAACTGTTCTAACGCCGGTCGCAGATACCATTCAAACTGCATGTGGTGTTGGACTGTTTCGTTAGGCCAGTTTTGTGCACA
This sequence comes from Gari tellinella, assembly GCA_922989275.2. Classification (NCBI taxonomy): domain Eukaryota; kingdom Metazoa; phylum Mollusca; class Bivalvia; order Cardiida; family Psammobiidae; genus Gari; species Gari tellinella. The sequence continues at coordinate 68,680,290 of OV277859.1, forward strand.
AACAGTATTTTCGACAGCATAGGGTTTGTTTTCCAAATTTAAATGAGAGTATTTGTGTATTTGTGTATTAAATAGCCCGTCTAACTTGAGTCGCTGGTACCATTGGGGGTTTAAACATGTCGTCTGCTTGAATATATTGAATAACTCACCACTAACTGTTTCTAGCTTTGGTTATTTTTAAGCAACAACGACACCTGACAGAGCGGACGGACTTGCGGCCACCTGCGAACATTGGTAAGTTGAACTTTGAAGTATATTATTGTCCCACTATGTCAGCGTTTCTATCTTAAATTCAGTTCCACTTATAATTACAGCATTTAAAATAATTACATTTCTAGTTAAAATTACAGACCATGGCATCTTGCGCGTCCGTCGGCGTCCGTTAGTCCTTCCTTGCTTACTTGCGCGTGCGTTCTATTGTTTTTAACCCCGTTATGGTACCAGGCCAGGCTGATATCTTTATTGCAGCATAAACTGTTCTAACGCGGTTCACAGATACCATTCGAACGGCATGTGGTATTGGATTCGTTCGTTAGGCCAGTTTTGTGCACAGACAGTAGTTTTCCAAATTTATATGACAGCATAAACTGTTCTAACGCCGGTCGCAGATACCATTCAAACTGCATGTGGTGTTGGACTGTTTCGTTAGGCCAGTTTTGTGCACAAACAGTATTTTCGACAGCATAGGGTTTGTTTTCCAAATTTAAATGAGAGTATTTGTGTATTTGTGTATTAAATAGCCCATCTAACTTGAGTCGCTGGTACCATTGGGGTTTAAACATGTCGTCTGCTTGAATATATTGAATAACTCACCACTAACTGTTCTGCGCGTCCGTCGGCGTCCGTTAGTCCTTCCTTGCTTACTTGCGCGTGCGTTCTATTGTTTTTAACCCCGTTATGGTACCAGGCCAGGCTGATATCTTTATTGCAGCATAAACTGTTCTAACGCGGTTCACAGATACCATTCGAACGGCATGTGGTATTGGATTCGTTCGTTAGGCCAGTTTTGTGCACAGACAGTAGTTTTCCAAATTTATATGACAGCATAAACTGTTCTAACGCCGGTCGCAGATACCATTCAAACTGCATGTGGTGTTGGACTGTTTCGTTAGGCCAGTTTTGTGCACAAACAGTATTTTCGACAGCATAGGGTTTGTTTTCCAAATTTAAATGAGAGTATTTGTGTATTTGTGTATTAAATAGCCCGTCTAACTTGAGTCGCTGGTACCATTGGGGGTTTAAACATGTCGTCTGCTTGAATATATTGAATAACTCACCACTAACTGTTTCTAGCTTTGGTTATTTTTAAGCAACAACGACACCTGACAGAGCGGACGGACTTGCGGCCACCTGCGAACATTGGTAAGTTGAACTTTGAAGTATATTATTGTCCCACTATGTCAGCGTTTCTATCTTAAATTCAGTTCCACTTATAATTACAGCATTTAAAATAATTACATTTCTAGTTAAAATTACAGACCATGGCATCTTGCGCGTCCGTCGGCGTCCGTTAGTCCTTCCTTGCTTACTTGCGCGTGCGTTCTATTGTTTTTAACCCCGTTATGGTACCAGGCCAGGCTGATATCTTTATTGCAGCATAAACTGTTCTAACGCGGTTCACAGATACCATTCGAACGGCATGTGGTATTGGATTCGTTCGTTAGGCCAGTTTTGTGCACAGACAGTAGTTTTCCAAATTTATATGACAGCATAAACTGTTCTAACGCCGGTCGCAGATACCATTCAAACTGCATGTGGTGTTGGACTGTTTCGTTAGGCCAGTTTTGTGCACAAACAGTATTTTCGACAGCATAGGGTTTGTTTTCCAAATTTAAATGAGAGTATTTGTGTATTTGTGTATTAAATAGCCCGTCTAACTTGAGTCGCTGGTACCATTGGGGTTTAAACATGTCGTCTGCTTGAATATATTGAATAACTCACCACTAACTGTTCTGCGCGTCCGTCGGCGTCCGTTAGTCCTTCCTTGCTTACTTGCGCGTGCGTTCTATTGTTTTTAACCCCGTTATGGTACCAGGCCAGGCTGATATCTTTATTGCAGCATAAACTGTTCTAACGCGGTTCACAGATACCATTCGAACGGCATGTGGTATTGGATTCGTTCGTTAGGCCAGTTTTGTGCACAGACAGTAGTTTTCCAAATTTATATGACAGCATAAACTGTTCTAACGCCGGTCGCAGATACCATTCAAACTGCATGTGGTGTTGGACTGTTTCGTTAGGCCAGTTTTGTGCACAAACAGTATTTTCGACAGCATAGGGTTTGTTTTCCAAATTTAAATGAGAGTATTTGTGTATTTGTGTATTAAATAGCCCGTCTAACTTGAGTCGCTGGTACCATTGGGGTTTAAACATGTCGTCTGCTTGAATATATTGAATAACTCACCACTAACTGTTCTGCGCGTCCGTCGGCGTCCGTTAGTCCTTCCTTGCTTACTTGCGCGTGCGTTCTATTGTTTTTAACCCCGTTATGGTACCAGGCCAGGCTGATATCTTTATTGCAGCATAAACTGTTCTAACGCGGTTCACAGATACCATTCGAACGGCATGTGGTATTGGATTCGTTCGTTAGGCCAGTTTTGTGCACAGACAGTAGTTTTCCAAATTTATATGACAGCATAAACTGTTCTAACGCCGGTCGCAGATACCATTCAAACTGCATGTGGTGTTGGACTGTTTCGTTAGGCCAGTTTTGTGCACAAACAGTATTTTCGACAGCATAGGGTTTGTTTTCCAAATTTAAATGAGAGTATTTGTGTATTTGTGTATTAAATAGCCCGTCTAACTTGAGTCGCTGGTACCATTGGGGGTTTAAACATGTCGTCTGCTTGAATATATTGAATAACTCACCACTAACTGTTTCTAGCTTTGGTTATTTTTAAGCAACAACGACACCTGACAGAGCGGACGGACTTGCGGCCACCTGCGAACATTGGTAAGTTGAACTTTGAAGTATATTATTGTCCCACTATGTCAGCGTTTCTATCTTAAATTCAGTTCCACTTATAATTACAGCATTTAAAATAATTACATTTCTAGTTAAAATTACAGACCATGGCATCTTGCGCGTCCGTCGGCGTCCGTTAGTCCTTCCTTGCTTACTTGCGCGTGCGTTCTATTGTTTTTAACCCCGTTATGGTACCAGGCCAGGCTGATATCTTTATTGCAGCATAAACTGTTCTAACGCGGTTCACAGATACCATTCGAACGGCATGTGGTATTGGATTCGTTCGTTAGGCCAGTTTTGTGCACAGACAGTAGTTTTCCAAATTTATATGACAGCATAAACTGTTCTAACGCCGGTCGCAGATACCATTCAAACTGCATGTGGTGTTGGACTGTTTCGTTAGGCCAGTTTTGTGCACAAACAGTATTTTCGACAGCATAGGGTTTGTTTTCCAAATTTAAATGAGAGTATTTGTGTATTTGTGTATTAAATAGCCCGTCTAACTTGAGTCGCTGGTACCATTGGGGTTTAAACATGTCGTCTGCTTGAATATATTGAATAACTCACCACTAACTGTTCTGCGCGTCCGTCGGCGTCCGTTAGTCCTTCCTTGCTTACTTGCGCGTGCGTTCTATTGTTTTTAACCCCGTTATGGTACCAGGCCAGGCTGATATCTTTATTGCAGCATAAACTGTTCTAACGCGGTTCACAGATACCATTCGAACGGCATGTGGTATTGGATTCGTTCGTTAGGCCAGTTTTGTGCACAGACAGTAGTTTTCCAAATTTATATGACAGCATAAACTGTTCTAACGCCGGTCGCAGATACCATTCAAACTGCATGTGGTGTTGGACTGTTTCGTTAGGCCAGTTTTGTGCACAAACAGTATTTTCGACAGCATAGGGTTTGTTTTCCAAATTTAAATGAGAGTATTTGTGTATTTGTGTATTAAATAGCCCGTCTAACTTGAGTCGCTGGTACCATTGGGGGTTTAAACATGTCGTCTGCTTGAATATATTGAATAACTCACCACTAACTGTTTCTAGCTTTGGTTATTTTTAAGCAACAACGACACCTGACAGAGCGGACGGACTTGCGGCCACCTGCGAACATTGGTAAGTTGAACTTTGAAGTATATTATTGTCCCACTATGTCAGCGTTTCTATCTTAAATTCAGTTCCACTTATAATTACAGCATTTAAAATAATTACATTTCTAGTTAAAATTACAGACCATGGCATCTTGCGCGTCCGTCGGCGTCCGTTAGTCCTTCCTTGCTTACTTGCGCGTGCGTTCTATTGTTTTTAACCCCGTTATGGTACCAGGCCAGGCTGATATCTTTATTGCAGCATAAACTGTTCTAACGCGGTTCACAGATACCATTCGAACGGCATGTGGTATTGGATTCGTTCGTTAGGCCAGTTTTGTGCACAGACAGTAGTTTTCCAAATTTATATGACAGCATAAACTGTTCTAACGCCGGTCGCAGATACCATTCAAACTGCATGTGGTGTTGGACTGTTTCGTTAGGCCAGTTTTGTGCACAAACAGTATTTTCGACAGCATAGGGTTTGTTTTCCAAATTTAAATGAGAGTATTTGTGTATTTGTGTATTAAATAGCCCGTCTAACTTGAGTCGCTGGTACCATTGGGGTTTAAACATGTCGTCTGCTTGAATATATTGAATAACTCACCACTAACTGTTCTGCGCGTCCGTCGGCGTCCGTTAGTCCTTCCTTGCTTACTTGCGCGTGCGTTCTATTGTTTTTAACCCCGTTATGGTACCAGGCCAGGCTGATATCTTTATTGCAGCATAAACTGTTCTAACGCGGTTCACAGATACCATTCGAACGGCATGTGGTATTGGATTCGTTCGTTAGGCCAGTTTTGTGCACAGACAGTAGTTTTCCAAATTTATATGACAGCATAAACTGTTCTAACGCCGGTCGCAGATACCATTCAAACTGCATGTGGTGTTGGACTGTTTCGTTAGGCCAGTTTTGTGCACAAACAGTATTTTCGACAGCATAGGGTTTGTTTTCCAAATTTAAATGAGAGTATTTGTGTATTTGTGTATTAAATAGCCCGTCTAACTTGAGTCGCTGGTACCATTGGGGGTTTAAACATGTCGTCTGCTTGAATATATTGAATAACTCACCACTAACTGTTTCTAGCTTTGGTTATTTTTAAGCAACAACGACACCTGACAGAGCGGACGGACTTGCGGCCACCTGCGAACATTGGTAAGTTGAACTTTGAAGTATATTATTGTCCCACTATGTCAGCGTTTCTATCTTAAATTCAGTTCCACTTATAATTACAGCATTTAAAATAATTACATTTCTAGTTAAAATTACAGACCATGGCATCTTGCGCGTCCGTCGGCGTCCGTTAGTCCTTCCTTGCTTACTTGCGCGTGCGTTCTATTGTTTTTAACCCCGTTATGGTACCAGGCCAGGCTGATATCTTTATTGCAGCATAAACTGTTCTAACGCGGTTCACAGATACCATTCGAACGGCATGTGGTATTGGATTCGTTCGTTAGGCCAGTTTTGTGCACAGACAGTAGTTTTCCAAATTTATATGACAGCATAAACTGTTCTAACGCCGGTCGCAGATACCATTCAAACTGCATGTGGTGTTGGACTGTTTCGTTAGGCCAGTTTTGTGCACAAACAGTATTTTCGACAGCATAGGGTTTGTTTTCCAAATTTAAATGAGAGTATTTGTGTATTTGTGTATTAAATAGCCCGTCTAACTTGAGTCGCTGGTACCATTGGGGGTTTAAACATGTCGTCTGCTTGAATATATTGAATAACTCACCACTAACTGTTTCTAGCTTTGGTTATTTTTAAGCAACAACGACACCTGACAGAGCGGACGGACTTGCGGCCACCTGTGAACATTGGTAAGTTGAACTTTGAAGTATATTATTGTCCCACTATGTCAGCGTTTCTATCTTAAATTCAGTTCCACTTATAATTACAGCATTTAAAATAATTACATTTCTAGTTAAAATTACAGACCATGGCATCTTGCGCGTCCGTCGGCGTCCGTTAGTCCTTCCTTGCTTACTTGCGCGTGCGTTCTATTGTTTTTAACCCCGTTATGGTACCAGGCCAGGCTGATATCTTTATTGCAGCATAAACTGTTCTAACGCGGTTCACAGATACCATTCGAACGGCATGTGGTATTGGATTCGTTCGTTAGGCCAGTTTTGTGCACAGACAGTAGTTTTCCAAATTTATATGACAGCATAAACTGTTCTAACGCCGGTCGCAGATACCATTCAAACTGCTTGTGGTGTTGGACTGTTTCGTTAGGCCAGTTTTGTGCACAAACAGTATTTTCGACAGCATAGGGTTTGTTTTCCAAATTTAAATGAGAGTATTTGTGTATTTGTGTATTAAATAGCCCGTCTAACTTGAGTCGCTGGTACCATTGGGGTTTAAACATGTCGTCTGCTTGAATATATTGAATAACTCACCACTAACTGTTCTGCGCGTCCGTCGGCGTCCGTTAGTCCTTCCTTGCTTACTTGCGCGTGCGTTCTATTGTTTTTAACCCCGTTATGGTACCAGGCCAGGCTGATATCTTTATTGCAGCATAAACTGTTCTAACGCGGTTCACAGATACCATTCGAACGGCATGTGGTATTGGATTCGTTCGTTAGGCCAGTTTTGTGCACAGACAGTAGTTTTCCAAATTTATATGACAGCATAAACTGTTCTAACGCCGGTCGCAGATACCATTCAAACTGCATGTGGTGTTGGACTGTTTCGTTAGGCCAGTTTTGTGCACAAACAGTATTTTCGACAGCATAGGGTTTGTTTTCCAAATTTAAATGAGAGTATTTGTGTATTTGTGTATTAAATAGCCCGTCTAACTTGAGTCGCTGGTACCATTGGGGGTTTAAACATGTCGTCTGCTTGAATATATTGAATAACTCACCACTAACTGTTTCTAGCTTTGGTTATTTTTAAGCAACAACGACACCTGACAGAGCGGACGGACTTGCGGCCACCTGCGAACATTGGTAAGTTGAACTTTGAAGTATATTATTGTCCCACTATGTCAGCGTTTCTATCTTAAATTCAGTTCCACTTATAATTACAGCATTTAAAATAATTACATTTCTAGTTAAAATTACAGACCATGGCATCTTGCGCGTCCGTCGGCGTCCGTTAGTCCTTCCTTGCTTACTTGCGCGTGCGTTCTATTGTTTTTAACCCCGTTATGGTACCAGGCCAGGCTGATATCTTTATTGCAGCATAAACTGTTCTAACGCGGTTCACAGATACCATTCGAACGGCATGTGGTATTGGATTCGTTCGTTAGGCCAGTTTTGTGCACAGACAGTAGTTTTCCAAATTTATATGACAGCATAAACTGTTCTAACGCCGGTCGCAGATACCATTCAAACTGCATGTGGTGTTGGACTGTTTCGTTAGGCCAGTTTTGTGCACAAACAGTATTTTCGACAGCATAGGGTTTGTTTTCCAAATTTAAATGAGAGTATTTGTGTATTTGTGTATTAAATAGCCCGTCTAACTTGAGTCGCTGGTACCATTGGGGGTTTAAACATGTCGTCTGCTTGAATATATTGAATAACTCACCACTAACTGTTTCTAGCTTTGGTTATTTTTAAGCAACAACGACACCTGACAGAGCGGACGGACTTGCGGCCACCTGTGAACATTGGTAAGTTGAACTTTGAAGTATATTATTGTCCCACTATGTCAGCGTTTCTATCTTAAATTCAGTTCCACTTATAATTACAGCATTTAAAATAATTACATTTCTAGTTAAAATTACAGACCATGGCATCTTGCGCGTCCGTCGGCGTCCGTTAGTCCTTCCTTGCTTACTTGCGCGTGCGTTCTATTGTTTTTAACCCCGTTATGGTACCAGGCCAGGCTGATATCTTTATTGCAGCATAAACTGTTCTAACGCGGTTCACAGATACCATTCGAACGGCATGTGGTATTGGATTCGTTCGTTAGGCCAGTTTTGTGCACAGACAGTAGTTTTCCAAATTTATATGACAGCATAAACTGTTCTAACGCCGGTCGCAGATACCATTCAAACTGCATGTGGTGTTGGACTGTTTCGTTAGGCCAGTTTTGTGCACAAACAGTATTTTCGACAGCATAGGGTTTGTTTTCCAAATTTAAATGAGAGTATTTGTGTATTTGTGTATTAAATAGCCCGTCTAACTTGAGTCGCTGGTACCATTGGGGTTTAAACATGTCGTCTGCTTGAATATATTGAATAACTCACCACTAACTGTTCTGCGCGTCCGTCGGCGTCCGTTAGTCCTTCCTTGCTTACTTGCGCGTGCGTTCTATTGTTTTTAACCCCGTTATGGTACCAGGCCAGGCTGATATCTTTATTGCAGCATAAACTGTTCTAACGCGGTTCACAGATACCATTCGAACGGCATGTGGTATTGGATTCGTTCGTTAGGCCAGTTTTGTGCACAGACAGTAGTTTTCCAAATTTATATGACAGCATAAACTGTTCTAACGCCGGTCGCAGATACCATTCAAACTGCATGTGGTGTTGGACTGTTTCGTTAGGCCAGTTTTGTGCACAAACAGTATTTTCGACAGCATAGGGTTTGTTTTCCAAATTTAAATGAGAGTATTTGTGTATTTGTGTATTAAATAGCCCGTCTAACTTGAGTCGCTGGTACCATTGGGGGTTTAAACATGTCGTCTGCTTGAATATATTGAATAACTCACCACTAACTGTTTCTAGCTTTGGTTATTTTTAAGCAACAACGACACCTGACAGAGCGGACGGACTTGCGGCCACCTGCGAACATTGGTAAGTTGAACTTTGAAGTATATTATTGTCCCACTATGTCAGCGTTTCTATCTTAAATTCAGTTCCACTTATAATTACAGCATTTAAAATAATTACATTTCTAGTTAAAATTACAGACCATGGCATCTTGCGCGTCCGTCGGCGTCCGTTAGTCCTTCCTTGCTTACTTGCGCGTGCGTTCTATTGTTTTTAACCCCGTTATGGTACCAGGCCAGGCTGATATCTTTATTGCAGCATAAACTGTTCTAACGCGGTTCACAGATACCATTCGAACGGCATGTGGTATTGGATTCGTTCGTTAGGCCAGTTTTGTGCACAGACAGTAGTTTTCCAAATTTATATGACAGCATAAACTGTTCTAACGCCGGTCGCAGATACCATTCAAACTGCATGTGGTGTTGGACTGTTTCGTTAGGCCAGTTTTGTGCACAAACAGTATTTTCGACAGCATAGGGTTTGTTTTCCAAATTTAAATGAGAGTATTTGTGTATTTGTGTATTAAATAGCCCGTCTAACTTGAGTCGCTGGTACCATTGGGGTTTAAACATGTCGTCTGCTTGAATATATTGAATAACTCACCACTAACTGTTCTGCGCGTCCGTCGGCGTCCGTTAGTCCTTCCTTGCTTACTTGCGCGTGCGTTCTATTGTTTTTAACCCCGTTATGGTACCAGGCCAGGCTGATATCTTTATTGCAGCATAAACTGTTCTAACGCGGTTCACAGATACCATTCGAACGGCATGTGGTATTGGATTCGTTCGTTAGGCCAGTTTTGTGCACAGACAGTAGTTTTCCAAATTTATATGACAGCATAAACTGTTCTAACGCCGGTCGCAGATACCATTCAAACTGCATGTGGTGTTGGACTGTTTCGTTAGGCCAGTTTTGTGCACAAACAGTATTTTCGACAGCATAGGGTTTGTTTTCCAAATTTAAATGAGAGTATTTGTGTATTTGTGTATTAAATAGCCCGTCTAACTTGAGTCGCTGGTACCATTGGGGGTTTAAACATGTCGTCTGCTTGAATATATTGAATAACTCACCACTAACTGTTTCTAGCTTTGGTTATTTTTAAGCAACAACGACACCTGACAGAGCGGACGGACTTGCGGCCACCTGCGAACATTGGTAAGTTGAACTTTGAAGTATATTATTGTCCCACTATGTCAGCGTTTCTATCTTAAATTCAGTTCCACTTATAATTACAGCATTTAAAATAATTACATTTCTAGTTAAAATTACAGACCATGGCATCTTGCGCGTCCGTCGGCGTCCGTTAGTCCTTCCTTGCTTACTTGCGCGTGCGTTCTATTGTTTTTAACCCCGTTATGGTACCAGGCCAGGCTGATATCTTTATTGCAGCATAAACTGTTCTAACGCGGTTCACAGATACCATTCGAACGGCATGTGGTATTGGATTCGTTCGTTAGGCCAGTTTTGTGCACAGACAGTAGTTTTCCAAATTTATATGACAGCATAAACTGTTCTAACGCCGGTCGCAGATACCATTCAAACTGCATGTGGTGTTGGACTGTTTCGTTAGGCCAGTTTTGTGCACAAACAGTATTTTCGACAGCATAGGGTTTGTTTTCCAAATTTAAATGAGAGTATTTGTGTATTTGTGTATTAAATAGCCCGTCTAACTTGAGTCGCTGGTACCATTGGGGTTTAAACATGTCGTCTGCTTGAATATATTGAATAACTCACCACTAACTGTTCTGCGCGTCCGTCGGCGTCCGTTAGTCCTTCCTTGCTTACTTGCGCGTGCGTTCTATTGTTTTTAACCCCGTTATGGTACCAGGCCAGGCTGATATCTTTATTGCAGCATAAACTGTTCTAACGCGGTTCACAGATACCATTCGAACGGCATGTGGTATTGGATTCGTTCGTTAGGCCAGTTTTGTGCACAGACAGTAGTTTTCCAAATTTATATGACAGCATAAACTGTTCTAACGCCGGTCGCAGATACCATTCAAACTGCATGTGGTGTTGGACTGTTTCGTTAGGCCAGTTTTGTGCACAAACAGTATTTTCGACAGCATAGGGTTTGTTTTCCAAATTTAAATGAGAGTATTTGTGTATTTGTGTATTAAATAGCCCGTCTAACTTGAGTCGCTGGTACCATTGGGGGTTTAAACATGTCGTCTGCTTGAATATATTGAATAACTCACCACTAACTGTTTCTAGCTTTGGTTATTTTTAAGCAACAACGACACCTGACAGAGCGGACGGACTTGCGGCCACCTGCGAACATTGGTAAGTTGAACTTTGAAGTATATTATTGTCCCACTATGTCAGCGTTTCTATCTTAAATTCAGTTCCACTTATAATTACAGCATTTAAAATAATTACATTTCTAGTTAAAATTACAGACCATGGCATCTTGCGCGTCCGTCGGCGTCCGTTAGTCCTTCCTTGCTTACTTGCGCGTGCGTTCTATTGTTTTTAACCCCGTTATGGTACCAGGCCAGGCTGATATCTTTATTGCAGCATAAACTGTTCTAACGCGGTTCACAGATACCATTCGAACGGCATGTGGTATTGGATTCGTTCGTTAGGCCAGTTTTGTGCACAGACAGTAGTTTTCCAAATTTATATGACAGCATAAACTGTTCTAACGCCGGTCGCAGATACCATTCAAACTGCATGTGGTGTTGGACTGTTTCGTTAGGCCAGTTTTGTGCACAAACAGTATTTTCGACAGCATAGGGTTTGTTTTCCAAATTTAAATGAGAGTATTTGTGTATTTGTGTATTAAATAGCCCGTCTAACTTGAGTCGCTGGTACCATTGGGGTTTAAACATGTCGTCTGCTTGAATATATTGAATAACTCACCACTAACTGTTCTGCGCGTCCGTCGGCGTCCGTTAGTCCTTCATTGCTTACTTGCGCGTGCGTTCTATTGTTTTTAACCCCGTTATGGTACCAGGCCAGGCTGATATCTTTATTGCAGCATAAACTGTTCTAACGCGGTTCACAGATACCATTCGAACGGCATGTGGTATTGGATTCGTTCGTTAGGCCAGTTTTGTGCACAGACAGTAGTTTTCCAAATTTATATGACAGCATAAACTGTTCTAACGCCGGTCGCAGATACCATTCAAACTGCATGTGGTGTTGGACTGTTTCGTTAGGCCAGTTTTGTGCACAAACAGTATTTTCGACAGCATAGGGTTTGTTTTCCAAATTTAAATGAGAGTATTTGTGTATTTGTGTATTAAATAGCCCGTCTAACTTGAGTCGCTGGTACCATTGGGGGTTTAAACATGTCGTCTGCTTGAATATATTGAATAACTCACCACTAACTGTTTCTAGCTTTGGTTATTTTTAAGCAACAACGACACCTGACAGAGCGGACGGACTTGCGGCCACCTGCGAACATTGGTAAGTTGAACTTTGAAGTATATTATTGTCCCACTATGTCAGCGTTTCTATCTTAAATTCAGTTCCACTTATAATTACAGCATTTAAAATAATTACATTTCTAGTTAAAATTACAGACCATGGCATCTTGCGCGTCCGTCGGCGTCCGTTAGTCCTTCCTTGCTTACTTGCGCGTGCGTTCTATTGTTTTTAACCCCGTTATGGTACCAGGCCAGGCTGATATCTTTATTGCAGCATAAACTGTTCTAACGCGGTTCACAGATACCATTCGAACGGCATGTGGTATTGGATTCGTTCGTTAGGCCAGTTTTGTGCACAGACAGTAGTTTTCCAAATTTATATGACAGCATAAACTGTTCTAACGCCGGTCGCAGATACCATTCAAACTGCATGTGGTGTTGGACTGTTTCGTTAGGCCAGTTTTGTGCACAAACAGTATTTTCGACAGCATAGGGTTTGTTTTCCAAATTTAAATGAGAGTATTTGTGTATTTGTGTATTAAATAGCCCGTCTAACTTGAGTCGCTGGTACCATTGGGGTTTAAACATGTCGTCTGCTTGAATATATTGAATAACTCACCACTAACTGTTCTGCGCGTCCGTCGGCGTCCGTTAGTCCTTCCTTGCTTACTTGCGCGTGCGTTCTATTGTTTTTAACCCCGTTATGGTACCAGGCCAGGCTGATATCTTTATTGCAGCATAAACTGTTCTAACGCGGTTCACAGATACCATTCGAACGGCATGTGGTATTGGATTCGTTCGTTAGGCCAGTTTTGTGCACAGACAGTAGTTTTCCAAATTTATATGACAGCATAAACTGTTCTAACGCCGGTCGCAGATACCATTCAAACTGCATGTGGTGTTGGACTGTTTCGTTAGGCCAGTTTTGTGCACAAACAGTATTTTCGACAGCATAGGGTTTGTTTTCCAAATTTAAATGAGAGTATTTGTGTATTTGTGTATTAAATAGCCCGTCTAACTTGAGTCGCTGGTACCATTGGGGGTTTAAACATGTCGTCTGCTTGAATATATTGAATAACTCACCACTAACTGTTTCTAGCTTTGGTTATTTTTAAGCAACAACGACACCTGACAGAGCGGACGGACTTGCGGCCACCTGCGAACATTGGTAAGTTGAACTTTGAAGTATATTATTGTCCCACTATGTCAGCGTTTCTATCTTAAATTCAGTTCCACTTATAATTACAGCATTTAAAATAATTACATTTCTAGTTAAAATTACAGACCATGGCATCTTGCGCGTCCGTCGGCGTCCGTTAGTCCTTCCTTGCTTACTTGCGCGTGCGTTCTATTGTTTTTAACCCCGTTATGGTACCAGGCCAGGCTGATATCTTTATTGCAGCATAAACTGTTCTAACGCGGTTCACAGATACCATTCGAACGGCATGTGGTATTGGATTCGTTCGTTAGGCCAGTTTTGTGCACAGACAGTAGTTTTCCAAATTTATATGACAGCATAAACTGTTCTAACGCCGGTCGCAGATACCATTCAAACTGCATGTGGTGTTGGACTGTTTCGTTAGGCCAGTTTTGTGCACAAACAGTATTTTCGACAGCATAGGGTTTGTTTTCCAAATTTAAATGAGAGTATTTGTGTATTTGTGTATTAAATAGCCCGTCTAACTTGAGTCGCTGGTACCATTGGGGTTTAAACATGTCGTCTGCTTGAATATATTGAATAACTCACCACTAACTGTTCTGCGCGTCCGTCGGCGTCCGTTAGTCCTTCCTTGCTTACTTGCGCGTGCGTTCTATTGTTTTTAACCCCGTTATGGTACCAGGCCAGGCTGATATCTTTTTTGCAGCATAAACTGTTCTAACGCGGTTCACAGATACCATTCGAACGGCATGTGGTATTGGATTCGTTCGTTAGGCCAGTTTTGTGCACAGACAGTAGTTTTCCAAATTTATATGACAGCATAAACTGTTCTAACGCCGGTCGCAGATACCATTCAAACTGCATGTGGTGTTGGACTGTTTCGTTAGGCCAGTTTTGTGCACAAACAGTATTTTCGACAGCATAGGGTTTGTTTTCCAAATTTAAATGAGAGTATTTGTGTATTTGTGTATTAAATAGCCCGTCTAACTTGAGTCGCTGGTACCATTGGGGGTTTAAACATGTCGTCTGCTTGAATATATTGAATAACTCACCACTAACTGTTTCTAGCTTTGGTTATTTTTAAGCAACAACGACACCTGACAGAGCGGACGGACTTGCGGCCACCTGCGAACATTGGTAAGTTGAACTTTGAAGTATATTATTGTCCCACTATGTCAGCGTTTCTATCTTAAATTCAGTTCCACTTATAATTACAGCATTTAAAATAATTACATTTCTAGTTAAAATTACAGACCATGGCATCTTGCGCGTCCGTCGGCGTCCGTTAGTCCTTCCTTGCTTACTTGCGCGTGCGTTCTATTGTTTTTAACCCCGTTATGGTACCAGGCCAGGCTGATATCTTTATTGCAGCATAAACTGTTCTAACGCGGTTCACAGATACCATTCGAACGGCATGTGGTATTGGATTCGTTCGTTAGGCCAGTTTTGTGCACAGACAGTAGTTTTCCAAATTTATATGACAGCATAAACTGTTCTAACGCCGGTCGCAGATACCATTCAAACTGCATGTGGTGTTGGACTGTTTCGTTAGGCCAGTTTTGTGCACAAACAGTATTTTCGACAGCATAGGGTTTGTTTTCCAAATTTAAATGAGAGTATTTGTGTATTTGTGTATTAAATAGCCCGTCTAACTTGAGTCGCTGGTACCATTGGGGTTTAAACATGTCGTCTGCTTGAATATATTGAATAACTCACCACTAACTGTTCTGCGCGTCCGTCGGCGTCCGTTAGTCCTTCCTTGCTTACTTGCGCGTGCGTTCTATTGTTTTTAACCCCGTTATGGTACCAGGCCAGGCTGATATCTTTATTGCAGCATAAACTGTTCTAACGCGGTTCACAGATACCATTCGAACGGCATGTGGTATTGGATTCGTTCGTTAGGCCAGTTTTGTGCACAGACAGTAGTTTTCCAAATTTATATGACAGCATAAACTGTTCTAACGCCGGTCGCAGATACCATTCAAACTGCATGTGGTGTTGGACTGTTTCGTTAGGCCAGTTTTGTGCACAAACAGTATTTTCGACAGCATAGGGTTTGTTTTCCAAATTTAAATGAGAGTATTTGTGTATTTGTGTATTAAATAGCCCGTCTAACTTGAGTCGCTGGTACCATTGGGGGTTTAAACATGTCGTCTGCTTGAATATATTGAATAACTCACCACTAACTGTTTCTAGCTTTGGTTATTTTTAAGCAACAACGACACCTGACAGAGCGGACGGACTTGCGGCCACCTGCGAACATTGGTAAGTTGAACTTTGAAGTATATTATTGTCCCACTATGTCAGCGTTTCTATCTTAAATTCAGTTCCACTTATAATTACAGCATTTAAAATAATTACATTTCTAGTTAAAATTACAGACCATGGCATCTTGCGCGTCCGTCGGCGTCCGTTAGTCCTTCCTTGCTTACTTGCGCGTGCGTTCTATTGTTTTTAACCCCGTTATGGTACCAGGCCAGGCTGATATCTTTATTGCAGCATAAACTGTTCTAACGCGGTTCACAGATACCATTCGAACGGCATGTGGTATTGGATTCGTTCGTTAGGCCAGTTTTGTGCACAGACAGTAGTTTTCCAAATTTATATGACAGCATAAACTGTTCTAACGCCGGTCGCAGATACCATTCAAACTGCATGTGGTGTTGGACTGTTTCGTTAGGCCAGTTTTGTGCACAAACAGTATTTTCGACAGCATAGGGTTTGTTTTCCAAATTTAAATGAGAGTATTTGTGTATTTGTGTATTAAATAGCCCGTCTAACTTGAGTCGCTGGTACCATTGGGGTTTAAACATGTCGTCTGCTTGAATATATTGAATAACTCACCACTAACTGTTCTGCGCGTCCGTCGGCGTCCGTTAGTCCTTCCTTGCTTACTTGCGCGTGCGTTCTATTGTTTTTAACCCCGTTATGGTACCAGGCCAGGCTGATATCTTTATTGCAGCATAAACTGTTCTAACGCGGTTCACAGATACCATTCGAACGGCATGTGGTATTGGATTCGTTCGTTAGGCCAGTTTTGTGCACAGACAGTAGTTTTCCAAATTTATATGACAGCATAAACTGTTCTAACGCCGGTCGCAGATACCATTCAAACTGCATGTGGTGTTGGACTGTTTCGTTAGGCCAGTTTTGTGCACAAACAGTATTTTCGACAGCATAGGGTTTGTTTTCCAAATTTAAATGAGAGTATTTGTGTATTTGTGTATTAAATAGCCCGTCTAACTTGAGTCGCTGGTACCATTGGGGGTTTAAACATGTCGTCTGCTTGAATATATTGAATAACTCACCACTAACTGTTTCTAGCTTTGGTTATTTTTAAGCAACAACGACACCTGACAGAGCGGACGGACTTGCGGCCACCTGCGAACATTGGTAAGTTGAACTTTGAAGTATATTATTGTCCCACTATGTCAGCGTTTCTATCTTAAATTCAGTTCCACTTATAATTACAGCATTTAAAATAATTACATTTCTAGTTAAAATTACAGACCATGGCATCTTGCGCGTCCGTCGGCGTCCGTTAGTCCTTCCTTGCTTACTTGCGCGTGCGTTCTATTGTTTTTAACCCCGTTATGGTACCAGGCCAGGCTGATATCTTTATTGCAGCATAAACTGTTCTAACGCGGTTCACAGATACCATTCGAACGGCATGTGGTATTGGATTCGTTCGTTAGGCCAGTTTTGTGCACAGACAGTAGTTTTCCAAATTTATATGACAGCATAAACTGTTCTAACGCCGGTCGCAGATACCATTCAAACTGCATGTGGTGTTGGACTGTTTCGTTAGGCCAGTTTTGTGCACAAACAGTATTTTCGACAGCATAGGGTTTGTTTTCCAAATTTAAATGAGAGTATTTGTGTATTTGTGTATTAAATAGCCCGTCTAACTTGAGTCGCTGGTACCATTGGGGTTTAAACATGTCGTCTGCTTGAATATATTGAATAACTCACCACTAACTGTTCTGCGCGTCCGTCGGCGTCCGTTAGTCCTTCCTTGCTTACTTGCGCGTGCGTTCTATTGTTTTTAACCCCGTTATGGTACCAGGCCAGGCTGATATCTTTATTGCAGCATAAACTGTTCTAACGCGGTTCACAGATACCATTCGAACGGCATGTGGTATTGGATTCGTTCGTTAGGCCAGTTTTGTGCACAGACAGTAGTTTTCCAAATTTATATGACAGCATAAACTGTTCTAACGCCGGTCGCAGATACCATTCAAACTGCATGTGGTGTTGGACTGTTTCGTTAGGCCAGTTTTGTGCACAAACAGTATTTTCGACAGCATAGGGTTTGTTTTCCAAATTTAAATGAGAGTATTTGTGTATTTGTGTATTAAATAGCCCGTCTAACTTGAGTCGCTGGTACCATTGGGGGTTTAAACATGTCGTCTGCTTGAATATATTGAATAACTCACCACTAACTGTTTCTAGCTTTGGTTATTTTTAAGCAACAACGACACCTGACAGAGCGGACGGACTTGCGGCCACCTGCAAACATTGGTAAGTTGAACTTTGAAGTATATTATTGTCCCACTATGTCAGCGTTTCTATCTTAAATTCAGTTCCACTTATAATTACAGCATTTAAAATAATTACATTTCTAGTTAAAATTACAGACCATGGCATCTTGCGCGTCCGTCGGCGTCCGTTAGTCCTTCCTTGCTTACTTGCGCGTGCGTTCTATTGTTTTTAACCCCGTTATGGTACCAGGCCAGGCTGATATCTTTATTGCAGCATAAACTGTTCTAACGCGGTTCACAGATACCATTCGAACGGCATGTGGTATTGGATTCGTTCGTTAGGCCAGTTTTGTGCACAGACAGTAGTTTTCCAAATTTATATGACAGCATAAACTGTTCTAACGCCGGTCGCAGATACCATTCAAACTGCATGTGGTGTTGGACTGTTTCGTTAGGCCAGTTTTGTGCACAAACAGTATTTTCGACAGCATAGGGTTTGTTTTCCAAATTTAAATGAGAGTATTTGTGTATTTGTGTATTAAATAGCCCGTCTAACTTGAGTCGCTGGTACCATTGGGGTTTAAACATGTCGTCTGCTTGAATATATTGAATAACTCACCACTAACTGTTCTGCGCGTCCGTCGGCGTCCGTTAGTCCTTCCTTGCTTACTTGCGCGTGCGTTCTATTGTTTTTAACCCCGTTATGGTACCAGGCCAGGCTGATATCTTTATTGCAGCATAAACTGTTCTAACGCGATTCACAGATACCATTCGAACGGCATGTGGTATTGGATTCGTTCGTTAGGCCAGTTTTGTGCACAGACAGTAGTTTTCCAAATTTATATGACAGCATAAACTGTTCTAACGCCGGTCGCAGATACCATTCAAACTGCATGTGGTGTTGGACTGTTTCGTTAGGCCAGTTTTGTGCACAAACAGTATTTTCGACAGCATAGGGTTTGTTTTCCAAATTTAAATGAGAGTATTTGTGTATTTGTGTATTAAATAGCCCGTCTAACTTGAGTCGCTGGTACCATTGGGGGTTTAAACATGTCGTCTGCTTGAATATATTGAATAACTCACCACTAACTGTTTCTAGCTTTGGTTATTTTTAAGCAACAACGACACCTGACAGAGCGGACGGACTTGCGGCCACCTGCGAACATTGGTAAGTTGAACTTTGAAGTATATTATTGTCCCACTATGTCAGCGTTTCTATCTTAAATTCAGTTCCACTTATAATTACAGCATTTAAAATAATTACATTTCTAGTTAAAATTACAGACCATGGCATCTTGCGCGTCCGTCGGCGTCCGTTAGTCCTTCCTTGCTTACTTGCGCGTGCGTTCTATTGTTTTTAACCCCGTTATGGTACCAGGCCAGGCTGATATCTTTATTGCAGCATAAACTGTTCTAACGCGGTTCACAGATACCATTCGAACGGCATGTGGTATTGGATTCGTTCGTTAGGCCAGTTTTGTGCACAGACAGTAGTTTTCCAAATTTATATGACAGCATAAACTGTTCTAACGCCGGTCGCAGATACCATTCAAACTGCATGTGGTGTTGGACTGTTTCGTTAGGCCAGTTTTGTGCACAAACAGTATTTTCGACAGCATAGGGTTTGTTTTCCAAATTTAAATGAGAGTATTTGTGTATTTGTGTATTAAATAGCCCGTCTAACTTGAGTCGCTGGTACCATTGGGGTTTAAACATGTCGTCTGCTTGAATATATTGAATAACTCACCACTAACTGTTCTGCGCGTCCGTCGGCGTCCGTTAGTCCTTCCTTGCTTACTTGCGCGTGCGTTCTATTGTTTTTAACCCCGTTATGGTACCAGGCCAGGCTGATATCTTTATTGCAGCATAAACTGTTCTAACGCGGTTCACAGATACCATTCTATCGGCATGTGGTATTGGATTCGTTCGTTAGGCCAGTTTTGTGCACAGACAGTAGTTTTCCAAATTTATATGACAGCATAAACTGTTCTAACGCCGGTCGCAGATACCATTCAAACTGCATGTGGTGTTGGACTGTTTCGTTAGGCCAGTTTTGTGCACAAACAGTATTTTCGACAGCATAGGGTTTGTTTTCCAAATTTAAATGAGAGTATTTGTGTATTTGTGTATTAAATAGCCCGTCTAACTTGAGTCGCTGGTACCATTGGGGGTTTAAACATGTCGTCTGCTTGAATATATTGAATAACTCACCACTAACTGTTTCTAGCTTTGGTTATTTTTAAGCAACAACGACACCTGACAGAGCGGACGGACTTGCGGCCACCTGCGAACATTGGTAAGTTGAACTTTGAAGTATATTATTGTCCCACTATGTCAGCGTTTCTATCTTAAATTCAGTTCCACTTATAATTACAGCATTTAAAATAATTACATTTCTAGTTAAAATTACAGACCATGGCATCTTGCGCGTCCGTCGGCGTCCGTTAGTCCTTCCTTGCTTACTTGCGCGTGCGTTCTATTGTTTTTAACCCCGTTATGGTACCAGGCCAGGCTGATATCTTTATTGCAGCATAAACTGTTCTAACGCGGTTCACAGATACCATTCGAACGGCATGTGGTATTGGATTCGTTCGTTAGGCCAGTTTTGTGCACAGACAGTAGTTTTCCAAATTTATATGACAGCATAAACTGTTCTAACGCCGGTCGCAGATACCATTCAAACTGCATGTGGTGTTGGACTGTTTCGTTAGGCCAGTTTTGTGCACAAACAGTATTTTCGACAGCATAGGGTTTGTTTTCCAAATTTAAATGAGAGTATTTGTGTATTTGTGTATTAAATAGCCCGTCTAACTTGAGTCGCTGGTACCATTGGGGTTTAAACATGTCGTCTGCTTGAATATATTGAATAACTCACCACTAACTGTTCTGCGCGTCCGTCGGCGTCCGTTAGTCCTTCCTTGCTTACTTGCGCGTGCGTTCTATTGTTTTTAACCCCGTTATGGTACCAGGCCAGGCTGATATCTTTATTGCAGCATAAACTGTTCTAACGCGGTTCACAGATACCATTCGAACGGCATGTGGTATTGGATTCGTTCGTTAGGCCAGTTTTGTGCACAGACAGTAGTTTTCCAAATTTATATGACAGCATAAACTGTTCTAACGCCGGTCGCAGATACCATTCAAACTGCATGTGGTGTTGGACTGTTTCGTTAGGCCAGTTTTGTGCACAAACAGTATTTTCGACAGCATAGGGTTTGTTTTCCAAATTTAAATGAGAGTATTTGTGTATTTGTGTATTAAATAGCCCGTCTAACTTGAGTCGCTGGTACCATTGGGGGTTTAAACATGTCGTCTGCTTGAATATATTGAATAACTCACCACTAACTGTTTCTAGCTTTGGTTATTTTTAAGCAACAACGACACCTGACAGAGCGGACGGACTTGCGGCCACCTGCGAACATTGGTAAGTTGAACTTTGAAGTATATTATTGTCCCACTATGTCAGCGTTTCTATCTTAAATTCAGTTCCACTTATAATTACAGCATTTAAAATAATTACATTTCTAGTTAAAATTACAGACCATGGCATCTTGCGCGTCCGTCGGCGTCCGTTAGTCCTTCCTTGCTTACTTGCGCGTGCGTTCTATTGTTTTTAACCCCGTTATGGTACCAGGCCAGGCTGATATCTTTATTGCAGCATAAACTGTTCTAACGCGGTTCACAGATACCATTCGAACGGCATGTGGTATTGGATTCGTTCGTTAGGCCAGTTTTGTGCACAGACAGTAGTTTTCCAAATTTATATGACAGCATAAACTGTTCTAACGCCGGTCGCAGATACCATTCAAACTGCATGTGGTGTTGGACTGTTTCGTTAGGCCAGTTTTGTGCACAAACAGTATTTTCGACAGCATAGGGTTTGTTTTCCAAATTTAAATGAGAGTATTTGTGTATTTGTGTATTAAATAGCCCGTCTAACTTGAGTCGCTGGTACCATTGGGGTTTAAACATGTCGTCTGCTTGAATATATTGAATAACTCACCACTAACTGTTCTGCGCGTCCGTCGGCGTCCGTTAGTCCTTCCTTGCTTACTTGCGCGTGCGTTCTATTGTTTTTAACCCCGTTATGGTACCAGGCCAGGCTGATATCTTTATTGCAGCATAAACTGTTCTAACGCGGTTCACAGATACCATTCGAACGGCATGTGGTATTGGATTCGTTCGTTAGGCCAGTTTTGTGCACAGACAGTAGTTTTCCAAATTTATATGACAGCATAAACTGTTCTAACGCCGGTCGCAGATACCATTCAAACTGCATGTGGTGTTGGACTGTTTCGTTAGGCCAGTTTTGTGCACAAACAGTATTTTCGACAGCATAGGGTTTGTTTTCCAAATTTAAATGAGAGTATTTGTGTATTTGTGTATTAAATAGCCCGTCTAACTTGAGTCGCTGGTACCATTGGGGGTTTAAACATGTCGTCTGCTTGAATATATTGAATAACTCACCACTAACTGTTTCTAGCTTTGGTTATTTTTAAGCAACAACGACACCTGACAGAGCGGACGGACTTGCGGCCACCTGCGAACATTGGTAAGTTGAACTTTGAAGTATATTATTGTCCCACTATGTCAGCGTTTCTATCTTAAATTCAGTTCCACTTATAATTACAGCATTTAAAATAATTACATTTCTAGTTAAAATTACAGACCATGGCATCTTGCGCGTCCGTCGGCGTCCGTTAGTCCTTCCTTGCTTACTTGCGCGTGCGTTCTATTGTTTTTAACCCCGTTATGGTACCAGGCCAGGCTGATATCTTTATTGCAGCATAAACTGTTCTAACGCGGTTCACAGATACCTTTCGAACGGCATGTGGTATTGGATTCGTTCGTTAGGCCAGTTTTGTGCACAGACAGTAGTTTTCCAAATTTATATGACAGCATAAACTGTTCTAACGCCGGTCGCAGATACCATTCAAACTGCATGTGGTGTTGGACTGTTTCGTTAGGCCAGTTTTGTGCACAAACAGTATTTTCGACAGCATAGGGTTTGTTTTCCAAATTTAAATGAGAGTATTTGTGTATTTGTGTATTAAATAGCCCGTCTAACTTGAGTCGCTGGTACCATTGGGGTTTAAACATGTCGTCTGCTTGAATATATTGAATAACTCACCACTAACTGTTCTGCGCGTCCGTCGGCGTCCGTTAGTCCTTCCTTGCTTACTTGCGCGTGCGTTCTATTGTTTTTAACCCCGTTATGGTACCAGGCCAGGCTGATATCTTTATTGCAGCATAAACTGTTCTAACGCGGTTCACAGATACCATTCGAACGGCATGTGGTATTGGATTCGTTCGTTAGGCCAGTTTTGTGCACAGACAGTAGTTTTCCAAATTTATATGACAGCATAAACTGTTCTAACGCCGGTCGCAGATACCATTCAAACTGCATGTGGTGTTGGACTGTTTCGTTAGGCCAGTTTTGTGCACAAACAGTATTTTCGACAGCATAGGGTTTGTTTTCCAAATTTAAATGAGAGTATTTGTGTATTTGTGTATTAAATAGCCCGTCTAACTTGAGTCGCTGGTACCATTGGGGGTTTAAACATGTCGTCTGCTTGAATATATTGAATAACTCACCACTAACTGTTTCTAGCTTTGGTTATTTTTAAGCAACAACGACACCTGACAGAGCGGACGGACTTGCGGCCACCTGCGAACATTGGTAAGTTGAACTTTGAAGTATATTATTGTCCCACTATGTCAGCGTTTCTATCTTAAATTCAGTTCCACTTATAATTACAGCATTTAAAATAATTACATTTCTAGTTAAAATTACAGACCATGGCATCTTGCGCGTCCGTCGGCGTCCGTTAGTCCTTCCTTGCTTACTTGCGCGTGCGTTCTATTGTTTTTAACCCCGTTATGGTACCAGGCCAGGCTGATATCTTTATTGCAGCATAAACTGTTCTAACGCGGTTCACAGATACCATTCGAACGGCATGTGGTATTGGATTCGTTCGTTAGGCCAGTTTTGTGCACAGACAGTAGTTTTCCAAATTTATATGACAGCATAAACTGTTCTAACGCCGGTCGCAGATACCATTCAAACTGCATGTGGTGTTGGACTGTTTCGTTAGGCCAGTTTTGTGCACAAACAGTATTTTCGACAGCATAGGGTTTGTTTTCCAAATTTAAATGAGAGTATTTGTGTATTTGTGTATTAAATAGCCCGTCTAACTTGAGTCGCTGGTACCATTGGGGTTTAAACATGTCGTCTGCTTGAATATATTGAATAACTCACCACTAACTGTTCTGCGCGTCCGTCGGCGTCCGTTAGTCCTTCCTTGCTTACTTGCGCGTGCGTTCTATTGTTTTTAACCCCGTTATGGTACCAGGCCAGGCTGATATCTTTATTGCAGCATAAACTGTTCTAACGCGGTTCACAGATACCATTCGAACGGCATGTGGTATTGGATTCGTTCGTTAGGCCAGTTTTGTGCACAGACAGTAGTTTTCCAAATTTATATGACAGCATAAACTGTTCTAACGCCGGTCGCAGATACCATTCAAACTGCATGTGGTGTTGGACTGTTTCGTTAGGCCAGTTTTGTGCACAAACAGTATTTTCGACAGCATAGGGTTTGTTTTCCAAATTTAAATGAGAGTATTTGTGTATTTGTGTATTAAATAGCCCGTCTAACTTGAGTCGCTGGTACCATTGGGGGTTTAAACATGTCGTCTGCTTGAATATATTGAATAACTCACCACTAACTGTTTCTAGCTTTGGTTATTTTTAAGCAACAACGACACCTGACAGAGCGGACGGACTTGCGGCCACCTGCGAACATTGGTAAGTTGAACTTTGAAGTATATTATTGTCCCACTATGTCAGCGTTTCTATCTTAAATTCAGTTCCACTTATAATTACAGCATTTAAAATAATTACATTTCTAGTTAAAATTACAGACCATGGCATCTTGCGCGTCCGTCGGCGTCCGTTAGTCCTTCCTTGCTTACTTGCGCGTGCGTTCTATTGTTTTTAACCCCGTTATGGTACCAGGCCAGGCTGATATCTTTATTGCAGCATAAACTGTTCTAACGCGGTTCACAGATACCATTCGAACGGCATGTGGTATTGGATTCGTTCGTTAGGCCAGTTTTGTGCACAGACAGTAGTTTTCCAAATTTATATGACAGCATAAACTGTTCTAACGCCGGTCGCAGATACCATTCAAACTGCATGTGGTGTTGGACTGTTTCGTTAGGCCAGTTTTGTGCACAAACAGTATTTTCGACAGCATAGGGTTTGTTTTCCAAATTTAAATGAGAGTATTTGTGTATTTGTGTATTAAATAGCCCGTCTAACTTGAGTCGCTGGTACCATTGGGGTTTAAACATGTCGTCTGCTTGAATATATTGAATAACTCACCACTAACTGTTCTGCGCGTCCGTCGGCGTCCGTTAGTCCTTCCTTGCTTACTTGCGCGTGCGTTCTATTGTTTTTAACCCCGTTATGGTACCAGGCCAGGCTGATATCTTTATTGCAGCATAAACTGTTCTAACGCGGTTCACAGATACCATTCGAACGGCATGTGGTATTGGATTCGTTCGTTAGGCCAGTTTTGTGCACAGACAGTAGTTTTCCAAATTTATATGACAGCATAAACTGTTCTAACGCCGGTCGCAGATACCATTCAAACTGCATGTGGTGTTGGACTGTTTCGTTAGGCCAGTTTTGTGCACAAACAGTATTTTCGACAGCATAGGGTTTGTTTTCCAAATTTAAATGAGAGTATTTGTGTATTTGTGTATTAAATAGCCCGTCTAACTTGAGTCGCTGGTACCATTGGGGGTTTAAACATGTCGTCTGCTTGAATATATTGAATAACTCACCACTAACTGTTTCTAGCTTTGGTTATTTTTAAGCAACAACGACACCTGACAGAGCGGACGGACTTGCGGCCACCTGCGAACATTGGTAAGTTGAACTTTGAAGTATATTATTGTCCCACTATGTCAGCGTTTCTATCTTAAATTCAGTTCCACTTATAATTACAGCATTTAAAATAATTACATTTCTAGTTAAAATTACAGACCATGGCATCTTGCGCGTCCGTCGGCGTCCGTTAGTCCTTCCTTGCTTACTTGCGCGTGCGTTCTATTGTTTTTAACCCCGTTATGGTACCAGGCCAGGCTGATATCTTTATTGCAGCATAAACTGTTCTAACGCGGTTCCCAGATACCATTCGAACGGCATGTGGTTTTGGATTCGTTCGTTAGGCCAGTTTTGTGCACAGACAGTAGTTTTCCAAATTTATATGACAGCATAAACTGTTCTAACGCCGGTCGCAGATACCATTCAAACTGCATGTGGTGTTGGACTGTTTCGTTAGGCCAGTTTTGTGCACAAACAGTATTTTCGACAGCATAGGGTTTGTTTTCCAAATTTAAATGAGAGTATTTGTGTATTTGTGTATTAAATAGCCCGTCTAACTTGAGTCGCTGGTACCATTGGGGTTTAAACATGTCGTCTGCTTGAATATATTGAATAACTCACCACTAACTGTTCTGCGCGTCCGTCGGCGTCCGTTAGTCCTTCCTTGCTTACTTGCGCGTGCGTTCTATTGTTTTTAACCCCGTTATGGTACCAGGCCAGGCTGATATCTTTATTGCAGCATAAACTGTTCTAACGCGGTTCACAGATACCATTCGAACGGCATGTGGTATTGGATTCGTTCGTTAGGCCAGTTTTGTGCACAGACAGTAGTTTTCCAAATTTATATGACAGCATAAACTGTTCTAACGCCGGTCGCAGATACCATTCAAACTGCATGTGGTGTTGGACTGTTTCGTTAGGCCAGTTTTGTGCACAAACAGTATTTTCGACAGCATAGGGTTTGTTTTCCAAATTTAAATGAGAGTATTTGTGTATTTGTGTATTAAATAGCCCGTCTAACTTGAGTCGCTGGTACCATTGGGGGTTTAAACATGTCGTCTGCTTGAATATATTGAATAACTCACCACTAACTGTTTCTAGCTTTGGTTATTTTTAAGCAACAACGACACCTGACAGAGCGGACGGACTTGCGGCCACCTGCGAACATTGGTAAGTTGAACTTTGAAGTATATTATTGTCCCACTATGTCAGCGTTTCTATCTTAAATTCAGTTCCACTTATAATTACAGCATTTAAAATAATTACATTTCTAGTTAAAATTACAGACCATGGCATCTTGCGCGTCCGTCGGCGTCCGTTAGTCCTTCCTTGCTTACTTGCGCGTGCGTTCTATTGTTTTTAACCCCGTTATGGTACCAGGCCAGGCTGATATCTTTATTGCAGCATAAACTGTTCTAACGCGGTTCACAGATACCATTCGAACGGCATGTGGTATTGGATTCGTTCGTTAGGCCAGTTTTGTGCACAGACAGTAGTTTTCCAAATTTATATGACAGCATAAACTGTTCTAACGCCGGTCGCAGATACCATTCAAACTGCATGTGGTGTTGGACTGTTTCGTTAGGCCAGTTTTGTGCACAAACAGTATTTTCGACAGCATAGGGTTTGTTTTCCAAATTTAAATGAGAGTATTTGTGTATTTGTGTATTAAATAGCCCGTCTAACTTGAGTCGCTGGTACCATTGGGGTTTAAACATGTCGTCTGCTTGAATATATTGAATAACTCACCACTAACTGTTCTGCGCGTCCGTCGGCGTCCGTTAGTCCTTCCTTGCTTACTTGCGCGTGCGTTCTATTGTTTTTAACCCCGTTATGGTACCAGGCCAGGCTGATATCTTTATTGCAGCATAAACTGTTCTAACGCGGTTCACAGATACCATTCGAACGGCATGTGGTATTGGATTCGTTCGTTAGGCCAGTTTTGTGCACAGACAGTAGTTTTCCAAATTTATATGACAGCATAAACTGTTCTAACGCCGGTCGCAGATACCATTCAAACTGCATGTGGTGTTGGACTGTTTCGTTAGGCCAGTTTTGTGCACAAACAGTATTTTCGACAGCATAGGGTTTGTTTTCCAAATTTAAATGAGAGTATTTGTGTATTTGTGTATTAAATAGCCCGTCTAACTTGAGTCGCTGGTACCATTGGGGGTTTAAACATGTCGTCTGCTTGAATATATTGAATAACTCACCACTAACTGTTTCTAGCTTTGGTTATTTTTAAGCAACAACGACACCTGACAGAGCGGACGGACTTGCGGCCACCTGCGAACATTGGTAAGTTGAACTTTGAAGTATATTATTGTCCCACTATGTCAGCGTTTCTATCTTAAATTCAGTTCCACTTATAATTACAGCATTTAAAATAATTACATTTCTAGTTAAAATTACAGACCATGGCATCTTGCGCGTCCGTCGGCGTCCGTTAGTCCTTCCTTGCTTACTTGCGCGTGCGTTCTATTGTTTTTAACCCCGTTATGGTACCAGGCCAGGCTGATATCTTTATTGCAGCATAAACTGTTCTAACGCGGTTCACAGATACCATTCGAACGGCATGTGGTATTGGATTCGTTCGTTAGGCCAGTTTTGTGCACAGACAGTAGTTTTCCAAATTTATATGACAGCATAAACTGTTCTAACGCCGGTCGCAGATACCATTCAAACTGCATGTGGTGTTGGACTGTTTCGTTAGGCCAGTTTTGTGCACAAACAGTATTTTCGACAGCATAGGGTTTGTTTTCCAAATTTAAATGAGAGTATTTGTGTATTTGTGTATTAAATAGCCCGTCTAACTTGAGTCGCTGGTACCATTGGGGTTTAAACATGTCGTCTGCTTGAATATATTGAATAACTCACCACTAACTGTTCTGCGCGTCCGTCGGCGTCCGTTAGTCCTTCCTTGCTTACTTGCGCGTGCGTTCTATTGTTTTTAACCCCGTTATGGTACCAGGCCAGGCTGATATCTTTATTGCAGCATAAACTGTTCTAACGCGGTTCACAGATACCATTCGAACGGCATGTGGTATTGGATTCGTTCGTTAGGCCAGTTTTGTGCACAGACAGTAGTTTTCCAAATTTATATGACAGCATAAACTGTTCTAACGCCGGTCGCAGATACCATTCAAACTGCATGTGGTGTTGGACTGTTTCGTTAGGCCAGTTTTGTGCACAAACAGTATTTTCGACAGCATAGGGTTTGTTTTCCAAATTTAAATGAGAGTATTTGTGTATTTGTGTATTAAATAGCCCGTCTAACTTGAGTCGCTGGTACCATTGGGGGTTTAAACATGTCGTCTGCTTGAATATATTGAATAACTCACCACTAACTGTTTCTAGCTT
The DNA here is from genome assembly GCA_922989275.2 of Gari tellinella. Taxonomy (NCBI): domain Eukaryota; kingdom Metazoa; phylum Mollusca; class Bivalvia; order Cardiida; family Psammobiidae; genus Gari; species Gari tellinella. The sequence continues at coordinate 68,709,323 of OV277859.1, forward strand.
TGGTTATTTTTAAGCAACAACGACACCTGACAGAGCGGACGGACTTGCGGCCACCTGCGAACATTGGTAAGTTGAACTTTGAAGTATATTATTGTCCCACTATGTCAGCGTTTCTATCTTAAATTCAGTTCCACTTATAATTACAGCATTTAAAATAATTACATTTCTAGTTAAAATTACAGACCATGGCATCTTGCGCGTCCGTCGGCGTCCGTTAGTCCTTCCTTGCTTACTTGCGCGTGCGTTCTATTGTTTTTAACCCCGTTATGGTACCAGGCCAGGCTGATATCTTTATTGCAGCATAAACTGTTCTAACGCGGTTCACAGATACCATTCGAACGGCATGTGGTATTGGATTCGTTCGTTAGGCCAGTTTTGTGCACAGACAGTAGTTTTCCAAATTTATATGACAGCATAAACTGTTCTAACGCCGGTCGCAGATACCATTCAAACTGCATGTGGTGTTGGACTGTTTCGTTAGGCCAGTTTTGTGCACAAACAGTATTTTCGACAGCATAGGGTTTGTTTTCCAAATTTAAATGAGAGTATTTGTGTATTTGTGTATTAAATAGCCCGTCTAACTTGAGTCGCTGGTACCATTGGGGTTTAAACATGTCGTCTGCTTGAATATATTGAATAACTCACCACTAACTGTTCTGCGCGTCCGTCGGCGTCCGTTAGTCCTTCCTTGCTTACTTGCGCGTGCGTTCTATTGTTTTTAACCCCGTTATGGTACCAGGCCAGGCTGATATCTTTATTGCAGCATAAACTGTTCTAACGCGGTTCACAGATACCATTCGAACGGCATGTGGTATTGGATTCGTTCGTTAGGCCAGTTTTGTGCACAGACAGTAGTTTTCCAAATTTATATGACAGCATAAACTGTTCTAACGCCGGTCGCAGATACCATTCAAACTGCATGTGGTGTTGGACTGTTTCGTTAGGCCAGTTTTGTGCACAAACAGTATTTTCGACAGCATAGGGTTTGTTTTCCAAATTTAAATGAGAGTATTTGTGTATTTGTGTATTAAATAGCCCGTCTAACTTGAGTCGCTGGTACCATTGGGGGTTTAAACATGTCGTCTGCTTGAATATATTGAATAACTCACCACTAACTGTTTCTAGCTTTGGTTATTTTTAAGCAACAACGACACCTGACAGAGCGGACGGACTTGCGGCCACCTGCGAACATTGGTAAGTTGAACTTTGAAGTATATTATTGTCCCACTATGTCAGCGTTTCTATCTTAAATTCAGTTCCACTTATAATTACAGCATTTAAAATAATTACATTTCTAGTTAAAATTACAGACCATGGCATCTTGCGCGTCCGTCGGCGTCCGTTAGTCCTTCCTTGCTTACTTGCGCGTGCGTTCTATTGTTTTTAACCCCGTTATGGTACCAGGCCAGGCTGATATCTTTATTGCAGCATAAACTGTTCTAACGCGGTTCACAGATACCATTCGAACGGCATGTGGTATTGGATTCGTTCGTTAGGCCAGTTTTGTGCACAGACAGTAGTTTTCCAAATTTATATGACAGCATAAACTGTTCTAACGCCGGTCGCAGATACCATTCAAACTGCATGTGGTGTTGGACTGTTTCGTTAGGCCAGTTTTGTGCACAAACAGTATTTTCGACAGCATAGTGTTTGTTTTCCAAATTTAAATGAGAGTATTTGTGTATTTGTGTATTAAATAGCCCGTCTAACTTGAGTCGCTGGTACCATTGGGGTTTAAACATGTCGTCTGCTTGAATATATTGAATAACTCACCACTAACTGTTCTGCGCGTCCGTCGGCGTCCGTTAGTCCTTCCTTGCTTACTTGCGCGTGCGTTCTATTGTTTTTAACCCCGTTATGGTACCAGGCCAGGCTGATATCTTTATTGCAGCATAAACTGTTCTAACGCGGTTCACAGATACCATTCAAACTGCATGTGGTGTTGGACTGTTTCGTTAGGCCAGTTTTGTGCACAGACAGTAGTTTTCCAAATTTATATGACAGCATAAACTGTTCTAACGCCGGTCGCAGATACCATTCAAACTGCATGTGGTGTTGGACTGTTTCGTTAGGCCAGTTTTGTGCACAAACAGTATTTTCGACAGCATAGGGTTTGTTTTCCAAATTTAAATGAGAGTATTTGTGTATTTGTGTATTAAATAGCCCGTCTAACTTGAGTCGCTGGTACCATTGGGGTTTAAACATGTCGTCTGCTTGAATATATTGAATAACTCACCACTAACTGTTTTGCGCGTCCGTCGGCGTCCGTTAGTCCTTCCTTGCTTACTTGCGCGTGCGTTCTATTGTTTTTAACCCCGTTATGGTACCAGGCCAGGCTGATATCTTTATTGCAGCATAAACTGTTCTAACGCGGTTCACAGATACCATTCGAACGGCATGTGGTATTGGATTCGTTCGTTAGGCCAGTTTTGTGCACAGACAGTAGTTTTCCAAATTTATATGACAGCATAAACTGTTCTAACGCCGGTCGCAGATACCATTCAAACTGCATGTGGTGTTGGACTGTTTCGTTAGGCCAGTTTTGTGCACAAACAGTATTTTCGACAGCATAGGGTTTGTTTTCCAAATTTAAATGAGAGTATTTGTGTATTTGTGTATTAAATAGCCCGTCTAACTTGAGTCGCTGGTACCATTGGGGGTTTAAACATGTCGTCTGCTTGAATATATTGAATAACTCACCACTAACTGTTTCTAGCTTTGGTTATTTTTAAGCAACAACGACACCTGACAGAGCGGACGGACTTGCGGCCACCTGCGAACATTGGTAAGTTGAACTTTGAAGTATATTATTGTCCCACTATGTCAGCGTTTCTATCTTAAATTCAGTTCCACTTATAATTACAGCATTTAAAATAATTACATTTCTAGTTAAAATTACAGACCATGGCATCTTGCGCGTCCGTCGGCGTCCGTTAGTCCTTCCTTGCTTACTTGCGCGTGCGTTCTATTGTTTTTAACCCCGTTATGGTACCAGGCCAGGCTGATATCTTTATTGCAGCATAAACTGTTCTAACGCGGTTCACAGATACCATTCGAACGACATGTGGTATTGGATTCGTTCGTTAGGCCAGTTTTGTGCACAGACAGTAGTTTTCCAAATTTATATGACAGCATAAACTGTTCTAACGCCGGTCGCAGATACCATTCAAACTGCATGTGGTGTTGGACTGTTTCGTTAGGCCAGTTTTGTGCACAAACAGTATTTTCGACAGCATAGGGTTTGTTTTCCAAATTTAAATGAGAGTATTTGTGTATTTGTGTATTAAATAGCCCGTCTAACTTGAGTCGCTGGTACCATTGGGGTTTAAACATGTCGTCTGCTTGAATATATTGAATAACTCACCACTAACTGTTTTGCGCGTCCGTCGGCGTCCGTTAGTCCTTCCTTGCTTACTTGCGCGTGCGTTCTATTGTTTTTAACCCCGTTATGGTACCAGGCCAGGCTGATATCTTTATTGCAGCATAAACTGTTCTAACGCGGTTCACAGATACCATTCGAACGGCATGTGGTATTGGATTCGTTCGTTAGGCCAGTTTTGTGCACAGACAGTAGTTTTCCAAATTTATATGACAGCATAAACTGTTCTAACGCCGGTCGCAGATACCATTCAAACTGCATGTGGTGTTGGACTGTTTCGTTAGGCCAGTTTTGTGCACAAACAGTATTTTCGACAGCATAGGGTTTGTTTTCCAAATTTAAATGAGAGTATTTGTGTATTTGTGTATTAAATAGCCCGTCTAACTTGAGTCGCTGGTACCATTGGGGGTTTAAACATGTCGTCTGCTTGAATATATTGAATAACTCACCACTAACTGTTTCTAGCTTTGGTTATTTTTAAGCAACAACGACACCTGACAGAGCGGACGGACTTGCGGCCACCTGCGAACATTGGTAAGTTGAACTTTGAAGTATATTATTGTCCCACTATGTCAGCGTTTCTATCTTAAATTCAGTTCCACTTATAATTACAGCATTTAAAATAATTACATTTCTAGTTAAAATTACAGACCATGGCATCTTGCGCGTCCGTCGGCGTCCGTTAGTCCTTCCTTGCTTACTTGCGCGTGCGTTCTATTGTTTTTAACCCCGTTATGGTACCAGGCCAGGCTGATATCTTTATTGCAGCATAAACTGTTCTAACGCGGTTCACAGATACCATTCGAACGGCATGTGGTATTGGATTCGTTCGTTAGGCCAGTTTTGTGCACAGACAGTAGTTTTCCAAATTTATATGACAGCATAAACTGTTCTAACGCCGGTCGCAGATACCATTCAAACTGCATGTGGTGTTGGACTGTTTCGTTAGGCCAGTTTTGTGCACAAACAGTATTTTCGACAGCATAGGGTTTGTTTTCCAAATTTAAATGAGAGTATTTGTGTATTTGTGTATTAAATAGCCCGTCTAACTTGAGTCGCTGGTACCATTGGGGTTTAAACATGTCGTCTGCTTGAATATATTGAATAACTCACCACTAACTGTTTCTAGCTTTGGTTATTTTTAAGCAACAACGACACCTGACAGAGCGGACGGACTTGCGGCCACCTGCGAACATTGGTAAGTTGAACTTTGAAGTATATTATTGTCCCACTATGTCAGCGTTTCTATCTTAAATTCAGTTCCACTTATAATTACAGCATTTAAAATAATTACATTTCTAGTTAAAATTACAGACCATGGCATCTTGCGCGTCCGTCGGCGTCCGTTAGTCCTTCCTTGCTTACTTGCGCGTGCGTTCTATTGTTTTTAACCCCGTTATGGTACCAGGCCAGGCTGATATCTTTATTGCAGCATAAACTGTTCTAACGCGGTTCACAGATACCATTCGAACGACATGTGGTATTGGATTCGTTCGTTAGGCCAGTTTTGTGCACAGACAGTAGTTTTCCAAATTTATATGACAGCATAAACTGTTCTAACGCCGGTCGCAGATACCATTCAAACTGCATGTGGTGTTGGACTGTTTCGTTAGGCCAGTTTTGTGCACAAACAGTATTTTCGACAGCATAGGGTTTGTTTTCCAAATTTAAATGAGAGTATTTGTGTATTTGTGTATTAAATAGCCCGTCTAACTTGAGTCGCTGGTACCATTGGGGTTTAAACATGTCGTCTGCTTGAATATATTGAATAACTCACCACTAACTGTTTTGCGCGTCCGTCGGCGTCCGTTAGTCCTTCCTTGCTTACTTGCGCGTGCGTTCTATTGTTTTTAACCCCGTTATGGTACCAGGCCAGGCTGATATCTTTATTGCAGCATAAACTGTTCTAACGCGGTTCACAGATACCATTCGAACGGCATGTGGTATTGGATTCGTTCGTTAGGCCAGTTTTGTGCACAGACAGTAGTTTTCCAAATTTATATGACAGCATAAACTGTTCTAACGCCGGTCGCAGATACCATTCAAACTGCATGTGGTGTTGGACTGTTTCGTTAGGCCAGTTTTGTGCACAAACAGTATTTTCGACAGCATAGGGTTTGTTTTCCAAATTTAAATGAGAGTATTTGTGTATTTGTGTATTAAATAGCCCGTCTAACTTGAGTCGCTGGTACCATTGGGGGTTTAAACATGTCGTCTGCTTGAATATATTGAATAACTCACCACTAACTGTTTCTAGCTTTGGTTATTTTTAAGCAACAACGACACCTGACAGAGCGGACGGACTTGCGGCCACCTGCGAACATTGGTAAGTTGAACTTTGAAGTATATTATTGTCCCACTATGTCAGCGTTTCTATCTTAAATTCAGTTCCACTTATAATTACAGCATTTAAAATAATTACATTTCTAGTTAAAATTACAGACCATGGCATCTTGCGCGTCCGTCGGCGTCCGTTAGTCCTTCCTTGCTTACTTGCGCGTGCGTTCTATTGTTTTTAACCCCGTTATGGTACCAGGCCAGGCTGATATCTTTATTGCAGCATAAACTGTTCTAACGCGGTTCACAGATACCATTCGAACGACATGTGGTATTGGATTCGTTCGTTAGGCCAGTTTTGTGCACAGACAGTAGTTTTCCAAATTTATATGACAGCATAAACTGTTCTAACGCCGGTCGCAGATACCATTCAAACTGCATGTGGTGTTGGACTGTTTCGTTAGGCCAGTTTTGTGCACAAACAGTATTTTCGACAGCATAGGGTTTGTTTTCCAAATTTAAATGAGAGTATTTGTGTATTTGTGTATTAAATAGCCCGTCTAACTTGAGTCGCTGGTACCATTGGGGTTTAAACATGTCGTCTGCTTGAATATATTGAATAACTCACCACTAACTGTTTTGCGCGTCCGTCGGCGTCCGTTAGTCCTTCCTTGCTTACTTGCGCGTGCGTTCTATTGTTTTTAACCCCGTTATGGTACCAGGCCAGGCTGATATCTTTATTGCAGCATAAACTGTTCTAACGCGGTTCACAGATACCATTCGAACGACATGTGGTATTGGATTCGTTCGTTAGGCCAGTTTTGTGCACAGACAGTAGTTTTCCAAATTTATATGACAGCATAAACTGTTCTAACGCCGGTCGCAGATACCATTCAAACTGCATGTGGTGTTGGACTGTTTCGTTAGGCCAGTTTTGTGCACAAACAGTATTTTCGACAGCATAGGGTTTGTTTTCCAAATTTAAATGAGAGTATTTGTGTATTTGTGTATTAAATAGCCCGTCTAACTTGAGTCGCTGGTACCATTGGGGTTTAAACATGTCGTCTGCTTGAATATATTGAATAACTCACCACTAACTGTTTTGCGCGTCCGTCGGCGTCCGTTAGTCCTTCCTTGCTTACTTGCGCGTGCGTTCTATTGTTTTTAACCCCGTTATGGTACCAGGCCAGGCTGATATCTTTATTGCAGCATAAACTGTTCTAACGCGGTTCACAGATACCATTCGAACGGCATGTGGTATTGGATTCGTTCGTTAGGCCAGTTTTGTGCACAGACAGTAGTTTTCCAAATTTATATGACAGCATAAACTGTTCTAACGCCGGTCGCAGATACCATTCAAACTGCATGTGGTGTTGGACTGTTTCGTTAGGCCAGTTTTGTGCACAAACAGTATTTTCGACAGCATAGGGTTTGTTTTCCAAATTTAAATGAGAGTATTTGTGTATTTGTGTATTAAATAGCCCGTCTAACTTGAGTCGCTGGTACCATTGGGGGTTTAAACATGTCGTCTGCTTGAATATATTGAATAACTCACCACTAACTGTTTCTAGCTTTGGTTATTTTTAAGCAACAACGACACCTGACAGAGCGGACGGACTTGCGGCCACCTGCGAACATTGGTAAGTTGAACTTTGAAGTATATTATTGTCCCACTATGTCAGCGTTTCTATCTTAAATTCAGTTCCACTTATAATTACAGCATTTAAAATAATTACATTTCTAGTTAAAATTACAGACCATGGCATCTTGCGCGTCCGTCGGCGTCCGTTAGTCCTTCCTTGCTTACTTGCGCGTGCGTTCTATTGTTTTTAACCCCGTTATGGTACCAGGCCAGGCTGATATCTTTATTGCAGCATAAACTGTTCTAACGCGGTTCACAGATACCATTCGAACGGCATGTGGTATTGGATTCGTTCGTTAGGCCAGTTTTGTGCACAGACAGTAGTTTTCCAAATTTATATGACAGCATAAACTGTTCTAACGCCGGTCGCAGATACCATTCAAACTGCATGTGGTGTTGGACTGTTTCGTTAGGCCAGTTTTGTGCACAAACAGTATTTTCGACAGCATAGGGTTTGTTTTCCAAATTTAAATGAGAGTATTTGTGTATTTGTGTATTAAATAGCCCGTCTAACTTGAGTCGCTGGTACCATTGGGGTTTAAACATGTCGTCTGCTTGAATATATTGAATAACTCACCACTAACTGTTCTGCGCGTCCGTCGGCGTCCGTTAGTCCTTCCTTGCTTACTTGCGCGTGCGTTCTATTGTTTTTAACCCCGTTATGGTACCAGGCCAGGCTGATATCTTTATTGCAGCATAAACTGTTCTAACGCGGTTCACAGATACCATTCGAACGGCATGTGGTATTGGATTCGTTCGTTAGGCCAGTTTTGTGCACAGACAGTAGTTTTCCAAATTTATATGACAGCATAAACTGTTCTAACGCCGGTCGCAGATACCATTCAAACTGCATGTGGTGTTGGACTGTTTCGTTAGGCCAGTTTTGTGCACAAACAGTATTTTCGACAGCATAGGGTTTGTTTTCCAAATTTAAATGAGAGTATTTGTGTATTTGTGTATTAAATAGCCCGTCTAACTTGAGTCGCTGGTACCATTGGGGGTTTAAACATGTCGTCTGCTTGAATATATTGAATAACTCACCACTAACTGTTTCTAGCTTTGGTTATTTTTAAGCAACAACGACACCTGACAGAGCGGACGGACTTGCGGCCACCTGCGAACATTGGTAAGTTGAACTTTGAAGTATATTATTGTCCCACTATGTCAGCGTTTCTATCTTAAATTCAGTTCCACTTATAATTACAGCATTTAAAATAATTACATTTCTAGTTAAAATTACAGACCATGGCATCTTGCGCGTCCGTCGGCGTCCGTTAGTCCTTCCTTGCTTACTTGCGCGTGCGTTCTATTGTTTTTAACCCCGTTATGGTACCAGGCCAGGCTGATATCTTTATTGCAGCATAAACTGTTCTAACGCGGTTCACAGATACCATTCGAACGACATGTGGTATTGGATTCGTTCGTTAGGCCAGTTTTGTGCACAGACAGTAGTTTTCCAAATTTATATGACAGCATAAACTGTTCTAACGCCGGTCGCAGATACCATTCAAACTGCATGTGGTGTTGGACTGTTTCGTTAGGCCAGTTTTGTGCACAAACAGTATTTTCGACAGCATAGGGTTTGTTTTCCAAATTTAAATGAGAGTATTTGTGTATTTGTGTATTAAATAGCCCGTCTAACTTGAGTCGCTGGTACCATTGGGGTTTAAACATGTCGTCTGCTTGAATATATTGAATAACTCACCACTAACTGTTTTGCGCGTCCGTCGGCGTCCGTTAGTCCTTCCTTGCTTACTTGCGCGTGCGTTCTATTGTTTTTAACCCCGTTATGGTACCAGGCCAGGCTGATATCTTTATTGCAGCATAAACTGTTCTAACGCGGTTCACAGATACCATTCGAACGGCATGTGGTATTGGATTCGTTCGTTAGGCCAGTTTTGTGCACAGACAGTAGTTTTCCAAATTTATATGACAGCATAAACTGTTCTAACGCCGGTCGCAGATACCATTCAAACTGCATGTGGTGTTGGACTGTTTCGTTAGGCCAGTTTTGTGCACAAACAGTATTTTCGACAGCATAGGGTTTGTTTTCCAAATTTAAATGAGAGTATTTGTGTATTTGTGTATTAAATAGCCCGTCTAACTTGAGTCGCTGGTACCATTGGGGGTTTAAACATGTCGTCTGCTTGAATATATTGAATAACTCACCACTAACTGTTTCTAGCTTTGGTTATTTTTAAGCAACAACGACACCTGACAGAGCGGACGGACTTGCGGCCACCTGCGAACATTGGTAAGTTGAACTTTGAAGTATATTATTGTCCCACTATGTCAGCGTTTCTATCTTAAATTCAGTTCCACTTATAATTACAGCATTTAAAATAATTACATTTCTAGTTAAAATTACAGACCATGGCATCTTGCGCGTCCGTCGGCGTCCGTTAGTCCTTCCTTGCTTACTTGCGCGTGCGTTCTATTGTTTTTAACCCCGTTATGGTACCAGGCCAGGCTGATATCTTTATTGCAGCATAAACTGTTCTAACGCGGTTCACAGATACCATTCGAACGGCATGTGGTATTGGATTCGTTCGTTAGGCCAGTTTTGTGCACAGACAGTAGTTTTCCAAATTTATATGACAGCATAAACTGTTCTAACGCCGGTCGCAGATACCATTCAAACTGCATGTGGTGTTGGACTGTTTCGTTAGGCCAGTTTTGTGCACAAACAGTATTTTCCACAGCATAGGGTTTGTTTTCCAAATTTAAATGAGAGTATTTGTGTATTTGTGTATTAAATAGCCCGTCTAACTTGAGTCGCTGGTACCATTGGGGTTTAAACATGTCGTCTGCTTGAATATATTGAATAACTCACCACTAACTGTTTTGCGCGTCCGTCGGCGTCCGTTAGTCCTTCCTTGCTTACTTGCGCGTGCGTTCTATTGTTTTTAACCCCGTTATGGTACCAGGCCAGGCTGATATCTTTATTGCAGCATAAACTGTTCTAACGCGGTTCACAGATACCATTCGAACGGCATGTGATATTGGATTCGTTCGTTAGGCCAGTTTTGTGCACAGACAGTAGTTTTCCAAATTTATATGACAGCATAAACTGTTCTAACGCCGGTCGCAGATACCATTCAAACTGCATGTGGTGTTGGACTGTTTCGTTAGGCCAGTTTTGTGCACAAACAGTATTTTCGACAGCATAGGGTTTGTTTTCCAAATTTAAATGAGAGTATTTGTGTATTTGTGTATTAAATAGCCCGTCTAACTTGAGTCGCTGGTACCATTGGGGGTTTAAACATGTCGTCTGCTTGAATATATTGAATAACTCACCACTAACTGTTTCTAGCTTTGGTTATTTTTAAGCAACAACGACACCTGACAGAGCGGACGGACTTGCGGCCACCTGCGAACATTGGTAAGTTGAACTTTGAAGTATATTATTGTCCCACTATGTCAGCGTTTCTATCTTAAATTCAGTTCCACTTATAATTACAGCATTTAAAATAATTACATTTCTAGTTAAAATTACAGACCATGGCATCTTGCGCGTCCGTCGGCGTCCGTTAGTCCTTCCTTGCTTACTTGCGCGTGCGTTCTATTGTTTTTAACCCCGTTATGGTACCAGGCCAGGCTGATATCTTTATTGCAGCATAAACTGTTCTAACGCGGTTCACAGATACCATTCGAACGACATGTGGTATTGGATTCGTTCGTTAGGCCAGTTTTGTGCACAGACAGTAGTTTTCCAAATTTATATGACAGCATAAACTGTTCTAACGCCGGTCGCAGATACCATTCAAACTGCATGTGGTGTTGGACTGTTTCGTTAGGCCAGTTTTGTGCACAAACAGTATTTTCGACAGCATAGGGTTTGTTTTCCAAATTTAAATGAGAGTATTTGTGTATTTGTGTATTAAATAGCCCGTCTAACTTGAGTCGCTGGTACCATTGGGGTTTAAACATGTCGTCTGCTTGAATATATTGAATAACTCACCACTAACTGTTTTGCGCGTCCGTCGGCGTCCGTTAGTCCTTCCTTGCTTACTTGCGCGTGCGTTCTATTGTTTTTAACCCCGTTATGGTACCAGGCCAGGCTGATATCTTTATTGCAGCATAAACTGTTCTAACGCGGTTCACAGATACCATTCGAACGGCATGTGGTATTGGATTCGTTCGTTAGGCCAGTTTTGTGCACAGACAGTAGTTTTCCAAATTTATATGACAGCATAAACTGTTCTAACGCCGGTCGCAGATACCATTCAAACTGCATGTGGTGTTGGACTGTTTCGTTAGGCCAGTTTTGTGCACAAACAGTATTTTCGACAGCATAGGGTTTGTTTTCCAAATTTAAATGAGAGTATTTGTGTATTTGTGTATTAAATAGCCCGTCTAACTTGAGTCGCTGGTACCATTGGGGGTTTAAACATGTCGTCTGCTTGAATATATTGAATAACTCACCACTAACTGTTTCTAGCTTTGGTTATTTTTAAGCAACAACGACACCTGACAGAGCGGACGGACTTGCGGCCACCTGCGAACATTGGTAAGTTGAACTTTGAAGTATATTATTGTCCCACTATGTCAGCGTTTCTATCTTAAATTCAGTTCCACTTATAATTACAGCATTTAAAATAATTACATTTCTAGTTAAAATTACAGACCATGGCATCTTGCGCGTCCGTCGGCGTCCGTTAGTCCTTCCTTGCTTACTTGCGCGTGCGTTCTATTGTTTTTAACCCCGTTATGGTACCAGGCCAGGCTGATATCTTTATTGCAGCATAAACTGTTCTAACGCGGTTCACAGATACCATTCGAACGGCATGTGGTATTGGATTCGTTCGTTAGGCCAGTTTTGTGCACAGACAGTAGTTTTCCAAATTTATATGACAGCATAAACTGTTCTAACGCCGGTCGCAGATACCATTCAAACTGCATGTGGTGTTGGACTGTTTCGTTAGGCCAGTTTTGTGCACAAACAGTATTTTCGACAGCATAGGGTTTGTTTTCCAAATTTAAATGAGAGTATTTGTGTATTTGTGTATTAAATAGCCCGTCTAACTTGAGTCGCTGGTACCATTGGGGTTTAAACATGTCGTCTGCTTGAATATATTGAATAACTCACCACTAACTGTTTTGCGCGTCCGTCGGCGTCCGTTAGTCCTTCCTTGCTTACTTGCGCGTGCGTTCTATTGTTTTTAACCCCGTTATGGTACCAGGCCAGGCTGATATCTTTATTGCAGCATAAACTGTTCTAACGCGGTTCACAGATACCATTCGAACGGCATGTGGTATTGGATTCGTTCGTTAGGCCAGTTTTGTGCACAGACAGTAGTTTTCCAAATTTATATGACAGCATAAACTGTTCTAACGCCGGTCGCAGATACCATTCAAACTGCATGTGGTGTTGGACTGTTTCGTTAGGCCAGTTTTGTGCACAAACAGTATTTTCGACAGCATAGGGTTTGTTTTCCAAATTTAAATGAGAGTATTTGTGTATTTGTGTATTAAATAGCCCGTCTAACTTGAGTCGCTGGTACCATTGGGGGTTTAAACATGTCGTCTGCTTGAATATATTGAATAACTCACCACTAACTGTTTCTAGCTTTGGTTATTTTTAAGCAACAACGACACCTGACAGAGCGGACGGACTTGCGGCCACCTGCGAACATTGGTAAGTTGAACTTTGAAGTATATTATTGTCCCACTATGTCAGCGTTTCTATCTTAAATTCAGTTCCACTTATAATTACAGCATTTAAAATAATTACATTTCTAGTTAAAATTACAGACCATGGCATCTTGCGCGTCCGTCGGCGTCCGTTAGTCCTTCCTTGCTTACTTGCGCGTGCGTTCTATTGTTTTTAACCCCGTTATGGTACCAGGCCAGGCTGATATCTTTATTGCAGCATAAACTGTTCTAACGCGGTTCACAGATACCATTCGAACGACATGTGGTATTGGATTCGTTCGTTAGGCCAGTTTTGTGCACAGACAGTAGTTTTCCAAATTTATATGACAGCATAAACTGTTCTAACGCCGGTCGCAGATACCATTCAAACTGCATGTGGTGTTGGACTGTTTCGTTAGGCCAGTTTTGTGCACAAACAGTATTTTCGACAGCATAGGGTTTGTTTTCCAAATTTAAATGAGAGTATTTGTGTATTTGTGTATTAAATAGCCCGTCTAACTTGAGTCGCTGGTACCATTGGGGTTTAAACATGTCGTCTGCTTGAATATATTGAATAACTCACCACTAACTGTTTTGCGCGTCCGTCGGCGTCCGTTAGTCCTTCCTTGCTTACTTGCGCGTGCGTTCTATTGTTTTTAACCCCGTTATGGTACCAGGCCAGGCTGATATCTTTATTGCAGCATAAACTGTTCTAACGCGGTTCACAGATACCATTCGAACGGCATGTGGTATTGGATTCGTTCGTTAGGCCAGTTTTGTGCACAGACAGTAGTTTTCCAAATTTATATGACAGCATAAACTGTTCTAACGCCGGTCGCAGATACCATTCAAACTGCATGTGGTGTTGGACTGTTTCGTTAGGCCAGTTTTGTGCACAAACAGTATTTTCGACAGCATAGGGTTTGTTTTCCAAATTTAAATGAGAGTATTTGTGTATTTGTGTATTAAATAGCCCGTCTAACTTGAGTCGCTGGTACCATTGGGGGTTTAAACATGTCGTCTGCTTGAATATATTGAATAACTCACCACTAACTGTTTCTAGCTTTGGTTATTTTTAAGCAACAACGACACCTGACAGAGCGGACGGACTTGCGGCCACCTGCGAACATTGGTAAGTTGAACTTTGAAGTATATTATTGTCCCACTATGTCAGCGTTTCTATCTTAAATTCAGTTCCACTTATAATTACAGCATTTAAAATAATTACATTTCTAGTTAAAATTACAGACCATGGCATCTTGCGCGTCCGTCGGCGTCCGTTAGTCCTTCCTTGCTTACTTGCGCGTGCGTTCTATTGTTTTTAACCCCGTTATGGTACCAGGCCAGGCTGATATCTTTATTGCAGCATAAACTGTTCTAACGCGGTTCACAGATACCATTCGAACGACATGTGGTATTGGATTCGTTCGTTAGGCCAGTTTTGTGCACAGACAGTAGTTTTCCAAATTTATATGACAGCATAAACTGTTCTAACGCCGGTCGCAGATACCATTCAAACTGCATGTGGTGTTGGACTGTTTCGTTAGGCCAGTTTTGTGCACAAACAGTATTTTCGACAGCATAGGGTTTGTTTTCCAAATTTAAATGAGAGTATTTGTGTATTTGTGTATTAAATAGCCCGTCTAACTTGAGTCGCTGGTACCATTGGGGTTTAAACATGTCGTCTGCTTGAATATATTGAATAACTCACCACTAACTGTTTTGCGCGTCCGTCGGCGTCCGTTAGTCCTTCCTTGCTTACTTGCGCGTGCGTTCTATTGTTTTTAACCCCGTTATGGTACCAGGCCAGGCTGATATCTTTATTGCAGCATAAACTGTTCTAACGCGGTTCACAGATACCATTCGAACGGCATGTGGTATTGGATTCGTTCGTTAGGCCAGTTTTGTGCACAGACAGTAGTTTTCCAAATTTATATGACAGCATAAACTGTTCTAACGCCGGTCGCAGATACCATTCAAACTGCATGTGGTGTTGGACTGTTTCGTTAGGCCAGTTTTGTGCACAAACAGTATTTTCGACAGCATAGGGTTTGTTTTCCAAATTTAAATGAGAGTATTTGTGTATTTGTGTATTAAATAGCCCGTCTAACTTGAGTCGCTGGTACCATTGGGGGTTTAAACATGTCGTCTGCTTGAATATATTGAATAACTCACCACTAACTGTTTCTAGCTTTGGTTATTTTTAAGCAACAACGACACCTGACAGAGCGAACGGACTTGCGGCCACCTGCGAACATTGGTAAGTTGAACTTTGAAGTATATTATTGTCCCACTATGTCAGCGTTTCTATCTTAAATTCAGTTCCACTTATAATTACAGCATTTAAAATAATTACATTTCTAGTTAAAATTACAGACCATGGCATCTTGCGCGTCCGTCGGCGTCCGTTAGTCCTTCCTTGCTTACTTGCGCGTGCGTTCTATTGTTTTTAACCCCGTTATGGTACCAGGCCAGGCTGATATCTTTATTGCAGCATAAACTGTTCTAACGCGGTTCACAGATACCATTCGAACGGCATGTGGTATTGGATTCGTTCGTTAGGCCAGTTTTGTGCACAGACAGTAGTTTTCCAAATTTATATGACAGCATAAACTGTTCTAACGCCGGTCGCAGATACCATTCAAACTGCATGTGGTGTTGGACTGTTTCGTTAGGCCAGTTTTGTGCACAAACAGTATTTTCGACAGCATAGGGTTTGTTTTCCAAATTTAAATGAGAGTATTTGTGTATTTGTGTATTAAATAGCCCGTCTAACTTGAGTCGCTGGTACCATTGGGGTTTAAACATGTCGTCTGCTTGAATATATTGAATAACTCACCACTAACTGTTTTGCGCGTCCGCCGGCGTCCGTTAGTCCTTCCTTGCTTACTTGCGCGTGCGTTCTATTGTTTTTAACCCCGTTATGGTACCAGGCCAGGCTGATATCTTTATTGCAGCATAAACTGTTCTAACGCGGTTCACAGATACCATTCGAACGGCATGTGGTATTGGATTCGTTCGTTAGGCCAGTTTTGTGCACAGACAGTAGTTTTCCAAATTTATATGACAGCATAAACTGTTCTAACGCCGGTCGCAGATACCATTCAAACTGCATGTGGTGTTGGACTGTTTCGTTAGGCCAGTTTTGTGCACAAACAGTATTTTCGACAGCATAGGGTTTGTTTTCCAAATTTAAATGAGAGTATTTGTGTATTTGTGTATTAAATAGCCCGTCTAACTTGAGTCGCTGGTACCATTGGGGGTTTAAACATGTCGTCTGCTTGAATATATTGAATAACTCACCACTAACTGTTTCTAGCTTTGGTTATTTTTAAGCAACAACGACACCTGACAGAGCGGACGGACTTGCGGCCACCTGCGAACATTGGTAAGTTGAACTTTGAAGTATATTATTGTCCCACTATGTCAGCGTTTCTATCTTAAATTCAGTTCCACTTATAATTACAGCATTTAAAATAATTACATTTCTAGTTAAAATTACAGACCATGGCATCTTGCGCGTCCGTCGGCGTCCGTTAGTCCTTCCTTGCTTACTTGCGCGTGCGTTCTATTGTTTTTAACCCCGTTATGGTACCAGGCCAGGCTGATATCTTTATTGCAGCATAAACTGTTCTAACGCGGTTCACAGATACCATTCGAACGACATGTGGTATTGGATTCGTTCGTTAGGCCAGTTTTGTGCACAGACAGTAGTTTTCCAAATTTATATGACAGCATAAACTGTTCTAACGCCGGTCGCAGATACCATTCAAACTGCATGTGGTGTTGGACTGTTTCGTTAGGCCAGTTTTGTGCACAAACAGTATTTTCGACAGCATAGGGTTTGTTTTCCAAATTTAAATGAGAGTATTTGTGTATTTGTGTATTAAATAGCCCGTCTAACTTGAGTCGCTGGTACCATTGGGGTTTAAACATGTCGTCTGCTTGAATATATTGAATAACTCACCACTAACTGTTTTGCGCGTCCGTCGGCGTCCGTTAGTCCTTCCTTGCTTACTTGCGCGTGCGTTCTATTGTTTTTAACCCCGTTATGGTACCAGGCCAGGCTGATATCTTTATTGCAGCATAAACTGTTCTAACGCGGTTCACAGATACCATTCGAACGGCATGTGGTATTGGATTCGTTCGTTAGGCCAGTTTTGTGCACAGACAGTAGTTTTCCAAATTTATATGACAGCATAAACTGTTCTAACGCCGGTCGCAGATACCATTCAAACTGCATGTGGTGTTGGACTGTTTCGTTAGGCCAGTTTTGTGCACAAACAGTATTTTCGACAGCATAGGGTTTGTTTTCCAAATTTAAATGAGAGTATTTGTGTATTTGTGTATTAAATAGCCCGTCTAACTTGAGTCGCTGGTACCATTGGGGGTTTAAACATGTCGTCTGCTTGAATATATTGAATAACTCACCACTAACTGTTTCTAGCTTTGGTTATTTTTAAGCAACAACGACACCTGACAGAGCGGACGGACTTGCGGCCACCTGCGAACATTGGTAAGTTGAACTTTGAAGTATATTATTGTCCCACTATGTCAGCGTTTCTATCTTAAATTCAGTTCCACTTATAATTACAGCATTTAAAATAATTACATTTCTAGTTAAAATTACAGACCATGGCATCTTGCGCGTCCGTCGGCGTCCGTTAGTCCTTCCTTGCTTACTTGCGCGTGCGTTCTATTGTTTTTAACCCCGTTATGGTACCAGGCCAGGCTGATATCTTTATTTCAGCATAAACTGTTCTAACGCGGTTCACAGATACCATTCGAACGGCATGTGGTATTGGATTCGTTCGTTAGGCCAGTTTTGTGCACAGACAGTAGTTTTCCAAATTTATATGACAGCATAAACTGTTCTAACGCCGGTCGCAGATACCATTCAAACTGCATGTGGTGTTGGACTGTTTCGTTAGGCCAGTTTTGTGCACAAACAGTATTTTCGACAGCATAGGGTTTGTTTTCCAAATTTAAATGAGAGTATTTGTGTATTTGTGTATTAAATAGCCCGTCTAACTTGAGTCGCTGGTACCATTGGGGTTTAAACATGTCGTCTGCTTGAATATATTGAATAACTCACCACTAACTGTTTTGCGCGTCCGTCGGCGTCCGTTAGTCCTTCCTTGCTTACTTGCGCGTGCGTTCTATTGTTTTTAACCCCGTTATGGTACCAGGCCAGGCTGATATCTTTATTGCAGCATAAACTGTTCTAACGCGGTTCACAGATACCATTCGAACGGCATGTGGTATTGGATTCGTTCGTTAGGCCAGTTTTGTGCACAGACAGTAGTTTTCCAAATTTATATGACAGCATAAACTGTTCTAACGCCGGTCGCAGATACCATTCAAACTGCATGTGGTGTTGGACTGTTTCGTTAGGCCAGTTTTGTGCACAAACAGTATTTTCGACAGCATAGGGTTTGTTTTCCAAATTTAAATGAGAGTATTTGTGTATTTGTGTATTAAATAGCCCGTCTAACTTGAGTCGCTGGTACCATTGGGGGTTTAAACATGTCGTCTGCTTGAATATATTGAATAACTCACCACTAACTGTTTCTAGCTTTGGTTATTTTTAAGCAACAACGACACCTGACAGAGCGGACGGACTTGCGGCCACCTGCGAACATTGGTAAGTTGAACTTTGAAGTATATTATTGTCCCACTATGTCAGCGTTTCTATCTTAAATTCAGTTCCACTTATAATTACAGCATTTAAAATAATTACATTTCTAGTTAAAATTACAGACCATGGCATCTTGCGCGTCCGTCGGCGTCCGTTAGTCCTTCCTTGCTTACTTGCGCGTGCGTTCTATTGTTTTTAACCCCGTTATGGTACCAGGCCAGGCTGATATCTTTATTGCAGCATAAACTGTTCTAACGCGGTTCACAGATACCATTCGAACGGCATGTGGTATTGGATTCGTTCGTTAGGCCAGTTTTGTGCACAGACAGTAGTTTTCCAAATTTATATGACAGCATAAACTGTTCTAACGCCGGTCGCAGATACCATTCAAACTGCATGTGGTGTTGGACTGTTTCGTTAGGCCAGTTTTGTGCACAAACAGTATTTTCGACAGCATAGGGTTTGTTTTCCAAATTTAAATGAGAGTATTTGTGTATTTGTGTATTAAATAGCCCGTCTAACTTGAGTCGCTGGTACCATTGGGGTTTAAACATGTCGTCTGCTTGAATATATTGAATAACTCACCACTAACTGTTTTGCGCGTCCGTCGGCGTCCGTTAGTCCTTCCTTGCTTACTTGCGCGTGCGTTCTATTGTTTTTAACCCCGTTATGGTACCAGGCCAGGCTGATATCTTTATTGCAGCATAAACTGTTCTAACGCGGTTCACAGATACCATTCGAACGGCATGTGGTATTGGATTCGTTCGTTAGGCCAGTTTTGTGCACAGACAGTAGTTTTCCAAATTTATATGACAGCATAAACTGTTCTAACGCCGGTCGCAGATACCATTCAAACTGCATGTGGTGTTGGACTGTTTCGTTAGGCCAGTTTTGTGCACAAACAGTATTTTCGACAGCATAGGGTTTGTTTTCCAAATTTAAATGAGAGTATTTGTGTATTTGTGTATTAAATAGCCCGTCTAACTTGAGTCGCTGGTACCATTGGGGGTTTAAACATGTCGTCTGCTTGAATATATTGAATAACTCACCACTAACTGTTTCTAGCTTTGGTTATTTTTAAGCAACAACGACACCTGACAGAGCGGACGGACTTGCGGCCACCTGCGAACATTGGTAAGTTGAACTTTGAAGTATATTATTGTCCCACTATGTCAGCGTTTCTATCTTAAATTCAGTTCCACTTATAATTACAGCATTTAAAATAATTACATTTCTAGTTAAAATTACAGACCATGGCATCTTGCGCGTCCGTCGGCGTCCGTTAGTCCTTCCTTGCTTACTTGCGCGTGCGTTCTATTGTTTTTAACCCCGTTATGGTACCAGGCCAGGCTGATATCTTTATTGCAGCATAAACTGTTCTAACGCGGTTCACAGATACCATTCGAACGACATGTGGTATTGGATTCGTTCGTTAGGCCAGTTTTGTGCACAGACAGTAGTTTTCCAAATTTATATGACAGCATAAACTGTTCTAACGCCGGTCGCAGATACCATTCAAACTGCATGTGGTGTTGGACTGTTTCGTTAGGCCAGTTTTGTGCACAAACAGTATTTTCGACAGCATAGGGTTTGTTTTCCAAATTTAAATGAGAGTATTTGTGTATTTGTGTATTAAATAGCCCGTCTAACTTGAGTCGCTGGTACCATTGGGGTTTAAACATGTCGTCTGCTTGAATATATTGAATAACTCACCACTAACTGTTTTGCGCGTCCGTCGGCGTCCGTTAGTCCTTCCTTGCTTACTTGCGCGTGCGTTCTATTGTTTTTAACCCCGTTATGGTACCAGGCCAGGCTGATATCTTTATTGCAGCATAAACTGTTCTAACGCGGTTCACAGATACCATTCGAACGGCATGTGGTATTGGATTCGTTCGTTAGGCCAGTTTTGTGCACAGACAGTAGTTTTCCAAATTTATATGACAGCATAAACTGTTCTAACGCCGGTCGCAGATACCATTCAAACTGCATGTGGTGTTGGACTGTTTCGTTAGGCCAGTTTTGTGCACAAACAGTATTTTCGACAGCATAGGGTTTGTTTTCCAAATTTAAATGAGAGTATTTGTGTATTTGTGTATTTGTGTATTAAATAGCCCGTCTAACTTGAGTCGCTGGTACCATTGGGGGTTTAAACATGTCGTCTGCTTGAATATATTGAATAACTCACCACTAACTGTTTCTAGCTTTGGTTATTTTTAAGCAACAACGACACCTGACAGAGCGGACGGACTTGCGGCCACCTGCGAACATTGGTAAGTTGAACTTTGAAGTATATTATTGTCCCACTATGTCAGCGTTTCTATCTTAAATTCAGTTCCACTTATAATTACAGCATTTAAAATAATTACATTTCTAGTTAAAATTACAGACCATGGCATCTTGCGCGTCCGTCGGCGTCCGTTAGTCCTTCCTTGCTTACTTGCGCGTGCGTTCTATTGTTTTTAACCCCGTTATGGTACCAGGCCAGGCTGATATCTTTATTGCAGCATAAACTGTTCTAACGCGGTTCACAGATACCATTCGAACGACATGTGGTATTGGATTCGTTCGTTAGGCCAGTTTTGTGCACAGACAGTAGTTTTCCAAATTTATATGACAGCATAAACTGTTCTAACGCCGGTCGCAGATACCATTCAAACTGCATGTGGTGTTGGACTGTTTCGTTAGGCCAGTTTTGTGCACAAACAGTATTTTCGACAGCATAGGGTTTGTTTTCCAAATTTAAATGAGAGTATTTGTGTATTTGTGTATTAAATAGCCCGTCTAACTTGAGTCGCTGGTACCATTGGGGTTTAAACATGTCGTCTGCTTGAATATATTGAATAACTCACCACTAACTGTTTTGCGCGTCCGTCGGCGTCCGTTAGTCCTTCCTTGCTTACTTGCGCGTGCGTTCTATTGTTTTTAACCCCGTTATGGTACCAGGCCAGGCTGATATCTTTATTGCAGCATAAACTGTTCTAACGCGGTTCACAGATACCATTCGAACGGCATGTGGTATTGGATTCGTTCGTTAGGCCAGTTTTGTGCACAGACAGTAGTTTTCCAAATTTATATGACAGCATAAACTGTTCTAACGCCGGTCGCAGATACCATTCAAACTGCATGTGGTGTTGGACTGTTTCGTTAGGCCAGTTTTGTGCACAAACAGTATTTTCGACAGCATAGGGTTTGTTTTCCAAATTTAAATGAGAGTATTTGTGTATTTGTGTATTAAATAGCCCGTCTAACTTGAGTCGCTGGTACCATTGGGGGTTTAAACATGTCGTCTGCTTGAATATATTGAATAACTCACCACTAACTGTTTCTAGCTTTGGTTATTTTTAAGCAACAACGACACCTGACAGAGCGGACGGACTTGCGGCCACCTGCGAACATTGGTAAGTTGAACTTTGAAGTATATTATTGTCCCACTATGTCAGCGTTTCTATCTTAAATTCAGTTCCACTTATAATTACAGCATTTAAAATAATTACATTTCTAGTTAAAATTACAGACCATGGCATCTTGCGCGTCCGTCGGCGTCCGTTAGTCCTTCCTTGCTTACTTGCGCGTGCGTTCTATTGTTTTTAACCCCGTTATGGTACCAGGCCAGGCTGATATCTTTATTGCAGCATAAACTGTTCTAACGCGGTTCACAGATACCATTCGAACGGCATGTGGTATTGGATTCGTTCGTTAGGCCAGTTTTGTGCACAGACAGTAGTTTTCCAAATTTATATGACAGCATAAACTGTTCTAACGCCGGTCGCAGATACCATTCAAACTGCATGTGGTGTTGGACTGTTTCGTTAGGCCAGTTTTGTGCACAAACAGTATTTTCGACAGCATAGGGTTTGTTTTCCAAATTTAAATGAGAGTATTTGTGTATTTGTGTATTAAATAGCCCGTCTAACTTGAGTCGCTGGTACCATTGGGGTTTAAACATGTCGTCTGCTTGAATATATTGAATAACTCACCACTAACTGTTTTGCGCGTCCGTCGGCGTCCGTTAGTCCTTCCTTGCTTACTTGCGCGTGCGTTCTATTGTTTTTAACCCCGTTATGGTACCAGGCCAGGCTGATATCTTTATTGCAGCATAAACTGTTCTAACGCGGTTCACAGATACCATTCGAACGGCATGTGGTATTGGATTCGTTCGTTAGGCCAGTTTTGTGCACAGACAGTAGTTTTCCAAATTTATATGACAGCATAAACTGTTCTAACGCCGGTCGCAGATACCATTCAAACTGCATGTGGTGTTGGACTGTTTCGTTAGGCCAGTTTTGTGCACAAACAGTATTTTCGACAGCATAGGGTTTGTTTTCCAAATTTAAATGAGAGTATTTGTGTATTTGTGTATTAAATAGCCCGTCTAACTTGAGTCGCTGGTACCATTGGGGGTTTAAACATGTCGTCTGCTTAAATATATTGAATAACTCACCACTAACTGTTTCTAGCTTTGGTTATTTTTAAGCAACAACGACACCTGACAGAGCGGACGGACTTGCGGCCACCTGCGAACATTGGTAAGTTGAACTTTGAAGTATATTATTGTCCCACTATGTCAGCGTTTCTATCTTAAATTCAGTTCCACTTATAATTACAGCATTTAAAATAATTACATTTCTAGTTAAAATTACAGACCATGGCATCTTGTGCGTCCGTCGGCGTCCGTTAGTCCTTCCTTGCTTACTTGCGCGTGCGTTCTATTGTTTTTAACCCCGTTATGGTACCAGGCCAGGCTGATATCTTTATTGCAGCATAAACTGTTCTAACGCGGTTCACAGATACCATTCGAACGACATGTGGTATTGGATTCGTTCGTTAGGCCAGTTTTGTGCACAGACAGTAGTTTTCCAAATTTATATGACAGCATAAACTGTTCTAACGCCGGTCGCAGATACCATTCAAACTGCATGTGGTGTTGGACTGTTTCGTTAGGCCAGTTTTGTGCACAAACAGTATTTTCGACAGCATAGGGTTTGTTTTCCAAATTTAAATGAGAGTATTTGTGTATTTGTGTATTAAATAGCCCGTCTAACTTGAGTCGCTGGTACCATTGGGGTTTAAACATGTCGTCTGCTTGAATATATTGAATAACTCACCACTAACTGTTTTGCGCGTCCGTCGGCGTCCGTTAGTCCTTCCTTGCTTACTTGCGCGTGCGTTCTATTGTTTTTAACCCCGTTATGGTACCAGGCCAGGCTGATATCTTTATTGCAGCATAAACTGTTCTAACGCGGTTCACAGATACCATTCGAACGGCATGTGGTATTGGATTCGTTCGTTAGGCCAGTTTTGTGCACAGACAGTAGTTTTCCAAATTTATATGACAGCATAAACTGTTCTAACGCCGGTCGCAGATACCATTCAAACTGCATGTGGTGTTGGACTGTTTCGTTAGGCCAGTTTTGTGCACAAACAGTATTTTCGACAGCATAGGGTTTGTTTTCCAAATTTAAATGAGAGTATTTGTGTATTTGTGTATTAAATAGCCCGTCTAACTTGAGTCGCTGGTACCATTGGGGGTTTAAACATGTCGTCTGCTTGAATAGAGTCGATACGGCTAATGTCGTACGTGCAGTTTATTCCGTACGCTTACATATACCAGCTAATGACACCATACGGAATTCCGTGTTTACAGTACTTTCTTAAATACATGTGCTGTTTAATGTCGGCTACATATCTCATTAGATCTTATTAAAACTTGGTCAACATGTTTGCCTTATTCAAATCTAAATCAGATTAAATCTATTTATAGACATATGTATATTTCGTGTCACTGCGATGCGTTTTGTTTGACACCAATTTGACGCGCCGTTTTTGTAAACATCGTCTGCCCCGGGCTTTGCAGAGATACAGCTTCTTGTTTCAGAGCACAAAAAAGGAGAAACTACCTTAATTCCAGCAGGTAATCAAGTGGATTTTGCTGTTGTATAATAATTTATATATTCAAAATTTCAAAAATATATATATTTTGTCAATCGAAAACCGTTTATCAATATAAATAATAGAAAATAAAAGTGTACGGAGTTACCCACACCCTTAATTTATTAAAGTTATGAAAGCGGGTTATTCCGTACACGGTGTACGTCAATGACAGACTCAGCAAATGCTTGACCTGTCAGCTTTTAATATCAAGTAGATCTAGATCTAAATTTAAATAGCTACTGATTTCAACTGCACCTCATATTCGATATCATGTTTAAAAATAAAAAAGAAACATCCATCTAATAGAAATCTAATACGATGATTTTTGTTTCAGGTAAAAATGAATGTCTTATGCAACATTGTGAGAGACAGAGAACTAGGGAATAAACCCAGAACTATTCAATACAGACTACTTGAAGACACATTAAAAGGACTAGTGGACAAAGAATGGGTTTTTCAACATAGTCTTGTCTTCTATTTGTACTTAACACTATTAAAAAGATGCCAGGAACAGTCAAATGCCCAAGTCATTTTTATATTAGTGTCAAGAATGGATCAGGATGTCAAAAGCATTGTCTTTTTGGCCACCACATATGGGCGTATGACGGGCGACGCAGATCTCTTAGACATGTGTGAAGAGATAAAAATGTCCTCACTTTAATTATCAGTAATCTACATATCTTTGAAATTAAATACAGATGTCATTATTTGTTTATTTTGTTCTTTCGTAGTCATGGAACGATCGTATTACAATTGTCCTGTATTAAACGGTCACCTGTTTATAGTGACCAACAAAATACTTTATTTAGATGTCTAGATCGCGTATTACAAGTGTGACTGTATATGATGATAATATGAAGTTTATAAAGTAAATTATCACTTCCTAGAATTGATACAGACAATCTAATCTCAAATGCATATATACATAAACTTGCATTGAGGGTAGGATGGCAGTAACCCAGCTGGCATGCACACAACGTTGTTTCAACGTTGGTCCAAACGTTGCAACATTGTTTCAACGTTGGTCCAAACGTTGCAACGCTGTTTCAACGTTAAAACAACGTTGGTGCCAACTGGGAACACATAAAGCCCCCTTTTGGATTTACTGTTATTCTGCTGTAAGCAACCATATACCGTTGTTATACGGTACTAATGTATTGACGCAGTATAACAGGCTATATATTTGAATCAAATTGCCTTCTGAATACTACGCAGCACGTCTTCGGGGATATTCAAATATAAAGACAATCAACAATAGCGACGATTATAAAAATGGTGTGCACGTGAAGAATACACGTGTCCTCTTCAAACATCATATACACAGCTCACAGGGCTTCTAATAAAAGGAGTCCTCTGATCATGGTCTGCACTGTTTGTCGCTTTAAAACAAGACCAGTAAACACTCATGATCTCTTGTCCAGAACAAACAGTGTAACCCCTGATGAGAGCCTTAGACTGTTGCTAAAGAATCGGTAAGGGTCTGCACTGTGTTTCGTTTTGCTAAAAATTGTTAATGCAAATATCAACTCTAAATAGTGAAATACTATTAAAATGGGCCCATTTGGTGTGTGCAAACCAGAGAGACAGACAGCCAGACAAACAGGGACAGACAGACAGATACATAAAGAGAGAGATACAGATAGACAGAGAGAGGGGCGGGGCGAGAGAAAGAGGAAGACAGAACAGAGAGACATACAGACAAACAGACAGACAGAGATAGAACATGAGTTTGTCTGCAGCAAAAATATTACTAAACATTTACAAAGTCATTGTCAAGTTTGACATTACTAACTTTTGCAAACAGATTGGATCCAGGCCAAACGTTACGTTAAACGGGGTCTGATAAGGATCCAAACTGTTTGCCATTTATAAAAAAATGAATTTTAATGTCAAAATGCCTTGTAGCTACTAAGATTTCGAAATTCAAGCAAACAATAGTTTTGCAAGCAGAAATAATGGAAGTGAGTGTATTTGACGTCATTAATGTAACATTGAAATCTGCATAATTTAAATAGAAAGCGTTCAGTAAAAACTAGATTTTACGACCGTTTTAAACAAAGATGTTAAGTCAGTTCAGTGACAGTGTCTGGTCAAAACAAATTGAAATTAATGTAAAAACAAAAGAGGGATAGGCTTGCTCATCCCTTAAACTGCCAACTGCCTTTATCGTACAGTCTTGCTTTCTCTAGTCCTGATAGCGAGTGTTTACTGTGGTATATTTTGATTCCGCAATATAGAATTAAAAAAGGAGGCAGATGTATCTAATATCTTGTTGATTGATTGAATTTCCCATAATCATTCTAAAAGTCAGATATTTACTTTAACAAGAACTTGTGAAGTCAAGTTGAGACATTACCATAACCAATATTGCAGAGCAAACACATTTGTGTAGATCTACAAACTTATAGATCTAAGTAGATCTATATGAATAAATAAATTGTTTGTTTTATTATTCTCTTGGTATCATGCATTTAAGTATAAAAAAAACTTATAAACTCATAGAAATATAGATATTTACTTGATAGTGATAGTCGTCGAACACGTATATATAGTGTACGGAATTACACGCTGCCTGTACGAAATAACACGACATAAACAACCGTCAAAGATTTACAAATAACCTCTGATATCCAATCAAAATCGTTTATTTTGGCATATGCCAAATATGAAACAAATACGCGTGATCACACATATGTGACCTATATCTGTGTCACGCGTCGCTCACACTAAGTTAGTAAGGACCGCATCCAAAGGTGTACGGAATTAGCCGTATCGACTCTATATTGAATAACTCACCACTAACTGTTTCTAGCTTTGGTTATTTTTAAGCAACAACGACACCTGACAGAGCGGACGGACTTGCGGCCACCTGCGAACATTGGTAAGTTGAACTTTGAAGTATATTATTGTCCCACTATGTCAGCGTTTCTATCTTAAATTCAGTTCCACTTATAATTACAGCATTTAAAATAATTACATTTCTAGTTAAAATTACAGACCATGGCATCTTGCGCGTCCGTCGGCGTCCGTTAGTCCTTCCTTGCTTACTTGCGCGTGCGTTCTATTGTTTTTAACCCCGTTATGGTACCAGGCCAGGCTGATATATTTATTGCAGCATAAACTGTTCTAACGCGGTTCACAGATACCATTCGAACGACATGTGGTATTGGATTCGTTCGTTAGGCCAGTTTTGTGCACAGACAGTAGTTTTCCAAATTTATATGACAGCATAAACTGTTCTAACGCCGGTCGCAGATACCATTCAAACTGCATGTGGTGTTGGACTGTTTCGTTAGGCCAGTTTTGTGCACAAACAGTATTTTCGACAGCATAGGGTTTGTTTTCCAAATTTAAATGAGAGTATTTGTGTATTTGTGTATTAAATAGCCCGTCTAACTTGAGTCGCTGGTACCATTGGGGTTTAAACATGTCGTCTGCTTGAATATATTGAATAACTCACCACTAACTGTTTTGCGCGTCCGTCGGCGTCCGTTAGTCCTTCCTTGCTTACTTGCGCGTGCGTTCTATTGTTTTTAACCCCGTTATGGTACCAGGCCAGGCTGATATCTTTATTGCAGCATAAACTGTTCTAACGCGGTTCACAGATACCATTCGAACGGCATGTGGTATTGGATTCGTTCGTTAGGCCAGTTTTGTGCACAGACAGTAGTTTTCCAAATTTATATGACAGCATAAACTGTTCTAACGCCGGTCGCAGATACCATTCAAACTGCATGTGGTGTTGGACTGTTTCGTTAGGCCAGTTTTGTGCACAAACAGTATTTTCGACAGCATAGGGTTTGTTTTCCAAATTTAAATGAGAGTATTTGTGTATTTGTGTATTAAATAGCCCGTCTAACTTGAGTCGCTGGTACCATTGGGGGTTTAAACATGTCGTCTGCTTGAATATATTGAATAACTCACCACTAACTGTTTCTAGCTTTGGTTATTTTTAAGCAACAACGACACCTGACAGAGCGGACGGACTTGCGGCCACCTGCGAACATTGGTAAGTTGAACTTTGAAGTATATTATTGTCCCACTATGTCAGCGTTTCTATCTTAAATTCAGTTCCACTTATAATTACAGCATTTAAAATAATTACATTTCTAGTTAAAATTACAGACCATGGCATCTTGCGCGTCCGTCGGCGTCCGTTAGTCCTTCCTTGCTTACTTGCGCGTGCGTTCTATTGTTTTTAACCCCGTTATGGTACCAGGCCAGGCTGATATCTTTATTGCAGCATAAACTGTTCTAACGCGGTTCACAGATACCATTCGAACGACATGTGGTATTGGATTCGTTCGTTAGGCCAGTTTTGTGCACAGACAGTAGTTTTCCAAATTTATATGACAGCATAAACTGTTCTAACGCCGGTCGCAGATACCATTCAAACTGCATGTGGTGTTGGACTGTTTCGTTAGGCCAGTTTTGTGCACAAACAGTATTTTCGACAGCATAGGGTTTGTTTTCCAAATTTAAATGAGAGTATTTGTGTATTTGTGTATTAAATAGCCCGTCTAACTTGAGTCGCTGGTACCATTGGGGTTTAAACATGTCGTCTGCTTGAATATATTGAATAACTCACCACTAACTGTTTTGCGCGTCCGTCGGCGTCCGTTAGTCCTTCCTTGCTTACTTGCGCGTGCGTTCTATTGTTTTTAACCCCGTTATGGTACCAGGCCAGGCTGATATCTTTATTGCAGCATAAACTGTTCTAACGCGGTTCACAGATACCATTCGAACGGCATGTGGTATTGGATTCGTTCGTTAGGCCAGTTTTGTGCACAGACAGTAGTTTTCCAAATTTATATGACAGCATAAACTGTTCTAACGCCGGTCGCAGATACCATTCAAACTGCATGTGGTGTTGGACTGTTTCGTTAGGCCAGTTTTGTGCACAAACAGTATTTTCGACAGCATAGGGTTTGTTTTCCAAATTTAAATGAGAGTATTTGTGTATTTGTGTATTAAATAGCCCGTCTAACTTGAGTCGCTGGTACCATTGGGGGTTTAAACATGTCGTCTGCTTGAATATATTGAATAACTCACCACTAACTGTTTCTAGCTTTGGTTATTTTTAAGCAACAACGACACCTGACAGAGCGGACGGACTTGCGGCCACCTGCGAACATAGGTAAGTTGAACTTTGAAGTATATTATTGTCCCACTATGTCAGCGTTTCTATCTTAAATTCAGTTCCACTTATAATTACAGCATTTAAAATAATTACATTTCTAGTTAAAATTACAGACCATGGCATCTTGCGCGTCCGTCGGCGTCCGTTAGTCCTTCCTTGCTTACTTGCGCGTGCGTTCTATTGTTTTTAACCCCGTTATGGTACCAGGCCAGGCTGATATCTTTATTGCAGCATAAACTGTTCTAACGCGGTTCACAGATACCATTCGAACGACATGTGGTATTGGATTCGTTCGTTAGGCCAGTTTTGTGCACAGACAGTAGTTTTCCAAATTTATATGACAGCATAAACTGTTCTAACGCCGGTCGCAGATACCATTCAAACTGCATGTGGTGTTGGACTGTTTCGTTAGGCCAGTTTTGTGCACAAACAGTATTTTCGACAGCATAGGGTTTGTTTTCCAAATTTAAATGAGAGTATTTGTGTATTTGTGTATTAAATAGCCCGTCTAACTTGAGTCGCTGGTACCATTGGGGTTTAAACATGTCGTCTGCTTGAATATATTGAATAACTCACCACTAACTGTTTTGCGCGTCCGTCGGCGTCCGTTAGTCCTTCCTTGCTTACTTGCGCGTGCGTTCTATTGTTTTTAACCCCGTTATGGTACCAGGCCAGGCTGATATCTTTATTGCAGCATAAACTGTTCTAACGCGGTTCACAGATACCATTCGAACGGCATGTGGTATTGGATTCGTTCGTTAGGCCAGTTTTGTGCACAGACAGTAGTTTTCCAAATTTATATGACAGCATAAACTGTTCTAACGCCGGTCGCAGATACCATTCAAACTGCATGTGGTGTTGGACTGTTTCGTTAGGCCAGTTTTGTGCACAAACAGTATTTTCGACAGCATAGGGTTTGTTTTCCAAATTTAAATGAGAGTATTTGTGTATTTGTGTATTAAATAGCCCGTCTAACTTGAGTCGCTGGTACCATTGGGGGTTTAAACATGTCGTCTGCTTGAATATATTGAATAACTCACCACTAACTGTTTCTAGCTTTGGTTATTTTTAAGCAACAACGACACCTGACAGAGCGGACGGACTTGCGGCCACCTGCGAACATTGGTAAGTTGAACTTTGAAGTATATTATTGTCCCACTATGTCAGCGTTTCTATCTTAAATTCAGTTCCACTTATAATTACAGCATTTAAAATAATTACATTTCTAGTTAAAATTACAGACCATGGCATCTTGCGCGTCCGTCGGCGTCCGTTAGTCCTTCCTTGCTTACTTGCGCGTGCGTTCTATTGTTTTTAACCCCGTTATGGTACCAGGCCAGGCTGATATCTTTATTGCAGCATAAACTGTTCTAACGCGGTTCACAGATACCATTCGAACGACATGTGGTATTGGATTCGTTCGTTAGGCCAGTTTTGTGCACAGACAGTAGTTTTCCAAATTTATATGACAGCATAAACTGTTCTAACGCCGGTCGCAGATACCATTCAAACTGCATGTGGTGTTGGACTGTTTCGTTAGGCCAGTTTTGTGCACAAACAGTATTTTCGACAGCATAGGGTTTGTTTTCCAAATTTAAATGAGAGTATTTGTGTATTTGTGTATTAAATAGCCCGTCTAACTTGAGTCGCTGGTACCATTGGGGTTTAAACATGTCGTCTGCTTGAATATATTGAATAACTCACCACTAACTGTTTTGCGCGTCCGTCGGCGTCCGTTAGTCCTTCCTTGCTTACTTGCGCGTGCGTTCTATTGTTTTTAACCCCGTTATGGTACCAGGCCAGGCTGATATCTTTATTGCAGCATAAACTGTTCTAACGCGGTTCACAGATACCATTCGAACGGCATGTGGTATTGGATTCGTTCGTTAGGCCAGTTTTGTGCACAGACAGTAGTTTTCCAAATTTATATGACAGCATAAACTGTTCTAACGCCGGTCGCAGATACCATTCAAACTGCATGTGGTGTTGGACTGTTTCGTTAGGCCAGTTTTGTGCACAAACAGTATTTTCGACAGCATAGGGTTTGTTTTCCAAATTTAAATGAGAGTATTTGTGTATTTGTGTATTAAATAGCCCGTCTAACTTGAGTCGCTGGTACCATTGGGGGTTTAAACATGTCGTCTGCTTGAATATATTGAATAACTCACCACTAACTGTTTCTAGCTTTGGTTATTTTTAAGCAACAACGACACCTGACAGAGCGGACGGACTTGCGGCCACCTGCGAACATTGGTAAGTTGAACTTTGAAGTATATTATTGTCCCACTATGTCAGCGTTTCTATCTTAAATTCAGTTCCACTTATAATTACAGCATTTAAAATAATTACATTTCTAGTTAAAATTACAGACCATGGCATCTTGCGCGTCCGTCGGCGTCCGTTAGTCCTTCCTTGCTTACTTGCGCGTGCGTTCTATTGTTTTTAACCCCGTTATGGTACCAGGCCAGGCTGATATCTTTATTGCAGCATAAACTGTTCTAACGCGGTTCACAGATACCATTCGAACGACATGTGGTATTGGATTCGTTCGTTAGGCCAGTTTTGTGCACAGACAGTAGTTTTCCAAATTTATATGACAGCATAAACTGTTCTAACGCCGGTCGCAGATACCATTCAAACTGCATGTGGTGTTGGACTGTTTCGTTAGGCCAGTTTTGTGCACAAACAGTATTTTCGACAGCATAGGGTTTGTTTTCCAAATTTAAATGAGAGTATTTGTGTATTTGTGTATTAAATAGCCCGTCTAACTTGAGTCGCTGGTACCATTGGGGTTTAAACATGTCGTCTGCTTGAATATATTGAATAACTCACCACTAACTGTTTTGCGCGTCCGTCGGCGTCCGTTAGTCCTTCCTTGCTTACTTGCGCGTGCGTTCTATTGTTTTTAACCCCGTTATGGTACCAGGCCAGGCTGATATCTTTATTGCAGCATAAACTGTTCTAACGCGGTTCACAGATACCATTCGAACGGCATGTGGTATTGGATTCGTTCGTTAGGCCAGTTTTGTGCACAGACAGTAGTTTTCCAAATTTATATGACAGCATAAACTGTTCTAACGCCGGTCGCAGATACCATTCAAACTGCATGTGGTGTTGGACTGTTTCGTTAGGCCAGTTTTGTGCACAAACAGTATTTTCGACAGCATAGGGTTTGTTTTCCAAATTTAAATGAGAGTATTTGTGTATTTGTGTATTAAATAGCCCGTCTAACTTGAGTCGCTGGTACCATTGGGGGTTTAAACATGTCGTCTGCTTGAATATATTGAATAACTCACCACTAACTGTTTCTAGCTTTGGTTATTTTTAAGCAACAACGACACCTGACAGAGCGGACGGACTTGCGGCCACCTGCGAACATTGGTAAGTTGAACTTTGAAGTATATTATTGTCCCACTATGTCAGCGTTTCTATCTTAAATTCAGTTCCACTTATAATTACAGCATTTAAAATAATTACATTTCTAGTTAAAATTACAGACCATGGCATCTTGCGCGTCCGTCGGCGTCCGTTAGTCCTTCCTTGCTTACTTGCGCGTGCGTTCTATTGTTTTTAACCCCGTTATGGTACCAGGCCAGGCTGATATCTTTATTGCAGCATAAACTGTTCTAACGCGGTTCACAGATACCATTCGAACGACATGTGGTATTGGATTCGTTCGTTAGGCCAGTTTTGTGCACAGACAGTAGTTTTCCAAATTTATATGACAGCATAAACTGTTCTAACGCCGGTCGCAGATACCATTCAAACTGCATGTGGTGTTGGACTGTTTCGTTAGGCCAGTTTTGTGCACAAACAGTATTTTCGACAGCATAGGGTTTGTTTTCCAAATTTAAATGAGAGTATTTGTGTATTTGTGTATTAAATAGCCCGTCTAACTTGAGTCGCTGGTACCATTGGGGTTTAAACATGTCGTCTGCTTGAATATATTGAATAACTCACCACTAACTGTTTTGCGCGTCCGTCGGCGTCCGTTAGTCCTTCCTTGCTTACTTGCGCGTGCGTTCTATTGTTTTTAACCCCGTTATGGTACCAGGCCAGGCTGATATCTTTATTGCAGCATAAACTGTTCTAACGCGGTTCACAGATACCATTCGAACGGCATGTGGTATTGGATTCGTTCGTTAGGCCAGTTTTGTGCACAGACAGTAGTTTTCCAAATTTATATGACAGCATAAACTGTTCTAACGCCGGTCGCAGATACCATTCAAACTGCATGTGGTGTTGGACTGTTTCGTTAGGCCAGTTTTGTGCACAAACAGTATTTTCGACAGCATAGGGTTTGTTTTCCAAATTTAAATGAGAGTATTTGTGTATTTGTGTATTAAATAGCCCGTCTAACTTGAGTCGCTGGTACCATTGGGGGTTTAAACATGTCGTCTGCTTGAATATATTGAATAACTCACCACTAACTGTTTCTAGCTTTGGTTATTTTTAAGCAACAACGACACCTGACAGAGCGGACGGACTTGCGGCCACCTGCGAACATTGGTAAGTTGAACTTTGAAGTATATTATTGTCCCACTATGTCAGCGTTTCTATCTTAAATTCAGTTCCACTTATAATTACAGCATTTAAAATAATTACATTTCTAGTTAAAATTACAGACCATGGCATCTTGCGCGTCCGTCGGCGTCCGTTAGTCCTTCCTTGCTTACTTGCGCGTGCGTTCTATTGTTTTTAACCCCGTTATGGTACCAGGCCAGGCTGATATCTTTATTGCAGCATAAACTGTTCTAACGCGGTTCACAGATACCATTCGAACGACATGTGGTATTGGATTCGTTCGTTAGGCCAGTTTTGTGCACAGACAGTAGTTTTCCAAATTTATATGACAGCATAAACTGTTCTAACGCCGGTCGCAGATACCATTCAAACTGCATGTGGTGTTGGACTGTTTCGTTAGGCCAGTTTTGTGCACAAACAGTATTTTCGACAGCATAGGGTTTGTTTTCCAAATTTAAATGAGAGTATTTGTGTATTTGTGTATTAAATAGCCCGTCTAACTTGAGTCGCTGGTACCATTGGGGTTTAAACATGTCGTCTGCTTGAATATATTGAATAACTCACCACTAACTGTTTTGCGCGTCCGTCGGCGTCCGTTAGTCCTTCCTTGCTTACTTGCGCGTGCGTTCTATTGTTTTTAACCCCGTTATGGTACCAGGCCAGGCTGATATCTTTATTGCAGCATAAACTGTTCTAACGCGGTTCACAGATACCATTCGAACGGCATGTGGTATTGGATTCGTTCGTTAGGCCAGTTTTGTGCACAGACAGTAGTTTTCCAAATTTATATGACAGCATAAACTGTTCTAACGCCGGTCGCAGATACCATTCAAACTGCATGTGGTGTTGGACTGTTTCGTTAGGCCAGTTTTGTGCACAAACAGTATTTTCGACAGCATAGGGTTTGTTTTCCAAATTTAAATGAGAGTATTTGTGTATTTGTGTATTAAATAGCCCGTCTAACTTGAGTCGCTGGTACCATTGGGGGTTTAAACATGTCGTCTGCTTGAATATATTGAATAACTCACCACTAACTGTTTCTAGCTTTGGTTATTTTTAAGCAACAACGACACCTGACAGAGCGGACGGACTTGCGGCCACCTGCGAACATTGGTAAGTTGAACTTTGAAGTATATTATTGTCCCACTATGTCAGCGTTTCTATCTTAAATTCAGTTCCACTTATAATTACAGCATTTAAAATAATTACATTTCTAGTTAAAATTACAGACCATGGCATCTTGCGCGTCCGTCGGCGTCCGTTAGTCCTTCCTTGCTTACTTGCGCGTGCGTTCTATTGTTTTTAACCCCGTTATGGTACCAGGCCAGGCTGATATCTTTATTGCAGCATAAACTGTTCTAACGCGGTTCACAGATACCATTCGAACGACATGTGGTATTGGATTCGTTCGTTAGGCCAGTTTTGTGCACAGACAGTAGTTTTCCAAATTTATATGACAGCATAAACTGTTCTAACGCCGGTCGCAGATACCATTCAAACTGCATGTGGTGTTGGACTGTTTCGTTAGGCCAGTTTTGTGCACAAACAGTATTTTCGACAGCATAGGGTTTGTTTTCCAAATTTAAATGAGAGTATTTGTGTATTTGTGTATTAAATAGCCCGTCTAACTTGAGTCGCTGGTACCATTGGGGTTTAAACATGTCGTCTGCTTGAATATATTGAATAACTCACCACTAACTGTTTTGCGCGTCCGTCGGCGTCCGTTAGTCCTTCCTTGCTTACTTGCGCGTGCGTTCTATTGTTTTTAACCCCGTTATGGTACCAGGCCAGGCTGATATCTTTATTGCAGCATAAACTGTTCTAACGCGGTTCACAGATACCATTCGAACGGCATGTGGTATTGGATTCGTTCGTTAGGCCAGTTTTGTGCACAGACAGTAGTTTTCCAAATTTATATGACAGCATAAACTGTTCTAACGCCGGTCGCAGATACCATTCAAACTGCATGTGGTGTTGGACTGTTTCGTTAGGCCAGTTTTGTGCACAAACAGTATTTTCGACAGCATAGGGTTTGTTTTCCAAATTTAAATGAGAGTATTTGTGTATTTGTGTATTAAATAGCCCGTCTAACTTGAGTCGCTGGTACCATTGGGGGTTTAAACATGTCGTCTGCTTGAATATATTGAATAACTCACCACTAACTGTTTCTAGCTTTGGTTATTTTTAAGCAACAACGACACCTGACAGAGCGGACGGACTTGCGGCCACCTGCGAACATTGGTAAGTTGAACTTTGAAGTATATTATTGTCCCACTATGTCAGCGTTTCTATCTTAAATTCAGTTCCACTTATAATTACAGCATTTAAAATAATTACATTTCTAGTTAAAATTACAGACCATGGCATCTTGCGCGTCCGTCGGCGTCCGTTAGTCCTTCCTTGCTTACTTGCGCGTGCGTTCTATTGTTTTTAACCCCGTTATGGTACCAGGCCAGGCTGATATCTTTATTGCAGCATAAACTGTTCTAACGCGGTTCACAGATACCATTCGAACGACATGTGGTATTGGATTCGTTCGTTAGGCCAGTTTTGTGCACAGACAGTAGTTTTCCAAATTTATATGACAGCATAAACTGTTCTAACGCCGGTCGCAGATACCATTCAAACTGCATGTGGTGTTGGACTGTTTCGTTAGGCCAGTTTTGTGCACAAACAGTATTTTCGACAGCATAGGGTTTGTTTTCCAAATTTAAATGAGAGTATTTGTGTATTTGTGTATTAAATAGCCCGTCTAACTTGAGTCGCTGGTACCATTGGGGTTTAAACATGTCGTCTGCTTGAATATATTGAATAACTCACCACTAACTGTTTTGCGCGTCCGTCGGCGTCCGTTAGTCCTTCCTTGCTTACTTGCGCGTGCGTTCTATTGTTTTTAACCCCGTTATGGTACCAGGCCAGGCTGATATCTTTATTGCAGCATAAACTGTTCTAACGCGGTTCACAGATACCATTCGAACGGCATGTGGTATTGGATTCGTTCGTTAGGCCAGTTTTGTGCACAGACAGTAGTTTTCCAAATTTATATGACAGCATAAACTGTTCTAACGCCGGTCGCAGATACCATTCAAACTGCATGTGGTGTTGGACTGTTTCGTTAGGCCAGTTTTGTGCACAAACAGTATTTTCGACAGCATAGGGTTTGTTTTCCAAATTTAAATGAGAGTATTTGTGTATTTGTGTATTAAATAGCCCGTCTAACTTGAGTCGCTGGTACCATTGGGGGTTTAAACATGTCGTCTGCTTGAATATATTGAATAACTCACCACTAACTGTTTCTAGCTTTGGTTATTTTTAAGCAACAACGACACCTGACAGAGCGGACGGACTTGCGGCCACCTGCGAACATTGGTAAGTTGAACTTTGAAGTATATTATTGTCCCACTATGTCAGCGTTTCTATCTTAAATTCAGTTCCACTTATAATTACAGCATTTAAAATAATTACATTTCTAGTTAAAATTACAGACCATGGCATCTTGCGCGTCCGTCGGCGTCCGTTAGTCCTTCCTTGCTTACTTGCGCGTGCGTTCTATTGTTTTTAACCCCGTTATGGTACCAGGCCAGGCTGATATCTTTATTGCAGCATAAACTGTTCTAACGCGGTTCACAGATACCATTCGAACGACATGTGGTATTGGATTCGTTCGTTAGGCCAGTTTTGTGCACAGACAGTAGTTTTCCAAATTTATATGACAGCATAAACTGTTCTAACGCCGGTCGCAGATACCATTCAAACTGCATGTGGTGTTGGACTGTTTCGTTAGGCCAGTTTTGTGCACAAACAGTATTTTCGACAGCATAGGGTTTGTTTTCCAAATTTAAATGAGAGTATTTGTGTATTTGTGTATTAAATAGCCCGTCTAACTTGAGTCGCTGGTACCATTGGGGTTTAAACATGTCGTCTGCTTGAATATATTGAATAACTCACCACTAACTGTTTTGCGCGTCCGTCGGCGTCCGTTAGTCCTTCCTTGCTTACTTGCGCGTGCGTTCTATTGTTTTTAACCCCGTTATGGTACCAGGCCAGGCTGATATCTTTATTGCAGCATAAACTGTTCTAACGCGGTTCACAGATACCATTCGAACGGCATGTGGTATTGGATTCGTTCGTTAGGCCAGTTTTGTGCACAGACAGTAGTTTTCCAAATTTATATGACAGCATAAACTGTTCTAACGCCGGTCGCAGATACCATTCAAACTGCATGTGGTGTTGGACTGTTTCGTTAGGCCAGTTTTGTGCACAAACAGTATTTTCGACAGCATAGGGTTTGTTTTCCAAATTTAAATGAGAGTATTTGTGTATTTGTGTATTAAATAGCCCGTCTAACTTGTGTCGCTGGTACCATTGGGGGTTTAAACATGTCGTCTGCTTGAATATATTGAATAACTCACCACTAACTGTTTCTAGCTTTGGTTATTTTTAAGCAACAACGACACCTGACAGAGCGGACGGACTTGCGGCCACCTGCGAACATTGGTAAGTTGAACTTTGAAGTATATTATTGTCCCACTATGTCAGCGTTTCTATCTTAAATTCAGTTCCACTTATAATTACAGCATTTAAAATAATTACATTTGTAGTTAAAATTACAGACCATGGCATCTTGCGCGTCCGTCGGCGTCCGTTAGTCCTTCCTTGCTTACTTGCGCGTGCGTTCTATTGTTTTTAACCCCGTTATGGTACCAGGCCAGGCTGATATCTTTATTGCAGCATAAACTGTTCTAACGCGGTTCACAGATACCATTCGAACGACATGTGGTATTGGATTCGTTCGTTAGGCCAGTTTTGTGCACAGACAGTAGTTTTCCAAATTTATATGACAGCATAAACTGTTCTAACGCCGGTCGCAGATACCATTCAAACTGCATGTGGTGTTGGACTGTTTCGTTAGGCCAGTTTTGTGCACAAACAGTATTTTCGACAGCATAGGGTTTGTTTTCCAAATTTAAATGAGAGTATTTGTGTATTAAATAGCCCGTCTAACTTGAGTCGCTGGTACCATTGGGGTTTAAACATGTCGTCTGCTTGAATATATTGAATAACTCACCACTAACTGTTTTGCGCGTCCGTCGGCGTCCGTTAGTCCTTCCTTGCTTACTTGCGCGTGCGTTCTATTGTTTTTAACCCCGTTATGGTACCAGGCCAGGCTGATATCTTTATTGCAGCATAAACTGTTCTAACGCGGTTCACAGATACCATTCGAACGGCATGTGGTATTGGATTCGTTCGTTAGGCCAGTTTTGTGCACAGACAGTAGTTTTCCAAATTTATATGGCAGCATAAACTGTTCTAACGCCGGTCGCAG
Source organism: Gari tellinella (assembly GCA_922989275.2). Classification (NCBI taxonomy): domain Eukaryota; kingdom Metazoa; phylum Mollusca; class Bivalvia; order Cardiida; family Psammobiidae; genus Gari; species Gari tellinella. The sequence goes on from OV277859.1 coordinate 68,748,814, forward strand.
ATACCATTCAAACTGCATGTGGTGTTGGACTGTTTCGTTAGGCCAGTTTTGTGCACAAACAGTATTTTCGACAGCATAGGGTTTGTTTTCCAAATTTAAATGAGAGTATTTGTGTATTTGTGTATTAAATAGCCCGTCTAACTTGAGTCGCTGGTACCATTGGGGGTTTAAACATGTCGTCTGCTTGAATATATTGAATAACTCACCACTAACTGTTTCTAGCTTTGGTTATTTTTAAGCAACAACGACACCTGACAGAGCGGACGGACTTGCGGCCACCTGCGAACATTGGTAAGTTGAACTTTGAAGTATATTATTGTCCCACTATGTCAGCGTTTCTATCTTAAATTCAGTTCCACTTATAATTACAGCATTTAAAATAATTACATTTCTAGTTAAAATTACAGACCATGGCATCTTGCGCGTCCGTCGGCGTCCGTTAGTCCTTCCTTGCTTACTTGCGCGTGCGTTCTATTGTTTTTAACCCCGTTATGGTACCAGGCCAGGCTGATATCTTTATTGCAGCATAAACTGTTCTAACGCGGTTCACAGATACCATTCGAACGACATGTGGTATTGGATTCGTTCGTTAGGCCAGTTTTGTGCACAGACAGTAGTTTTCCAAATTTATATGACAGCATAAACTGTTCTAACGCCGGTCGCAGATACCATTCAAACTGCATGTGGTGTTGGACTGTTTCGTTAGGCCAGTTTTGTGCACAAACAGTATTTTCGACAGCATAGGGTTTGTTTTCCAAATTTAAATGAGAGTATTTGTGTATTTGTGTATTAAATAGCCCGTCTAACTTGAGTCGCTGGTACCATTGGGGTTTAAACATGTCGTCTGCTTGAATATATTGAATAACTCACCACTAACTGTTTTGCGCGTCCGTCGGCGTCCGTTAGTCCTTCCTTGCTTACTTGCGCGTGCGTTCTATTGTTTTTAACCCCGTTATGGTACCAGGCCAGGCTGATATCTTTATTGCAGCATAAACTGTTCTAACGCGGTTCACAGATACCATTCGAACGGCATGTGGTATTGGATTCGTTCGTTAGGCCAGTTTTGTGCACAGACAGTAGTTTTCCAAATTTATATGACAGCATAAACTGTTCTAACGCCGGTCGCAGATACCATTCAAACTGCATGTGGTGTTGGACTGTTTCGTTAGGCCAGTTTTGTGCACAAACAGTATTTTCGACAGCATAGGGTTTGTTTTCCAAATTTAAATGAGAGTATTTGTGTATTTGTGTATTAAATAGCCCGTCTAACTTGAGTCGCTGGTACCATTGGGGGTTTAAACATGTCGTCTGCTTGAATATATTGAATAACTCACCACTAACTGTTTCTAGCTTTGGTTATTTTTAAGCAACAACGACACCTGACAGAGCGGACGGACTTGCGGCCACCTGCGAACATTGGTAAGTTGAACTTTGAAGTATATTATTGTCCCACTATGTCAGCGTTTCTATCTTAAATTCAGTTCCACTTATAATTACAGCATTTAAAATAATTACATTTCTAGTTAAAATTACAGACCATGGCATCTTGCGCGTCCGTCGGCGTCCGTTAGTCCTTCCTTGCTTACTTGCGCGTGCGTTCTATTGTTTTTAACCCCGTTATGGTACCAGGCCAGGCTGATATCTTTATTGCAGCATAAACTGTTCTAACGCGGTTCACAGATACCATTCGAACGACATGTGGTATTGGATTCGTTCGTTAGGCCAGTTTTGTGCACAGACAGTAGTTTTCCAAATTTATATGACAGCATAAACTGTTCTAACGCCGGTCGCAGATACCATTCAAACTGCATGTGGTGTTGGACTGTTTCGTTAGGCCAGTTTTGTGCACAAACAGTATTTTCGACAGCATAGGGTTTGTTTTCCAAATTTAAATGAGAGTATTTGTGTATTTGTGTATTAAATAGCCCGTCTAACTTGAGTCGCTGGTACCATTGGGGTTTAAACATGTCGTCTGCTTGAATATATTGAATAACTCACCACTAACTGTTTTGCGCGTCCGTCGGCGTCCGTTAGTCCTTCCTTGCTTACTTGCGCGTGCGTTCTATTGTTTTTAACCCCGTTATGGTACCAGGCCAGGCTGATATCTTTATTGCAGCATAAACTGTTCTAACGCGGTTCACAGATACCATTCGAACGGCATGTGGTATTGGATTCGTTCGTTAGGCCAGTTTTGTGCACAGACAGTAGTTTTCCAAATTTATATGACAGCATAAACTGTTCTAACGCCGGTCGCAGATACCATTCAAACTGCATGTGGTGTTGGACTGTTTCGTTAGGCCAGTTTTGTGCACAAACAGTATTTTCGACAGCATAGGGTTTGTTTTCCAAATTTAAATGAGAGTATTTGTGTATTTGTGTATTAAATAGCCCGTCTAACTTGAGTCGCTGGTACCATTGGGGGTTTAAACATGTCGTCTGCTTGAATATATTGAATAACTCACCACTAACTGTTTCTAGCTTTGGTTATTTTTAAGCAACAACGACACCTGACAGAGCGGACGGACTTGCGGCCACCTGCGAACATTGGTAAGTTGAACTTTGAAGTATATTATTGTCCCACTATGTCAGCGTTTCTATCTTAAATTCAGTTCCACTTATAATTACAGCATTTAAAATAATTACATTTCTAGTTAAAATTACAGACCATGGCATCTTGCGCGTCCGTCGGCGTCCGTTAGTCCTTCCTTGCTTACTTGCGCGTGCGTTCTATTGTTTTTAACCCCGTTATGGTACCAGGCCAGGCTGATATCTTTATTGCAGCATAAACTGTTCTAACGCGGTTCACAGATACCATTCGAACGACATGTGGTATTGGATTCGTTCGTTAGGCCAGTTTTGTGCACAGACAGTAGTTTTCCAAATTTATATGACAGCATAAACTGTTCTAACGCCGGTCGCAGATACCATTCAAACTGCATGTGGTGTTGGACTGTTTCGTTAGGCCAGTTTTGTGCACAAACAGTATTTTCGACAGCATAGGGTTTGTTTTCCAAATTTAAATGAGAGTATTTGTGTATTTGTGTATTAAATAGCCCGTCTAACTTGAGTCGCTGGTACCATTGGGGTTTAAACATGTCGTCTGCTTGAATATATTGAATAACTCACCACTAACTGTTTTGCGCGTCCGTCGGCGTCCGTTAGTCCTTCCTTGCTTACTTGCGCGTGCGTTCTATTGTTTTTAACCCCGTTATGGTACCAGGCCAGGCTGATATCTTTATTGCAGCATAAACTGTTCTAACGCGGTTCACAGATACCATTCGAACGGCATGTGGTATTGGATTCGTTCGTTAGGCCAGTTTTGTGCACAGACAGTAGTTTTCCAAATTTATATGACAGCATAAACTGTTCTAACGCCGGTCGCAGATACCATTCAAACTGCATGTGGTGTTGGACTGTTTCGTTAGGCCAGTTTTGTGCACAAACAGTATTTTCGACAGCATAGGGTTTGTTTTCCAAATTTAAATGAGAGTATTTGTGTATTTGTGTATTAAATAGCCCGTCTAACTTGAGTCGCTGGTACCATTGGGGGTTTAAACATGTCGTCTGCTTGAATATATTGAATAACTCACCACTAACTGTTTCTAGCTTTGGTTATTTTTAAGCAACAACGACACCTGACAGAGCGGACGGACTTGCGGCCACCTGCGAACATTGGTAAGTTGAACTTTGAAGTATATTATTGTCCCACTATGTCAGCGTTTCTATCTTAAATTCAGTTCCACTTATAATTACAGCATTTAAAATAATTACATTTCTAGTTAAAATTACAGACCATGGCATCTTGCGCGTCCGTCGGCGTCCGTTAGTCCTTCCTTGCTTACTTGCGCGTGCGTTCTATTGTTTTTAACCCCGTTATGGTACCAGGCCAGGCTGATATCTTTATTGCAGCATAAACTGTTCTAACGCGGTTCACAGATACCATTCGAACGACATGTGGTATTGGATTCGTTCGTTAGGCCAGTTTTGTGCACAGACAGTAGTTTTCCAAATTTATATGACAGCATAAACTGTTCTAACGCCGGTCGCAGATACCATTCAAACTGCATGTGGTGTTGGACTGTTTCGTTAGGCCAGTTTTGTGCACAAACAGTATTTTCGACAGCATAGGGTTTGTTTTCCAAATTTAAATGAGAGTATTTGTGTATTTGTGTATTAAATAGCCCGTCTAACTTGAGTCGCTGGTACCATTGGGGTTTAAACATGTCGTCTGCTTGAATATATTGAATAACTCACCACTAACTGTTTTGCGCGTCCGTCGGCGTCCGTTAGTCCTTCCTTGCTTACTTGCGCGTGCGTTCTATTGTTTTTAACCCCGTTATGGTACCAGGCCAGGCTGATATCTTTATTGCAGCATAAACTGTTCTAACGCGGTTCACAGATACCATTCGAACGGCATGTGGTATTGGATTCGTTCGTTAGGCCAGTTTTGTGCACAGACAGTAGTTTTCCAAATTTATATGACAGCATAAACTGTTCTAACGCCGGTCGCAGATACCATTCAAACTGCATGTGGTGTTGGACTGTTTCGTTAGGCCAGTTTTGTGCACAAACAGTATTTTCGACAGCATAGGGTTTGTTTTCCAAATTTAAATGAGAGTATTTGTGTATTTGTGTATTAAATAGCCCGTCTAACTTGAGTCGCTGGTACCATTGGGGGTTTAAACATGTCGTCTGCTTGAATATATTGAATAACTCACCACTAACTGTTTCTAGCTTTGGTTATTTTTAAGCAACAACGACACCTGACAGAGCGGACGGACTTGCGGCCACCTGCGAACATTGGTAAGTTGAACTTTGAAGTATATTATTGTCCCACTATGTCAGCGTTTCTATCTTAAATTCAGTTCCACTTATAATTACAGCATTTAAAATAATTACATTTCTAGTTAAAATTACAGACCATGGCATCTTGCGCGTCCGTCGGCGTCCGTTAGTCCTTCCTTGCTTACTTGCGCGTGCGTTCTATTGTTTTTAACCCCGTTATGGTACCAGGCCAGGCTGATATCTTTATTGCAGCATAAACTGTTCTAACGCGGTTCACAGATACCATTCGAACGACATGTGGTATTGGATTCGTTCGTTAGGCCAGTTTTGTGCACAGACAGTAGTTTTCCAAATTTATATGACAGCATAAACTGTTCTAACGCCGGTCGCAGATACCATTCAAACTGCATGTGGTGTTGGACTGTTTCGTTAGGCCAGTTTTGTGCACAAACAGTATTTTCGACAGCATAGGGTTTGTTTTCCAAATTTAAATGAGAGTATTTGTGTATTTGTGTATTAAATAGCCCGTCTAACTTGAGTCGCTGGTACCATTGGGGTTTAAACATGTCGTCTGCTTGAATATATTGAATAACTCACCACTAACTGTTTTGCGCGTCCGTCGGCGTCCGTTAGTCCTTCCTTGCTTACTTGCGCGTGCGTTCTATTGTTTTTAACCCCGTTATGGTACCAGGCCAGGCTGATATCTTTATTGCAGCATAAACTGTTCTAACGCGGTTCACAGATACCATTCGAACGGCATGTGGTATTGGATTCGTTCGTTAGGCCAGTTTTGTGCACAGACAGTAGTTTTCCAAATTTATATGACAGCATAAACTGTTCTAACGCCGGACGCAGATACCATTCAAACTGCATGTGGTGTTGGACTGTTTCGTTAGGCCAGTTTTGTGCACAAACAGTATTTTCGACAGCATAGGGTTTGTTTTCCAAATTTAAATGAGAGTATTTGTGTATTTGTGTATTAAATAGCCCGTCTAACTTGAGTCGCTGGTACCATTGGGGGTTTAAACATGTCGTCTGCTTGAATATATTGAATAACTCACCACTAACTGTTTCTAGCTTTGGTTATTTTTAAGCAACAACGACACCTGACAGAGCGGACGGACTTGCGGCCACCTGCGAACATTGGTAAGTTGAACTTTGAAGTATATTATTGTCCCACTATGTCAGCGTTTCTATCTTAAATTCAGTTCCACTTATAATTACAGCATTTAAAATAATTACATTTCTAGTTAAAATTACAGACCATGGCATCTTGCGCGTCCGTCGGCGTCCGTTAGTCCTTCCTTGCTTACTTGCGCGTGCGTTCTATTGTTTTTAACCCCGTTATGGTACCAGGCCAGGCTGATATCTTTATTGCAGCATAAACTGTTCTAACGCGGTTCACAGATACCATTCGAACGACATGTGGTATTGGATTCGTTCGTTAGGCCAGTTTTGTGCACAGACAGTAGTTTTCCAAATTTATATGACAGCATAAACTGTTCTAACGCCGGTCGCAGATACCATTCAAACTGCATGTGGTGTTGGACTGTTTCGTTAGGCCAGTTTTGTGCACAAACAGTATTTTCGACAGCATAGGGTTTGTTTTCCAAATTTAAATGAGAGTATTTGTGTATTTGTGTATTAAATAGCCCGTCTAACTTGAGTCGCTGGTACCATTGGGGTTTAAACATGTCGTCTGCTTGAATATATTGAATAACTCACCACTAACTGTTTTGCGCGTCCGTCGGCGTCCGTTAGTCCTTCCTTGCTTACTTGCGCGTGCGTTCTATTGTTTTTAACCCCGTTATGGTACCAGGCCAGGCTGATATCTTTATTGCAGCATAAACTGTTCTAACGCGGTTCACAGATACCATTCGAACGGCATGTGGTATTGGATTCGTTCGTTAGGCCAGTTTTGTGCACAGACAGTAGTTTTCCAAATTTATATGACAGCATAAACTGTTCTAACGCCGGTCGCAGATACCATTCAAACTGCATGTGGTGTTGGACTGTTTCGTTAGGCCAGTTTTGTGCACAAACAGTATTTTCGACAGCATAGGGTTTGTTTTCCAAATTTAAATGAGAGTATTTGTGTATTTGTGTATTAAATAGCCCGTCTAACTTGAGTCGCTGGTACAATTGGGGGTTTAAACATGTCGTCTGCTTGAATATATTGAATAACTCACCACTAACTGTTTCTAGCTTTGGTTATTTTTAAGCAACAACGACACCTGACAGAGCGGACGGACTTGCGGCCACCTGCGAACATTGGTAAGTTGAACTTTGAAGTATATTATTGTCCCACTATGTCAGCGTTTCTATCTTAAATTCAGTTCCACTTATAATTACAGCATTTAAAATAATTACATTTCTAGTTAAAATTACAGACCATGGCATCTTGCGCGTCCGTCGGCGTCCGTTAGTCCTTCCTTGCTTACTTGCGCGTGCGTTCTATTGTTTTTAACCCCGTTATGGTACCAGGCCAGGCTGATATCTTTATTGCAGCATAAACTGTTCTAACGCGGTTCACAGATACCATTCGAACGACATGTGGTATTGGATTCGTTCGTTAGGCCAGTTTTGTGCACAGACAGTAGTTTTCCAAATTTATATGACAGCATAAACTGTTCTAACGCCGGTCGCAGATACCATTCAAACTGCATGTGGTGTTGGACTGTTTCGTTAGGCCAGTTTTGTGCACAAACAGTATTTTCGACAGCATAGGGTTTGTTTTCCAAATTTAAATGAGAGTATTTGTGTATTTGTGTATTAAATAGCCCGTCTAACTTGAGTCGCTGGTACCATTGGGGTTTAAACATGTCGTCTGCTTGAATATATTGAATAACTCACCACTAACTGTTTTGCGCGTCCGTCGGCGTCCGTTAGTCCTTCCTTGCTTACTTGCGCGTGCGTTCTATTGTTTTTAACCCCGTTATGGTACCAGGCCAGGCTGATATCTTTACTGCAGCATAAACTGTTCTAACGCGGTTCACAGATACCATTCGAACGGCATGTGGTATTGGATTCGTTCGTTAGGCCAGTTTTGTGCACAGACAGTAGTTTTCCAAATTTATATGACAGCATAAACTGTTCTAACGCCGGTCGCAGATACCATTCAAACTGCATGTGGTGTTGGACTGTTTCGTTAGGCCAGTTTTGTGCACAAACAGTATTTTCGACAGCATAGGGTTTGTTTTCCAAATTTAAATGAGAGTATTTGTGTATTTGTGTATTAAATAGCCCGTCTAACTTGAGTCGCTGGTACCATTGGGGGTTTAAACATGTCGTCTGCTTGAATATATTGAATAACTCACCACTAACTGTTTCTAGCTTTGGTTATTTTTAAGCAACAACGACACCTGACAGAGCGGACGGACTTGCGGCCACCTGCGAACATTGGTAAGTTGAACTTTGAAGTATATTATTGTCCCACTATGTCAGCGTTTCTATCTTAAATTCAGTTCCACTTATAATTACAGCATTTAAAATAATTACATTTCTAGTTAAAATTACAGACCATGGCATCTTGCGCGTCCGTCGGCGTCCGTTAGTCCTTCCTTGCTTACTTGCGCGTGCGTTCTATTGTTTTTAACCCCGTTATGGTACCAGGCCAGGCTGATATCTTTATTGCAGCATAAACTGTTCTAACGCGGTTCACAGATACCATTCGAACGACATGTGGTATTGGATTCGTTCGTTAGGCCAGTTTTGTGCACAGACAGTAGTTTTCCAAATTTATATGACAGCATAAACTGTTCTAACGCCGGTCGCAGATACCATTCAAACTGCATGTGGTGTTGGACTGTTTCGTTAGGCCAGTTTTGTGCACAAACAGTATTTTCGACAGCATAGGGTTTGTTTTCCAAATTTAAATGAGAGTATTTGTGTATTTGTGTATTAAATAGCCCGTCTAACTTGAGTCGCTGGTACCATTGGGGTTTAAACATGTCGTCTGCTTGAATATATTGAATAACTCACCACTAACTGTTTTGCGCGTCCGTCGGCGTCCGTTAGTCCTTCCTTGCTTACTTGCGCGTGCGTTCTATTGTTTTTAACCCCGTTATGGTACCAGGCCAGGCTGATATCTTTATTGCAGCATAAACTGTTCTAACGCGGTTCACAGATACCATTCGAACGGCATGTGGTATTGGATTCGTTCGTTAGGCCAGTTTTGTGCACAGACAGTAGTTTTCCAAATTTATATGACAGCATAAACTGTTCTAACGCCGGTCGCAGATACCATTCAAACTGCATGTGGTGTTGGACTGTTTCGTTAGGCCAGTTTTGTGCACAAACAGTATTTTCGACAGCATAGGGTTTGTTTTCCAAATTTAAATGAGAGTATTTGTGTATTTGTGTATTAAATAGCCCGTCTAACTTGAGTCGCTGGTACCATTGGGGGTTTAAACATGTCGTCTGCTTGAATATATTGAATAACTCACCACTAACTGTTTCTAGCTTTGGTTATTTTTAAGCAACAACGACACCTGACAGAGCGGACGGACTTGCGGCCACCTGCGAACATTGGTAAGTTGAACTTTGAAGTATATTATTGTCCCACTATGTCAGCGTTTCTATCTTAAATTCAGTTCCACTTATAATTACAGCATTTAAAATAATTACATTTCTAGTTAAAATTACAGACCATGGCATCTTGCGCGTCCGTCGGCGTCCGTTAGTCCTTCCTTGCTTACTTGCGCGTGCGTTCTATTGTTTTTAACCCCGTTATGGTACCAGGCCAGGCTGATATCTTTATTGCAGCATAAACTGTTCTAACGCGGTTCACAGATACCATTCGAACGACATGTGGTATTGGATTCGTTCGTTAGGCCAGTTTTGTGCACAGACAGTAGTTTTCCAAATTTATATGACAGCATAAACTGTTCTAACGCCGGTCGCAGATACCATTCAAACTGCATGTGGTGTTGGACTGTTTCGTTAGGCCAGTTTTGTGCACAAACAGTATTTTCGACAGCATAGGGTTTGTTTTCCAAATTTAAATGAGAGTATTTGTGTATTTGTGTATTAAATAGCCCGTCTAACTTGAGTCGCTGGTACCATTGGGGTTTAAACATGTCGTCTGCTTGAATATATTGAATAACTCACCACTAACTGTTTTGCGCGTCCGTCGGCGTCCGTTAGTCCTTCCTTGCTTACTTGCGCGTGCGTTCTATTGTTTTTAACCCCGTTATGGTACCAGGCCAGGCTGATATCTTTATTGCAGCATAAACTGTTCTAACGCGGTTCACAGATACCATTCGAACGGCATGTGGTATTGGATTCGTTCGTTAGGCCAGTTTTGTGCACAGACAGTAGTTTTCCAAATTTATATGACAGCATAAACTGTTCTAACGCCGGTCGCAGATACCATTCAAACTGCATGTGGTGTTGGACTGTTTCGTTAGGCCAGTTTTGTGCACAAACAGTATTTTCGACAGCATAGGGTTTGTTTTCCAAATTTAAATGAGAGTATTTGTGTATTTGTGTATTAAATAGCCCGTCTAACTTGAGTCGCTGGTACCATTGGGGGTTTAAACATGTCGTCTGCTTGAATATATTGAATAACTCACCACTAACTGTTTCTAGCTTTGGTTATTTTTAAGCAACAACGACACCTGACAGAGCGGACGGACTTGCGGCCACCTGCGAACATTGGTAAGTTGAACTTTGAAGTATATTATTGTCCCACTATGTCAGCGTTTCTATCTTAAATTCAGTTCCACTTATAATTACAGCATTTAAAATAATTACATTTCTAGTTAAAATTACAGACCATGGCATCTTGCGCGTCCGTCGGCGTCCGTTAGTCCTTCCTTGCTTACTTGCGCGTGCGTTCTATTGTTTTTAACCCCGTTATGGTACCAGGCCAGGCTGATATCTTTATTGCAGCATAAACTGTTCTAACGCGGTTCACAGATACCATTCGAACGACATGTGGTATTGGATTCGTTCGTTAGGCCAGTTTTGTGCACAGACAGTAGTTTTCCAAATTTATATGACAGCATAAACTGTTCTAACGCCGGTCGCAGATACCATTCAAACTGCATGTGGTGTTGGACTGTTTCGTTAGGCCAGTTTTGTGCACAAACAGTATTTTCGACAGCATAGGGTTTGTTTTCCAAATTTAAATGAGAGTATTTGTGTATTTGTGTATTAAATAGCCCGTCTAACTTGAGTCGCTGGTACCATTGGGGTTTAAACATGTCGTCTGCTTGAATATATTGAATAACTCACCACTAACTGTTTTGCGCGTCCGTCGGCGTCCGTCGGCGTCCGTTAGTCCTTCCTTGCTTACTTGCGCGTGCGTTCTATTGTTTTTAACCCCGTTATGGTACCAGGCCAGGCTGATATCTTTATTGCAGCATAAACTGTTCTAACGCGGTTCACAGATACCATTCGAACGGCATGTGGTATTGGATTCGTTCGTTAGGCCAGTTTTGTGCACAGACAGTAGTTTTCCAAATTTATATGACAGCATAAACTGTTCTAACGCCGGTCGCAGATACCATTCAAACTGCATGTGGTGTTGGACTGTTTCGTTAGGCCAGTTTTGTGCACAAACAGTATTTTCGACAGCATAGGGTTTGTTTTCCAAATTTAAATGAGAGTATTTGTGTATTTGTGTATTAAATAGCCCGTCTAACTTGAGTCGCTGGTACCATTGGGGGTTTAAACATGTCGTCTGCTTGAATATATTGAATAACTCACCACTAACTGTTTCTAGCTTTGGTTATTTTTAAGCAACAACGACACCTGACAGAGCGGACGGACTTGCGGCCACCTGCGAACATTGGTAAGTTGAACTTTGAAGTATATTATTGTCCCACTATGTCAGCGTTTCTATCTTAAATTCAGTTCCACTTATAATTACAGCATTTAAAATAATTACATTTCTAGTTAAAATTACAGACCATGGCATCTTGCGCGTCCGTCGGCGTCCGTTAGTCCTTCCTTGCTTACTTGCGCGTGCGTTCTATTGTTTTTAACCCCGTTATGGTACCAGGCCAGGCTGATATCTTTATTGCAGCATAAACTGTTCTAACGCGGTTCACAGATACCATTCGAACGACATGTGGTATTGGATTCGTTCGTTAGGCCAGTTTTGTGCACAGACAGTAGTTTTCCAAATTTATATGACAGCATAAACTGTTCTAACGCCGGTCGCAGATACCATTCAAACTGCATGTGGTGTTGGACTGTTTCGTTAGGCCAGTTTTGTGCACAAACAGTATTTTCGACAGCATAGGGTTTGTTTTCCAAATTTAAATGAGAGTATTTGTGTATTTGTGTATTAAATAGCCCGTCTAACTTGAGTCGCTGGTACCATTGGGGTTTAAACATGTCGTCTGCTTGAATATATTGAATAACTCACCACTAACTGTTTTGCGCGTCCGTCGGCGTCCGTCGGCGTCCGTTAGTCCTTCCTTGCTTACTTGCGCGTGCGTTCTATTGTTTTTAACCCCGTTATGGTACCAGGCCAGGCTGATATCTTTATTGCAGCATAAACTGTTCTAACGCGGTTCACAGATACCATTCGAACGGCATGTGGTATTGGATTCGTTCGTTAGGCCAGTTTTGTGCACAGACAGTAGTTTTCCAAATTTATATGACAGCATAAACTGTTCTAACGCCGGTCGCAGATACCATTCAAACTGCATGTGGTGTTGGACTGTTTCGTTAGGCCAGTTTTGTGCACAAACAGTATTTTCGACAGCATAGGGTTTGTTTTCCAAATTTAAATGAGAGTATTTGTGTATTTGTGTATTAAATAGCCCGTCTAACTTGAGTCGCTGGTACCATTGGGGGTTTAAACATGTCGTCTGCTTGAATATATTGAATAACTCACCACTAACTGTTTCTAGCTTTGGTTATTTTTAAGCAACAACGACACCTGACAGAGCGGACGGACTTGCGGCCACCTGCGAACATTGGTAAGTTGAACTTTGAAGTATATTATTGTCCCACTATGTCAGCGTTTCTATCTTAAATTCAGTTCCACTTATAATTACAGCATTTAAAATAATTACATTTCTAGTTAAAATTACAGACCATGGCATCTTGCGCGTCCGTCGGCGTCCGTTAGTCCTTCCTTGCTTACTTGCGCGTGCGTTCTATTGTTTTTAACCCCGTTATGGTACCAGGCCAGGCTGATATCTTTATTGCAGCATAAACTGTTCTAACGCGGTTCACAGATACCATTCGAACGACATGTGGTATTGGATTCGTTCGTTAGGCCAGTTTTGTGCACAGACAGTAGTTTTCCAAATTTATATGACAGCATAAACTGTTCTAACGCCGGTCGCAGATACCATTCAAACTGCATGTGGTGTTGGACTGTTTCGTTAGGCCAGTTTTGTGCACAAACAGTATTTTCGACAGCATAGGGTTTGTTTTCCAAATTTAAATGAGAGTATTTGTGTATTTGTGTATTAAATAGCCCGTCTAACTTGAGTCGCTGGTACCATTGGGGTTTAAACATGTCGTCTGCTTGAATATATTGAATAACTCACCACTAACTGTTTTGCGCGTCCGTCGGCGTCCGTTAGTCCTTCCTTGCTTACTTGCGCGTGCGTTCTATTGTTTTTAACCCCGTTATGGTACCAGGCCAGGCTGATATCTTTATTGCAGCATAAACTGTTCTAACGCGGTTCACAGATACCATTCGAACGGCATGTGGTATTGGATTCGTTCGTTAGGCCAGTTTTGTGCACAGACAGTAGTTTTCCAAATTTATATGACAGCATAAACTGTTCTAACGCCGGTCGCAGATACCATTCAAACTGCATGTGGTGTTGGACTGTTTCGTTAGGCCAGTTTTGTGCACAAACAGTATTTTCGACAGCATAGGGTTTGTTTTCCAAATTTAAATGAGAGTATTTGTGTATTTGTGTATTAAATAGCCCGTCTAACTTGAGTCGCTGGTACCATTGGGGGTTTAAACATGTCGTCTGCTTGAATATATTGAATAACTCACCACTAACTGTTTCTAGCTTTGGTTATTTTTAAGCAACAACGACACCTGACAGAGCGGACGGACTTGCGGCCACCTGCGAACATTGGTAAGTTGAACTTTGAAGTATATTATTGTCCCACTATGTCAGCGTTTCTATCTTAAATTCAGTTCCACTTATAATTACAGCATTTAAAATAATTACATTTCTAGTTAAAATTACAGACCATGGCATCTTGCGCGTCCGTCGGCGTCCGTTAGTCCTTCCTTGCTTACTTGCGCGTGCGTTCTATTGTTTTTAACCCCGTTATGGTACCAGGCCAGGCTGATATCTTTATTGCAGCATAAACTGTTCTAACGCGGTTCACAGATACCATTCGAACGACATGTGGTATTGGATTCGTTCGTTAGGCCAGTTTTGTGCACAGACAGTAGTTTTCCAAATTTATATGACAGCATAAACTGTTCTAACGCCGGTCGCAGATACCATTCAAACTGCATGTGGTGTTGGACTGTTTCGTTAGGCCAGTTTTGTGCACAAACAGTATTTTCGACAGCATAGGGTTTGTTTTCCAAATTTAAATGAGAGTATTTGTGTATTTGTGTATTAAATAGCCCGTCTAACTTGAGTCGCTGGTACCATTGGGGTTTAAACATGTCGTCTGCTTGAATATATTGAATAACTCACCACTAACTGTTTTGCGCGTCCGTCGGCGTCCGTTAGTCCTTCCTTGCTTACTTGCGCGTGCGTTCTATTGTTTTTAACCCCGTTATGGTACCAGGCCAGGCTGATATCTTTATTGCAGCATAAACTGTTCTAACGCGGTTCACAGATACCATTCGAACGGCATGTGGTATTGGATTCGTTCGTTAGGCCAGTTTTGTGCACAGACAGTAGTTTTCCAAATTTATATGACAGCATAAACTGTTCTAACGCCGGTCGCAGATACCATTCAAACTGCATGTGGTGTTGGACTGTTTCGTTAGGCCAGTTTTGTGCACAAACAGTATTTTCGACAGCATAGGGTTTGTTTTCCAAATTTAAATGAGAGTATTTGTGTATTTGTGTATTAAATAGCCCGTCTAACTTGAGTCGCTGGTACCATTGGGGGTTTAAACATGTCGTCTGCTTGAATATATTGAATAACTCACCACTAACTGTTTCTAGCTTTGGTTATTTTTAAGCAACAACGACACCTGACAGAGCGGACGGACTTGCGGCCACCTGCGAACATTGGTAAGTTGAACTTTGAAGTATATTATTGTCCCACTATGTCAGCGTTTCTATCTTAAATTCAGTTCCACTTATAATTACAGCATTTAAAATAATTACATTTCTAGTTAAAATTACAGACCATGGCATCTTGCGCGTCCGTCGGCGTCCGTTAGTCCTTCCTTGCTTACTTGCGCGTGCGTTCTATTGTTTTTAACCCCGTTATGGTACCAGGCCAGGCTGATATCTTTATTGCAGCATAGACTGTTCTAACGCGGTTCACAGATACCATTCGAACGACATGTGGTATTGGATTCGTTCGTTAGGCCAGTTTTGTGCACAGACAGTAGTTTTCCAAATTTATATGACAGCATAAACTGTTCTAACGCCGGTCGCAGATACCATTCAAACTGCATGTGGTGTTGGACTGTTTCGTTAGGCCAGTTTTGTGCACAAACAGTATTTTCGACAGCATAGGGTTTGTTTTCCAAATTTAAATGAGAGTATTTGTGTATTTGTGTATTAAATAGCCCGTCTAACTTGAGTCGCTGGTACCATTGGGGTTTAAACATGTCGTCTGCTTGAATATATTGAATAACTCACCACTAACTGTTTTGCGCGTCCGTCGGCGTCCGTTAGTCCTTCCTTGCTTACTTGCGCGTGCGTTCTATTGTTTTTAACCCCGTTATGGTACCAGGCCAGGCTGATATCTTTATTGCAGCATAAACTGTTCTAACGCGGTTCACAGATACCATTCGGACGGCATGTGGTATTGGATTCGTTCGTTAGGCCAGTTTTGTGCACAGACAGTAGTTTTCCAAATTTATATGACAGCATAAACTGTTCTAACGCCGGTCGCAGATACCATTCAAACTGCATGTGGTGTTGGACTGTTTCGTTAGGCCAGTTTTGTGCACAAACAGTATTTTCGACAGCATAGGGTTTGTTTTCCAAATTTAAATGAGAGTATTTGTGTATTTGTGTATTAAATAGCCCGTCTAACTTGAGTCGCTGGTACCATTGGGGGTTTAAACATGTCGTCTGCTTGAATATATTGAATAACTCACCACTAACTGTTTCTAGCTTTGGTTATTTTTAAGCAACAACGACACCTGACAGAGCGGACGGACTTGCGGCCACCTGCGAACATTGGTAAGTTGAACTTTGAAGTATATTATTGTCCCACTATGTCAGCGTTTCTATCTTAAATTCAGTTCCACTTATAATTACAGCATTTAAAATAATTACATTTCTAGTTAAAATTACAGACCATGGCATCTTGCGCGTCCGTCGGCGTCCGTTAGTCCTTCCTTGCTTACTTGCGCGTGCGTTCTATTGTTTTTAACCCCGTTATGGTACCAGGCCAGGCTGATATCTTTATTGCAGCATAAACTGTTCTAACGCGGTTCACAGATACCATTCGAACGACATGTGGTATTGGATTCGTTCGTTAGGCCAGTTTTGTGCACAGACAGTAGTTTTCCAAATTTATATGACAGCATAAACTGTTCTAACGCCGGTCGCAGATACCATTCAAACTGCATGTGGTGTTGGACTGTTTCGTTAGGCCAGTTTTGTGCACAAACAGTATTTTCGACAGCATAGGGTTTGTTTTCCAAATTTAAATGAGAGTATTTGTGTATTTGTGTATTAAATAGCCCGTCTAACTTGAGTCGCTGGTACCATTGGGGTTTAAACATGTCGTCTGCTTGAATATATTGAATAACTCACCACTAACTGTTTTGCGCGTCCGTCGGCGTCCGTTAGTCCTTCCTTGCTTACTTGCGCGTGCGTTCTATTGTTTTTAACCCCGTTATGGTACCAGGCCAGGCTGATATCTTTATTGCAGCATAAACTGTTCTAACGCGGATCACAGATACCATTCGAACGGCATGTGGTATTGGATTCGTTCGTTAGGCCAGTTTTGTGCACAGACAGTAGTTTTCCAAATTTATATGACAGCATAAACTGTTCTAACGCCGGTCGCAGATACCATTCAAACTGCATGTGGTGTTGGACTGTTTCGTTAGGCCAGTTTTGTGCACAAACAGTTTTTTCGACAGCATAGGGTTTGTTTTCCAAATTTAAATGAGAGTATTTGTGTATTTGTGTATTTGTGTATTAAATAGCCCGTCTAACTTGAGTCGCTGGTACCATTGGGGGTTTAAACATGTCGTCTGCTTGAATATATTGAATAACTCACCACTAACTGTTTCTAGCTTTGGTTATTTTTAAGCAACAACGACACCTGACAGAGCGGACGGACTTGCGGCCACCTGCGAACATTGGTAAGTTGAACTTTGAAGTATATTATTGTCCCACTATGTCAGCGTTTCTATCTTAAATTCAGTTCCACTTATAATTACAGCATTTAAAATAATTACATTTCTAGTTAAAATTACAGACCATGGCATCTTGCGCGTCCGTCGGCGTCCGTTAGTCCTTCCTTGCTTACTTGCGCGTGCGTTCTATTGTTTTTAACCCCGTTATGGTACCAGGCCAGGCTGATATCTTTATTGCAGCATAAACTGTTCTAACGCGGTTCACAGATACCATTCGAACGACATGTGGTATTGGATTCGTTCGTTAGGCCAGTTTTGTGCACAGACAGTAGTTTTCCAAATTTATATGACAGCATAAACTGTTCTAACGCCGGTCGCAGATACCATTCAAACTGCATGTGGTGTTGGACTGTTTCGTTAGGCCAGTTTTGTGCACAAACAGTATTTTCGACAGCATAGGGTTTGTTTTCCAAATTTAAATGAGAGTATTTGTGTATTTGTGTATTAAATAGCCCGTCTAACTTGAGTCGCTGGTACCATTGGGGTTTAAACATGTCGTCTGCTTGAATATATTGAATAACTCACCACTAACTGTTTTGCGCGTCCGTCGGCGTCCGTTAGTCCTTCCTTGCTTACTTGCGCGTGCGTTCTATTGTTTTTAACCCCGTTATGGTACCAGGCCAGGCTGATATCTTTATTGCAGCATAAACTGTTCTAACGCGGTTCACAGATACCATTCGAACGGCATGTGGTATTGGATTCGTTCGTTAGGCCAGTTTTGTGCACAGACAGTAGTTTTCCAAATTTATATGACAGCATAAACTGTTCTAACGCCGGTCGCAGATACCATTCAAACTGCATGTGGTGTTGGACTGTTTCGTTAGGCCAGTTTTGTGCACAAACAGTATTTTCGACAGCATAGGGTTTGTTTTCCAAATTTAAATGAGAGTATTTGTGTATTTGTGTATTAAATAGCCCGTCTAACTTGAGTCGCTGGTACCATTGGGGGTTTAAACATGTCGTCTGCTTGAATATATTGAATAACTCACCACTAACTGTTTCTAGCTTTGGTTATTTTTAAGCAACAACGACACCTGACAGAGCGGACGGACTTGCGGCCACCTGCGAACATTGGTAAGTTGAACTTTGAAGTATATTATTGTCCCACTATGTCAGCGTTTCTATCTTAAATTCAGTTCCACTTATAATTACAGCATTTAAAATAATTACATTTCTAGTTAAAATTACAGACCATGGCATCTTGCGCGTCCGTCGGCGTCCGTTAGTCCTTCCTTGCTTACTTGCGCGTGCGTTCTATTGTTTTTAACCCCGTTATGGTACCAGGCCAGGCTGATATCTTTATTGCAGCATAAACTGTTCTAACGCGGTTCACAGATACCATTCGAACGACATGTGGTATTGGATTCGTTCGTTAGGCCAGTTTTGTGCACAGACAGTAGTTTTCCAAATTTATATGACAGCATAAACTGTTCTAACGCCGGTCGCAGATACCATTCAAACTGCATGTGGTGTTGGACTGTTTCGTTAGGCCAGTTTTGTGCACAAACAGTATTTTCGACAGCATAGGGTTTGTTTTCCAAATTTAAATGAGAGTATTTGTGTATTTGTGTATTAAATAGCCCGTCTAACTTGAGTCGCTGGTACCATTGGGGTTTAAACATGTCGTCTGCTTGAATATATTGAATAACTCACCACTAACTGTTTTGCGCGTCCGTCGGCGTCCGTTAGTCCTTCCTTGCTTACTTGCGCGTGCGTTCTATTGTTTTTAACCCCGTTATGGTACCAGGCCAGGCTGATATCTTTATTGCAGCATAAACTGTTCTAACGCGGTTCACAGATACCATTCGAACGGCATGTGGTATTGGATTCGTTCGTTAGGCCAGTTTTGTGCACAGACAGTAGTTTTCCAAATTTATATGACAGCATAAACTGTTCTAACGCCGGTCGCAGATACCATTCAAACTGCATGTGGTGTTGGACTGTTTCGTTAGGCCAGTTTTGTGCACAAACAGTATTTTCGACAGCATAGGGTTTGTTTTCCAAATTTAAATGAGAGTATTTGTGTATTTGTGTATTAAATAGCCCGTCTAACTTGAGTCGCTGGTACCATTGGGGGTTTAAACATGTCGTCTGCTTGAATATATTGAATAACTCACCACTAACTGTTTCTAGCTTTGGTTATTTTTAAGCAACAACGACACCTGACAGAGCGGACGGACTTGCGGCCACCTGCGAACATTGGTAAGTTGAACTTTGAAGTATATTATTGTCCCACTATGTCAGCGTTTCTATCTTAAATTCAGTTCCACTTATAATTACAGCATTTAAAATAATTACATTTCTAGTTAAAATTACAGACCATGGCATCTTGCGCGTCCGTCGGCGTCCGTTAGTCCTTCCTTGCTTACTTGCGCGTGCGTTCTATTGTTTTTAACCCCGTTATGGTACCAGGCCAGGCTGATATCTTTATTGCAGCATAAACTGTTCTAACGCGGTTCACAGATACCATTCGAACGACATGTGGTATTGGATTCGTTCGTTAGGCCAGTTTTGTGCACAGACAGTAGTTTTCCAAATTTATATGACAGCATAAACTGTTCTAACGCCGGTCGCAGATACCATTCAAACTGCATGTGGTGTTGGACTGTTTCGTTAGGCCAGTTTTGTGCACAAACAGTATTTTCGACAGCATAGGGTTTGTTTTCCAAATTTAAATGAGAGTATTTGTGTATTTGTGTATTAAATAGCCCGTCTAACTTGAGTCGCTGGTACCATTGGGGTTTAAACATGTCGTCTGCTTGAATATATTGAATAACTCACCACTAACTGTTTTGCGCGTCCGTCGGCGTCCGTTAGTCCTTCCTTGCTTACTTGCGCGTGCGTTCTATTGTTTTTAACCCCGTTATGGTACCAGGCCAGGCTGATATCTTTATTGCAGCATAAACTGTTCTAACGCGGTTCACAGATACCATTCGAACGGCATGTGGTATTGGATTCGTTCGTTAGGCCAGTTTTGTGCACAGACAGTAGTTTTCCAAATTTATATGACAGCATAAACTGTTCTAACGCCGGTCGCAGATACCATTCAAACTGCATGTGGTGTTGGACTGTTTCGTTAGGCCAGTTTTGTGCACAAACAGTATTTTCGACAGCATAGGGTTTGTTTTCCAAATTTAAATGAGAGTATTTGTGTATTTGTGTATTAAATAGCCCGTCTAACTTGAGTCGCTGGTACCATTGGGGGTTTAAACATGTCGTCTGCTTGAATATATTGAATAACTCACCACTAACTGTTTCTAGCTTTGGTTATTTTTAAGCAACAACGACACCTGACAGAGCGGACGGACTTGCGGCCACCTGCGAACATTGGTAAGTTGAACTTTGAAGTATATTATTGTCCCACTATGTCAGCGTTTCTATCTTAAATTCAGTTCCACTTATAATTACAGCATTTAAAATAATTACATTTCTAGTTAAAATTACAGACCATGGCATCTTGCGCGTCCGTCGGCGTCCGTTAGTCCTTCCTTGCTTACTTGCGCGTGCGTTCTATTGTTTTTAACCCCGTTATGGTACCAGGCCAGGCTGATATCTTTATTGCAGCATAAACTGTTCTAACGCGGTTCACAGATACCATTCGAACGACATGTGGTATTGGATTCGTTCGTTAGGCCAGTTTTGTGCACAGACAGTAGTTTTCCAAATTTATATGACAGCATAAACTGTTCTAACGCCGGTCGCAGATACCATTCAAACTGCATGTGGTGTTGGACTGTTTCGTTAGGCCAGTTTTGTGCACAAACAGTATTTTCGACAGCATAGGGTTTGTTTTCCAAATTTAAATGAGAGTATTTGTGTATTTGTGTATTAAATAGCCCGTCTAACTTGAGTCGCTGGTACCATTGGGGTTTAAACATGTCGTCTGCTTGAATATATTGAATAACTCACCACTAACTGTTTTGCGCGTCCGTCGGCGTCCGTTAGTCCTTCCTTGCTTACTTGCGCGTGCGTTCTATTGTTTTTAACCCCGTTATGGTACCAGGCCAGGCTGATATCTTTATTGCAGCATAAACTGTTCTAACGCGGTTCACAGATACCATTCGAACGGCATGTGGTATTGGATTCGTTCGTTAGGCCAGTTTTGTGCACAGACAGTAGTTTTCCAAATTTATATGACAGCATAAACTGTTCTAACGCCGGTCGCAGATACCATTCAAACTGCATGTGGTGTTGGACTGTTTCGTTAGGCCAGTTTTGTGCACAAACAGTATTTTCGACAGCATAGGGTTTGTTTTCCAAATTTAAATGAGAGTATTTGTGTATTTGTGTATTAAATAGCCCGTCTAACTTGAGTCGCTGGTACCATTGGGGGTTTAAACATGTCGTCTGCTTGAATATATTGAATAACTCACCACTAACTGTTTCTAGCTTTGGTTATTTTTAAGCAACAACGACACCTGACAGAGCGGACGGACTTGCGGCCACCTGCGAACATTGGTAAGTTGAACTTTGAAGTACATTATTGTCCCACTATGTCAGCGTTTCTATCTTAAATTCAGTTCCACTTATAATTACAGCATTTAAAATAATTACATTTCTAGTTAAAATTACAGACCATGGCATCTTGCGCGTCCGTCGGCGTCCGTTAGTCCTTCCTTGCTTACTTGCGCGTGCGTTCTATTGTTTTTAACCCCGTTATGGTACCAGGCCAGGCTGATATCTTTATTGCAGCATAAACTGTTCTAACGCGGTTCACAGATACCATTCGAACGACATGTGGTATTGGATTCGTTCGTTAGGCCAGTTTTGTGCACAGACAGTAGTTTTCCAAATTTATATGACAGCATAAACTGTTCTAACGCCGGTCGCAGATACCATTCAAACTGCATGTGGTGTTGGACTGTTTCGTTAGGCCAGTTTTGTGCACAAACAGTATTTTCGACAGCATAGGGTTTGTTTTCCAAATTTAAATGAGAGTATTTGTGTATTTGTGTATTAAATAGCCCGTCTAACTTGAGTCGCTGGTACCATTGGGGTTTAAACATGTCGTCTGCTTGAATATATTGAATAACTCACCACTAACTGTTTTGCGCGTCCGTCGGCGTCCGTTAGTCCTTCCTTGCTTACTTGCGCGTGCGTTCTATTGTTTTTAACCCCGTTATGGTACCAGGCCAGGCTGATATCTTTATTGCAGCATAAACTGTTCTAACGCGGTTCACAGATACCATTCGAACGGCATGTGGTATTGGATTCGTTCGTTAGGCCAGTTTTGTGCACAGACAGTAGTTTTCCAAATTTATATGACAGCATAAACTGTTCTAACGCCGGTCGCAGATACCATTCAAACTGCATGTGGTGTTGGACTGTTTCGTTAGGCCAGTTTTGTGCACAAACAGTATTTTCGATAGCATAGGGTTTGTTTTCCAAATTTAAATGAGAGTATTTGTGTATTTGTGTATTAAATAGCCCGTCTAACTTGAGTCGCTGGTACCATTGGGGGTTTAAACATGTCGTCTGCTTGAATATATTGAATAACTCACCACTAACTGTTTCTAGCTTTGGTTATTTTTAAGCAACAACGACACCTGACAGAGCGGACGGACTTGCGGCCACCTGCGAACATTGGTAAGTTGAACTTTGAAGTATATTATTGTCCCACTATGTCAGCGTTTCTATCTTAAATTCAGTTCCACTTATAATTACAGCATTTAAAATAATTACATTTCTAGTTAAAATTACAGACCATGGCATCTTGCGCGTCCGTCGGCGTCCGTTAGTCCTTCCTTGCTTACTTGCGCGTGCGTTCTATTGTTTTTAACCCCGTTATGGTACCAGGCCAGGCTGATATCTTTATTGCAGCATAAACTGTTCTAACGCGGTTCACAGATACCATTCGAACGACATGTGGTATTGGATTCGTTCGTTAGGCCAGTTTTGTGCACAGACAGTAGTTTTCCAAATTTATATGACAGCATAAACTGTTCTAACGCCGGTCGCAGATACCATTCAAACTGCATGTGGTGTTGGACTGTTTCGTTAGGCCAGTTTTGTGCACAAACAGTATTTTCGACAGCATAGGGTTTGTTTTCCAAATTTAAATGAGAGTATTTGTGTATTTGTGTATTAAATAGCCCGTCTAACTTGAGTCGCTGGTACCATTGGGGTTTAAACATGTCGTCTGCTTGAATATATTGAATAACTCACCACTAACTGTTTTGCGCGTCCGTCGGCGTCCGTTAGTCCTTCCTTGCTTACTTGCGCGTGCGTTCTATTGTTTTTAACCCCGTTATGGTACCAGGCCAGGCTGATATCTTTATTGCAGCATAAACTGTTCTAACGCGGTTCACAGATACCATTCGAACGGCATGTGGTATTGGATTCGTTCGTTAGGCCAGTTTTGTGCACAGACAGTAGTTTTCCAAATTTATATGACAGCATAAACTGTTCTAACGCCGGTCGCAGATACCATTCAAACTGCATGTGGTGTTGGACTGTTTCGTTAGGCCAGTTTTGTGCACAAACAGTATTTTCGACAGCATAGGGTTTGTTTTCCAAATTTAAATGAGAGTATTTGTGTATTTGTGTATTAAATAGCCCGTCTAACTTGAGTCGCTGGTACCATTGGGGGTTTAAACATGTCGTCTGCTTGAATATATTGAATAACTCACCACTAACTGTTTCTAGCTTTGGTTATTTTTAAGCAACAACGACACCTGACAGAGCGGACGGACTTGCGGCCACCTGCGAACATTGGTAAGTTGAACTTTGAAGTATATTATTGTCCCACTATGTCAGCGTTTCTATCTTAAATTCAGTTCCACTTATAATTACAGCATTTAAAATAATTACATTTCTAGTTAAAATTACAGACCATGGCATCTTGCGCGTCCGTCGGCGTCCGTTAGTCCTTCCTTGCTTACTTGCGCGTGCGTTCTATTGTTTTTAACCCCGTTATGGTACCAGGCCAGGCTGATATCTTTATTGCAGCATAAACTGTTCTAACGCGGTTCACAGATACCATTCGAACGACATGTGGTATTGGATTCGTTCGTTAGGCCAGTTTTGTGCACAGACAGTAGTTTTCCAAATTTATATGACAGCATAAACTGTTCTAACGCCGGTCGCAGATACCATTCAAACTGCATGTGGTGTTGGACTGTTTCGTTAGGCCAGTTTTGTGCACAAACAGTATTTTCGACAGCATAGGGTTTGTTTTCCAAATTTAAATGAGAGTATTTGTGTATTTGTGTATTAAATAGCCCGTCTAACTTGAGTCGCTGGTACCATTGGGGTTTAAACATGTCGTCTGCTTGAATATATTGAATAACTCACCACTAACTGTTTTGCGCGTCCGTCGGCGTCCGTTAGTCCTTCCTTGCTTACTTGCGCGTGCGTTCTATTGTTTTTAACCCCGTTATGGTACCAGGCCAGGCTGATATCTTTATTGCAGCATAAACTGTTCTAACGCGGTTCACAGATACCATTCGAACGGCATGTGGTATTGGATTCGTTCGTTAGGCCAGTTTTGTGCACAGACAGTAGTTTTCCAAATTTATATGACAGCATAAACTGTTCTAACGCCGGTCGCAGATACCATTCAAACTGCATGTGGTGTTGGACTGTTTCGTTAGGCCAGTTTTGTGCACAAACAGTATTTTCGACAGCATAGGGTTTGTTTTCCAAATTTAAATGAGAGTATTTGTGTATTTGTGTATTAAATAGCCCGTCTAACTTGAGTCGCTGGTACCATTGGGGGTTTAAACATGTCGTCTGCTTGAATATATTGAATAACTCACCACTAACTGTTTCTAGCTTTGGTTATTTTTAAGCAACAACGACACCTGACAGAGCGGACGGACTTGCGGCCACCTGCGAACATTGGTAAGTTGAACTTTGAAGTATATTATTGTCCCACTATGTCAGCGTTTCTATCTTAAATTCAGTTCCACTTATAATTACAGCATTTAAAATAATTACATTTCTAGTTAAAATTACAGACCATGGCATCTTGCGCGTCCGTCGGCGTCCGTTAGTCCTTCCTTGCTTACTTGCGCGTGCGTTCTATTGTTTTTAACCCCGTTATGGTACCAGGCCAGGCTGATATCTTTATTGCAGCATAAACTGTTCTAACGCGGTTCACAGATACCATTCGAACGACATGTGGTATTGGATTCGTTCGTTAGGCCAGTTTTGTGCACAGACAGTAGTTTTCCAAATTTATATGACAGCATAAACTGTTCTAACGCCGGTCGCAGATACCATTCAAACTGCATGTGGTGTTGGACTGTTTCGTTAGGCCAGTTTTGTGCACAAACAGTATTTTCGACAGCATAGGGTTTGTTTTCCAAATTTAAATGAGAGTATTTGTGTATTTGTGTATTAAATAGCCCGTCTAACTTGAGTCGCTGGTACCATTGGGGTTTAAACATGTCGTCTGCTTGAATATATTGAATAACTCACCACTAACTGTTTTGCGCGTCCGTCGGCGTCCGTTAGTCCTTCCTTGCTTACTTGCGCGTGCGTTCTATTGTTTTTAACCCCGTTATGGTACCAGGCCAGGCTGATATCTTTATTGCAGCATAAACTGTTCTAACGCGGTTCGCAGATACCATTCGAACGGCATGTGGTATTGGATTCGTTCGTTAGGCCAGTTTTGTGCACAGACAGTAGTTTTCCAAATTTATATGACAGCATAAACTGTTCTAACGCCGGTCGCAGATACCATTCAAACTGCATGTGGTGTTGGACTGTTTCGTTAGGCCAGTTTTGTGCACAAACAGTATTTTCGACAGCATAGGGTTTGTTTTCCAAATTTAAATGAGAGTATTTGTGTATTTGTGTATTAAATAGCCCGTCTAACTTGAGTCGCTGGTACCATTGGGGGTTTAAACATGTCGTCTGCTTGAATATATTGAATAACTCACCACTAACTGTTTCTAGCTTTGGTTATTTTTAAGCAACAACGACACCTGACAGAGCGGACGGACTTGCGGCCACCTGCGAACATTGGTAAGTTGAACTTTGAAGTATATTATTGTCCCACTATGTCAGCGTTTCTATCTTAAATTCAGTTCCACTTATAATTACAGCATTTAAAATAATTACATTTCTAGTTAAAATTACAGACCATGGCATCTTGCGCGTCCGTCGGCGTCCGTTAGTCCTTCCTTGCTTACTTGCGCGTGCGTTCTATTGTTTTTAACCCCGTTATGGTACCAGGCCAGGCTGATATCTTTATTGCAGCATAAACTGTTCTAACGCGGTTCACAGATACCATTCGAACGACATGTGGTATTGGATTCGTTCGTTAGGCCAGTTTTGTGCACAGACAGTAGTTTTCCAAATTTATATGACAGCATAAACTGTTCTAACGCCGGTCGCAGATACCATTCAAACTGCATGTGGTGTTGGACTGTTTCGTTAGGCCAGTTTTGTGCACAAACAGTATTTTCGACAGCATAGGGTTTGTTTTCCAAATTTAAATGAGAGTATTTGTGTATTTGTTTATTAAATAGCCCGTCTAACTTGAGTCGCTGGTACCATTGGGGTTTAAACATGTCGTCTGCTTGAATATATTGAATAACTCACCACTAACTGTTTTGCGCGTCCGTCGGCGTCCGTTAGTCCTTCCTTGCTTACTTGCGCGTGCGTTCTATTGTTTTTAACCCCGTTATGGTACCAGGCCAGGCTGATATCTTTATTGCAGCATAAACTGTTCTAACGCGGTTCACAGATACCATTCGAACGGCATGTGGTATTGGATTCGTTCGTTAGGCCAGTTTTGTGCACAGACAGTAGTTTTCCAAATTTATATGACAGCATAAACTGTTCTAACGCCGGTCGCAGATACCATTCAAACTGCATGTGGTGTTGGACTGTTTCGTTAGGCCAGTTTTGTGCACAAACAGTATTTTCGACAGCATAGGGTTTGTTTTCCAAATTTAAATGAGAGTATTTGTGTATTTGTGTATTAAATAGCCCGTCTAACTTGAGTCGCTGGTACCATTGGGGGTTTAAACATGTCGTCTGCTTGAATATATTGAATAACTCACCACTAACTGTTTCTAGCTTTGGTTATTTTTAAGCAACAACGACACCTGACAGAGCGGACGGACTTGCGGCCACCTGCGAACATTGGTAAGTTGAACTTTGAAGTATATTATTGTCCCACTATGTCAGCGTTTCTATCTTAAATTCAGTTCCACTTATAATTACAGCATTTAAAATAATTACATTTCTAGTTAAAATTACAGACCATGGCATCTTGCGCGTCCGTCGGCGTCCGTTAGTCCTTCCTTGCTTACTTGCGCGTGCGTTCTATTGTTTTTAACCCCGTTATGGTACCAGGCCAGGCTGATATCTTTATTGCAGCATAAACTGTTCTAACGCGGTTCACAGATACCATTCGAACGACATGTGGTATTGGATTCGTTCGTTAGGCCAGTTTTGTGCACAGACAGTAGTTTTCCAAATTTATATGACAGCATAAACTGTTCTAACGCCGGTCGCAGATACCATTCAAACTGCATGTGGTGTTGGACTGTTTCGTTAGGCCAGTTTTGTGCACAAACAGTATTTTCGACAGCATAGGGTTTGTTTTCCAAATTTAAATGAGAGTATTTGTGTATTTGTGTATTAAATAGCCCGTCTAACTTGAGTCGCTGGTACCATTGGGGTTTAAACATGTCGTCTGCTTGAATATATTGAATAACTCACCACTAACTGTTTTGCGCGTCCGTCGGCGTCCGTTAGTCCTTCCTTGCTTACTTGCGCGTGCGTTCTATTGTTTTTAACCCCGTTATGGTACCAGGCCAGGCTGATATCTTTATTGCAGCATAAACTGTTCTAACGCGGTTCACAGATACCATTCGAACGGCATGTGGTATTGGATTCGTTCGTTAGGCCAGTTTTGTGCACAGACAGTAGTTTTCCAAATTTATATGACAGCATAAACTGTTCTAACGCCGGTCGCAGATACCATTCAAACTGCATGTGGTGTTGGACTGTTTCGTTAGGCCAGTTTTGTGCACAAACAGTATTTTCGACAGCATAGGGTTTGTTTTCCAAATTTAAATGAGAGTATTTGTGTATTTGTGTATTAAATAGCCCGTCTAACTTGAGTCGCTGGTACCATTGGGGGTTTAAACATGTCGTCTGCTTGAATATATTGAATAACTCACCACTAACTGTTTCTAGCTTTGGTTATTTTTAAGCAACAACGACACCTGACAGAGCGGACGGACTTGCGGCCACCTGCGAACATTGGTAAGTTGAACTTTGAAGTATATTATTGTCCCACTATGTCAGCGTTTCTATCTTAAATTCAGTTCCACTTATAATTACAGCATTTAAAATAATTACATTTCTAGTTAAAATTACAGACCATGGCATCTTGCGCGTCCGTCGGCGTCCGTTAGTCCTTCCTTGCTTACTTGCGCGTGCGTTCTATTGTTTTTAACCCCGTTATGGTACCAGGCCAGGCTGATATCTTTATTGCAGCATAAACTGTTCTAACGCGGTTCACAGATACCATTCGAACGACATGTGGTATTGGATTCGTTCGTTAGGCCAGTTTTGTGCACAGACAGTAGTTTTCCAAATTTATATGACAGCATAAACTGTTCTAACGCCGGTCGCAGATACCATTCAAACTGCATGTGGTGTTGGACTGTTTCGTTAGGCCAGTTTTGTGCACAAACAGTATTTTCGACAGCATAGGGTTTGTTTTCCAAATTTAAATGAGAGTATTTGTGTATTTGTGTATTAAATAGCCCGTCTAACTTGAGTCGCTGGTACCATTGGGGTTTAAACATGTCGTCTGCTTGAATATATTGAATAACTCACCACTAACTGTTTTGCGCGTCCGTCGGCGTCCGTTAGTCCTTCCTTGCTTACTTGCGTGTGCGTTCTATTGTTTTTAACCCCGTTATGGTACCAGGCCAGGCTGATATCTTTATTGCAGCATAAACTGTTCTAACGCGGTTCACAGATACCATTCGAACGGCATGTGGTATTGGATTCGTTCGTTAGGCCAGTTTTGTGCACAGACAGTAGTTTTCCAAATTTATATGACAGCATAAACTGTTCTAACGCCGGTCGCAGATACCATTCAAACTGCATGTGGTGTTGGACTGTTTCGTTAGGCCAGTTTTGTGCACAAACAGTATTTTCGACAGCATAGGGTTTGTTTTCCAAATTTAAATGAGAGTATTTGTGTATTTGTGTATTAAATAGCCCGTCTAACTTGAGTCGCTGGTACCATTGGGGGTTTAAACATGTCGTCTGCTTGAATATATTGAATAACTCACCACTAACTGTTTCTAGCTTTGGTTATTTTTAAGCAACAACGACACCTGACAGAGCGGACGAACTTGCGGCCACCTGCGAACATTGGTAAGTTGAACTTTGAAGTATATTATTGTCCCACTATGTCAGCTTTTCTATCTTAAATTCAGTTCCACTTATAATTACAGCATTTAAAATAATTACATTTCTAGTTAAAATTACAGACCATGGCATCTTGCGCGTCCGTCGGCGTCCGTTAGTCCTTCCTTGCTTACTTGCGCGTGCGTTCTATTGTTTTTAACCCCGTTATGGTACCAGGCCAGGCTGATATCTTTATTGCAGCATAAACTGTTCTAACGCGGTTCACAGATACCATTCGAACGACATGTGGTATTGGATTCGTTCGTTAGGCCAGTTTTGTGCACAGACAGTAGTTTTCCAAATTTATATGACAGCATAAACTGTTCTAACGCCGGTCGCAGATACCATTCAAACTGCATGTGGTGTTGGACTGTTTCGTTAGGCCAGTTTTGTGCACAAACAGTATTTTCGACAGCATAGGGTTTGTTTTCCAAATTTAAATGAGAGTATTTGTGTATTTGTGTATTAAATAGCCCGTCTAACTTGAGTCGCTGGTACCATTGGGGTTTAAACATGTCGTCTGCTTGAATATATTGAATAACTCACCACTAACTGTTTTGCGCGTCCGTCGGCGTCCGTTAGTCCTTCCTTGCTTACTTGCGCGTGCGTTCTATTGTTTTTAACCCCGTTATGGTACCAGGCCAGGCTGATATCTTTATTGCAGCATAAACTGTTCTAACGCGGTTCACAGATACCATTCGAACGGCATGTGGTATTGGATTCGTTCGTTAGGCCAGTTTTGTGCACAGACAGTAGTTTTCCAAATTTATATGACAGCATAAACTGTTCTAACGCCGGTCGCAGATACCATTCAAACTGCATGTGGTGTTGGACTGTTTCGTTAGGCCAGTTTTGTGCACAAACAGTATTTTCGACAGCATAGGGTTTGTTTTCCAAATTTAAATGAGAGTATTTGTGTATTTGTGTATTAAATAGCCCGTCTAACTTGAGTCGCTGGTACCATTGGGGGTTTAAACATGTCGTCTGCTTGAATATATTGAATAACTCACCACTAACTGTTTCTAGCTTTGGTTATTTTTAAGCAACAACGACACCTGACAGAGCGGACGGACTTGCGGCCACCTGCGAACATTGGTAAGTTGAACTTTGAAGTATATTATTGTCCCACTATGTCAGCGTTTCTATCTTAAATTCAGTTCCACTTATAATTACAGCATTTAAAATAATTACATTTCTAGTTAAAATTACAGACCATGGCATCTTGCGCGTCCGTCGGCGTCCGTTAGTCCTTCCTTGCTTACTTGCGCGTGCGTTCTATTGTTTTTAACCCCGTTATGGTACCAGGCCAGGCTGATATCTTTATTGCAGCATAAACTGTTCTAACGCGGTTCACAGATACCATTCGAACGACATGTGGTATTGGATTCGTTCGTTAGGCCAGTTTTGTGCACAGACAGTAGTTTTCCAAATTTATATGACAGCATAAACTGTTCTAACGCCGGTCGCAGATACCATTCAAACTGCATGTGGTGTTGGACTGTTTCGTTAGGCCAGTTTTGTGCACAAACAGTATTTTCGACAGCATAGGGTTTGTTTTCCAAATTTAAATGAGAGTATTTGTGTATTTGTGTATTAAATAGCCCGTCTAACTTGAGTCGCTGGTACCATTGGGGTTTAAACATGTCGTCTGCTTGAATATATTGAATAACTCACCACTAACTGTTTTGCGCGTCCGTCGGCGTCCGTTAGTCCTTCCTTGCTTACTTGCGCGTGCGTTCTATTGTTTTTAACCCCGTTATGGTACCAGGCCAGGCTGATATCTTTATTGCAGCATAAACTGTTCTAACGCGGTTCACAGATACCATTCGAACGGCATGTGGTATTGGATTCGTTCGTTAGGCCAGTTTTGTGCACAGACAGTAGTTTTCCAAATTTATATGACAGCATAAACTGTTCTAACGCCGGTCGCAGATACCATTCAAACTGCATGTGGTGTTGGACTGTTTCGTTAGGCCAGTTTTGTGCACAAACAGTATTTTCGACAGCATAGGGTTTGTTTTCCAAATTTAAATGAGAGTATTTGTGTATTTGTGTATTAAATAGCCCGTCTAACTTGAGTCGCTGGTACCATTGGGGGTTTAAACATGTCGTCTGCTTGAATATATTGAATAACTCACCACTAACTGTTTCTAGCTTTGGTTATTTTTAAGCAACAACGACACCTGACAGAGCGGACGGACTTGCGGCCACCTGCGAACATTGGTAAGTTGAACTTTGAAGTATATTATTGTCCCACTATGTCAGCGTTTCTATCTTAAATTCAGTTCCACTTATAATTACAGCATTTAAAATAATTACATTTCTAGTTAAAATTACAGACCATGGCATCTTGCGCGTCCGTCGGCGTCCGTTAGTCCTTCCTTGCTTACTTGCGCGTGCGTTCTATTGTTTTTAACCCCGTTATGGTACCAGGCCAGGCTGATATCTTTATTGCAGCATAAACTGTTCTAACGCGGTTCACAGATACCATTCGAACGACATGTGGTATTGGATTCGTTCGTTAGGCCAGTTTTGTGCACAGACAGTAGTTTTCCAAATTTATATGACAGCATAAACTGTTCTAACGCCGGTCGCAGATACCATTCAAACTGCATGTGGTGTTGGACTGTTTCGTTAGGCCAGTTTTGTGCACAAACAGTATTTTCGACAGCATAGGGTTTGTTTTCCAAATTTAAATGAGAGTATTTGTGTATTTGTGTATTAAATAGCCCGTCTAACTTGAGTCGCTGGTACCATTGGGGTTTAAACATGTCGTCTGCTTGAATATATTGAATAACTCACCACTAACTGTTTTGCGCGTCCGTCGGCGTCCGTTAGTCCTTCCTTGCTTACTTGCGCGTGCGTTCTATTGTTTTTAACCCCGTTATGGTACCAGGCCAGGCTGATATCTTTATTGCAGCATAAACTGTTCTAACGCGGTTCACAGATACCATTCGAACGGCATGTGGTATTGGATTCGTTCGTTAGGCCAGTTTTGTGCACAGACAGTAGTTTTCCAAATTTATATGACAGCATAAACTGTTCTAACGCCGGTCGCAGATACCATTCAAACTGCATGTGGTGTTGGACTGTTTCGTTAGGCCAGTTTTGTGCACAAACAGTATTTTCGACAGCATAGGGTTTGTTTTCCAAATTTAAATGAGAGTATTTGTGTATTTGTGTATTAAATAGCCCGTCTAACTTGAGTCGCTGGTACCATTGGGGGTTTAAACATGTCGTCTGCTTGAATATATTGAATAACTAACCACTAACTGTTTCTAGCTTTGGTTATTTTTAAGCAACAACGACACCTGACAGAGCGGACGGACTTGCGGCCACCTGCGAACATTGGTAAGTTGAACTTTGAAGTATATTATTGTCCCACTATGTCAGCGTTTCTATCTTAAATTCAGTTCCACTTATAATTACAGCATTTAAAATAATTACATTTCTAGTTAAAATTACAGACCATGGCATCTTGCGCGTCCGTCGGCGTCCGTTAGTCCTTCCTTGCTTACTTGCGCGTGCGTTCTATTGTTTTTAACCCCGTTATGGTACCAGGCCAGGCTGATATCTTTATTGCAGCATAAACTGTTCTAACGCGGTTCACAGATACCATTCGAACGGCATGTGGTATTGGATTCGTTCGTTAGGCCAGTTTTGTGCACAGACAGTAGTTTTCCAAATTTATATGACAGCATAAACTGTTCTAACGCCGGTCGCAGATACCATTCAAACTGCATGTGGTGTTGGACTGTTTCGTTAGGCCAGTTTTGTGCACAAACAGTATTTTCGACAGCATAGGGTTTGTTTTCCAAATTTAAATGAGAGTATTTGTGTATTTGTGTATTAAATAGCCCGTCTAACTTGAGTCGCTGGTACCATTGGGGTTTAAACATGTCGTCTGCTTGAATATATTGAATAACTCACCACTAACTGTTTTGCGCGTCCGTCGGCGTCCGTTAGTCCTTCCTTGCTTACTTGCGCGTGCGTTCTATTGTTTTTAACCCCGTTATGGTACCAGGCCAGGCTGATATCTTTATTGCAGCATAAACTGTTCTAACGCGGTTCACAGATACCATTCGAACGGCATGTGGTATTGGATTCGTTCGTTAGGCCAGTTTTGTGCACAGACAGTAGTTTTCCAAATTTATATGACAGCATAAACTGTTCTAACGCCGGTCGCAGATACCATTCAAACTGCATGTGGTGTTGGACTGTTTCGTTAGGCCAGTTTTGTGCACAAACAGTATTTTCGACAGCATAGGGTTTGTTTTCCAAATTTAAATGAGAGTATTTGTGTATTTGTGTATTAAATAGCCCGTCTAACTTGAGTCGCTGGTACCATTGGGGGTTTAAACATGTCGTCTGCTTGAATATATTGAATAACTCACCACTAACTGTTTCTAGCTTTGGTTATTTTTAAGCAACAACGACACCTGACAGAGCGGACGGACTTGCGGCCACCTGCGAACATTGGTAAGTTGAACTTTGAAGTATATTATTGTCCCACTATGTCAGCGTTTCTATCTTAAATTCAGTTCCACTTATAATTACAGCATTTAAAATAATTACATTTCTAGTTAAAATTACAGACCATGGCATCTTGCGCGTCCGTCGGCGTCCGTTAGTCCTTCCTTGCTTACTTGCGCGTGCGTTCTATTGTTTTTAACCCCGTTATGGTACCAGGCCAGGCTGATATCTTTATTGCAGCATAAACTGTTCTAACGCGGTTCACAGATACCATTCGAACGACATGTGGTATTGGATTCGTTCGTTAGGCCAGTTTTGTGCACAGACAGTAGTTTTCCAAATTTATATGACAGCATAAACTGTTCTAACGCCGGTCGCAGATACCATTCAAACTGCATGTGGTGTTGGACTGTTTCGTTAGGCCAGTTTTGTGCACAAACAGTATTTTCGACAGCATAGGGTTTGTTTTCCAAATTTAAATGAGAGTATTTGTGTATTTGTGTATTAAATAGCCCGTCT
The DNA here is from genome assembly GCA_922989275.2 of Gari tellinella. NCBI lineage: Eukaryota > Metazoa > Mollusca > Bivalvia > Cardiida > Psammobiidae > Gari > Gari tellinella. The sequence goes on from OV277859.1 coordinate 68,783,486, forward strand.
AACTTGAGTCGCTGGTACCATTGGGGTTTAAACATGTCGTCTGCTTGAATATATTGAATAACTCACCACTAACTGTTTTGCGCGTCCGTCGGCGTCCGTTAGTCCTTCCTTGCTTACTTGCGCGTGCGTTCTATTGTTTTTAACCCCGTTATGGTACCAGGCCAGGCTGATATCTTTATTGCAGCATAAACTGTTCTAACGCGGTTCACAGATACCATTCGAACGGCATGTGGTATTGGATTCGTTCGTTAGGCCAGTTTTGTGCACAGACAGTAGTTTTCCAAATTTATATGACAGCATAAACTGTTCTAACGCCGGTCGCAGATACCATTCAAACTGCATGTGGTGTTGGACTGTTTCGTTAGGCCAGTTTTGTGCACAAACAGTATTTTCGACAGCATAGGGTTTGTTTTCCAAATTTAAATGAGAGTATTTGTGTATTTGTGTATTAAATAGCCCGTCTAACTTGAGTCGCTGGTACCATTGGGGGTTTAAACATGTCGTCTGCTTGGATATATTGAATAACTAACCACTAACTGTTTCTAGCTTTGGTTATTTTTAAGCAACAACGACACCTGACAGAGCGGACGGACTTGCGGCCACCTGCGAACATTGGTAAGTTGAACTTTGAAGTATATTATTGTCCCACTATGTCAGCGTTTCTATCTTAAATTCAGTTCCACTTATAATTACAGCATTTAAAATAATTACATTTCTAGTTAAAATTACAGACCATGGCATCTTGCGCGTCCGTCGGGGTCCGTTAGTCCTTCCTTGCTTACTTGCGCGTGCGTTCTATTGTTTTTAACCCCGTTATGGTACCAGGCCAGGCTGATATCTTTATTGCAGCATAAACTGTTCTAACGCGGTTCACAGATACCATTCGAACGGCATGTGGTATTGGATTCGTTCGTTAGGCCAGTTTTGTGCACAGACAGTAGTTTTCCAAATTTATATGACAGCATAAACTGTTCTAACGCCGGTCGCAGATACCATTCAAACTGCATGTGGTGTTGGACTGTTTCGTTAGGCCAGTTTTGTGCACAAACAGTATTTTCGACAGCATAGGGTTTGTTTTCCAAATTTAAATGAGAGTATTTGTGTATTTGTGTATTAAATAGCCCGTCTAACTTGAGTCGCTGGTACCATTGGGGTTTAAACATGTCGTCTGCTTGAATATATTGAATAACTCACCACTAACTGTTTTGCGCGTCCGTCGGCGTCCGTTAGTCCTTCCTTGCTTACTTGCGCGTGCGTTCTATTGTTTTTAACCCCGTTATGGTACCAGGCCAGGCTGATATCTTTATTGCAGCATAAACTGTTCTAACGCGGTTCACAGATACCATTCGAACGGCATGTGGTATTGGATTCGTTCGTTAGGCCAGTTTTGTGCACAGACAGTAGTTTTCCAAATTTATATGACAGCATAAACTGTTCTAACGCCGGTCGCAGATACCATTCAAACTGCATGTGGTGTTGGACTGTTTCGTTAGGCCAGTTTTGTGCACAAACAGTATTTTCGACAGCATAGGGTTTGTTTTCCAAATTTAAATGAGAGTATTTGTGTATTTGTGTATTAAATAGCCCGTCTAACTTGAGTCGCTGGTACCATTGGGGGTTTAAACATGTCGTCTGCTTGAATATATTGAATAACTCACCACTAACTGTTTCTAGCTTTGGTTATTTTTAAGCAACAACGACACCTGACAGAGCGGACGGACTTGCGGCCACCTGCGAACATTGGTAAGTTGAACTTTGAAGTATATTATTGTCCCACTATGTCAGCGTTTCTATCTTAAATTCAGTTCCACTTATAATTACAGCATTTAAAATAATTACATTTCTAGTTAAAATTACAGACCATGGCATCTTGCGCGTCCGTCGGCGTCCGTTAGTCCTTCCTTGCTTACTTGCGCGTGCGTTCTATTGTTTTTAACCCCGTTATGGTACCAGGCCAGGCTGATATCTTTATTGCAGCATAAACTGTTCTAACGCGGTTCACAGATACCATTCGAACGACATGTGGTATTGGATTCGTTCGTTAGGCCAGTTTTGTGCACAGACAGTAGTTTTCCAAATTTATATGACAGCATAAACTGTTCTAACGCCGGTCGCAGATACCATTCAAACTGCATGTGGTGTTGGACTGTTTCGTTAGGCCAGTTTTGTGCACAAACAGTATTTTCGACAGCATAGGGTTTGTTTTCCAAATTTAAATGAGAGTATTTGTGTATTTGTGTATTAAATAGCCCGTCTAACTTGAGTCGCTGGTACCATTGGGGTTTAAACATGTCGTCTGCTTGAATATATTGAATAACTCACCACTAACTGTTTTGCGCGTCCGTCGGCGTCCGTTAGTCCTTCCTTGCTTACTTGCGCGTGCGTTCTATTGTTTTTAACCCCGTTATGGTACCAGGCCAGGCTGATATCTTTATTGCAGCATAAACTGTTCTAACGCGGTTCACAGATACCATTCGAACGGCATGTGGTATTGGATTCGTTCGTTAGGCCAGTTTTGTGCACAGACAGTAGTTTTCCAAATTTATATGACAGCATAAACTGTTCTAACGCCGGTCGCAGATACCATTCAAACTGCATGTGGTGTTGGACTGTTTCGTTAGGCCAGTTTTGTGCACAAACAGTATTTTCGACAGCATAGGGTTTGTTTTCCAAATTTAAATGAGAGTATTTGTGTATTTGTGTATTAAATAGCCCGTCTAACTTGAGTCGCTGGTACCATTGGGGGTTTAAACATGTCGTCTGCTTGAATATATTGAATAACTAACCACTAACTGTTTCTAGCTTTGGTTATTTTTAAGCAACAACGACACCTGACAGAGCGGACGGACTTGCGGCCACCTGCGAACATTGGTAAGTTGAACTTTGAAGTATATTATTGTCCCACTATGTCAGCGTTTCTATCTTAAATTCAGTTCCACTTATAATTACAGCATTTAAAATAATTACATTTCTAGTTAAAATTACAGACCATGGCATCTTGCGCGTCCGTCGGCGTCCGTTAGTCCTTCCTTGCTTACTTGCGCGTGCGTTCTATTGTTTTTAACCCCGTTATGGTACCAGGCCAGGCTGATATCTTTATTGCAGCATAAACTGTTCTAACGCGGTTCACAGATACCATTCGAACGGCATGTGGTATTGGATTCGTTCGTTAGGCCAGTTTTGTGCACAGACAGTAGTTTTCCAAATTTATATGACAGCATAAACTGTTCTAACGCCGGTCGCAGATACCATTCAAACTGCATGTGGTGTTGGACTGTTTCGTTAGGCCAGTTTTGTGCACAAACAGTATTTTCGACAGCATAGGGTTTGTTTTCCAAATTTAAATGAGAGTATTTGTGTATTTGTGTATTAAATAGCCCGTCTAACTTGAGTCGCTGGTACCATTGGGGTTTAAACATGTCGTCTGCTTGAATATATTGAATAACTCACCACTAACTGTTTTGCGCGTCCGTCGGCGTCCGTTAGTCCTTCCTTGCTTACTTGCGCGTGCGTTCTATTGTTTTTAACCCCGTTATGGTACCAGGCCAGGCTGATATCTTTATTGCAGCATAAACTGTTCTAACGCGGTTCACAGATACCATTCGAACGGCATGTGGTATTGGATTCGTTCGTTAGGCCAGTTTTGTGCACAGACAGTAGTTTTCCAAATTTATATGACAGCATAAACTGTTCTAACGCCGGTCGCAGATACCATTCAAACTGCATGTGGTGTTGGACTGTTTCGTTAGGCCAGTTTTGTGCACAAACAGTATTTTCGACAGCATAGGGTTTGTTTTCCAAATTTAAATGAGAGTATTTGTGTATTTGTGTATTAAATAGCCCGTCTAACTTGAGTCGCTGGTACCATTGGGGGTTTAAACATGTCGTCTGCTTGAATATATTGAATAACTCACCACTAACTGTTTCTAGCTTTGGTTATTTTTAAGCAACAACGACACCTGACAGAGCGGACGGACTTGCGGCCACCTGCGAACATTGGTAAGTTGAACTTTGAAGTATATTATTGTCCCACTATGTCAGCGTTTCTATCTTAAATTCAGTTCCACTTATAATTACAGCATTTAAAATAATTACATTTCTAGTTAAAATTACAGACCATGGCATCTTGCGCGTCCGTCGGCGTCCGTTAGTCCTTCCTTGCTTACTTGCGCGTGCGTTCTATTGTTTTTAACCCCGTTATGGTACCAGGCCAGGCTGATATCTTTATTGCAGCATAAACTGTTCTAACGCGGTTCACAGATACCATTCGAACGACATGTGGTATTGGATTCGTTCGTTAGGCCAGTTTTGTGCACAGACAGTAGTTTTCCAAATTTATATGACAGCATAAACTGTTCTAACGCCGGTCGCAGATACCATTCAAACTGCATGTGGTGTTGGACTGTTTCGTTAGGCCAGTTTTGTGCACAAACAGTATTTTCGACAGCATAGGGTTTGTTTTCCAAATTTAAATGAGAGTATTTGTGTATTTGTGTATTAAATAGCCCGTCTAACTTGAGTCGCTGGTACCATTGGGGTTTAAACATGTCGTCTGCTTGAATATATTGAATAACTCACCACTAACTGTTTTGCGCGTCCGTCGGCGTCCGTTAGTCCTTCCTTGCTTACTTGCGCGTGCGTTCTATTGTTTTTAACCCCGTTATGGTACCAGGCCAGGCTGATATCTTTATTGCAGCATAAACTGTTCTAACGCGGTTCACAGATACCATTCGAACGGCATGTGGTATTGGATTCGTTCGTTAGGCCAGTTTTGTGCACAGACAGTAGTTTTCCAAATTTATATGACAGCATAAACTGTTCTAACGCCGGTCGCAGATACCATTCAAACTGCATGTGGTGTTGGACTGTTTCGTTAGGCCAGTTTTGTGCACAAACAGTATTTTCGACAGCATAGGGTTTGTTTTCCAAATTTAAATGAGAGTATTTGTGTATTTGTGTATTAAATAGCCCGTCTAACTTGAGTCGCTGGTACCATTGGGGGTTTAAACATGTCGTCTGCTTGGATATATTGAATAACTAACCACTAACTGTTTCTAGCTTTGGTTATTTTTAAGCAACAACGACACCTGACAGAGCGGACGGACTTGCGGCCACCTGCGAACATTGGTAAGTTGAACTTTGAAGTATATTATTGTCCCACTATGTCAGCGTTTCTATCTTAAATTCAGTTCCACTTATAATTACAGCATTTAAAATAATTACATTTCTAGTTAAAATTACAGACCATGGCATCTTGCGCGTCCGTCGGCGTCCGTTAGTCCTTCCTTGCTTACTTGCGCGTGCGTTCTATTGTTTTTAACCCCGTTATGGTACCAGGCCAGGCTGATATCTTTATTGCAGCATAAACTGTTCTAACGCGGTTCACAGATACCATTCGAACGGCATGTGGTATTGGATTCGTTCGTTAGGCCAGTTTTGTGCACAGACAGTAGTTTTCCAAATTTATATGACAGCATAAACTGTTCTAACGCCGGTCGCAGATACCATTCAAACTGCATGTGGTGTTGGACTGTTTCGTTAGGCCAGTTTTGTGCACAAACAGTATTTTCGACAGCATAGGGTTTGTTTTCCAAATTTAAATGAGAGTATTTGTGTATTTGTGTATTAAATAGCCCGTCTAACTTGAGTCGCTGGTACCATTGGGGTTTAAACATGTCGTCTGCTTGAATATATTGAATAACTCACCACTAACTGTTTTGCGCGTCCGTCGGCGTCCGTTAGTCCTTCCTTGCTTACTTGCGCGTGCGTTCTATTGTTTTTAACCCCGTTATGGTACCAGGCCAGGCTGATATCTTTATTGCAGCATAAACTGTTCTAACGCGGTTCACAGATACCATTCGAACGGCATGTGGTATTGGATTCGTTCGTTAGGCCAGTTTTGTGCACAGACAGTAGTTTTCCAAATTTATATGACAGCATAAACTGTTCTAACGCCGGTCGCAGATACCATTCAAACTGCATGTGGTGTTGGACTGTTTCGTTAGGCCAGTTTTGTGCACAAACAGTATTTTCGACAGCATAGGGTTTGTTTTCCAAATTTAAATGAGAGTATTTGTGTATTTGTGTATTAAATAGCCCGTCTAACTTGAGTCGCTGGTACCATTGGGGGTTTAAACATGTCGTCTGCTTGAATATATTGAATAACTCACCACTAACTGTTTCTAGCTTTGGTTATTTTTAAGCAACAACGACACCTGACAGAGCGGACGGACTTGCGGCCACCTGCGAACATTGGTAAGTTGAACTTTGAAGTATATTATTGTCCCACTATGTCAGCGTTTCTATCTTAAATTCAGTTCCACTTATAATTACAGCATTTAAAATAATTACATTTCTAGCTAAAATTACAGACCATGGCATCTTGCGCGTCCGTCGGCGTCCGTTAGTCCTTCCTTGCTTACTTGCGCGTGCGTTCTATTGTTTTTAACCCCGTTATGGTACCAGGCCAGGCTGATATCTTTATTGCAGCATAAACTGTTCTAACGCGGTTCACAGATACCATTCGAACGACATGTGGTATTGGATTCGTTCGTTAGGCCAGTTTTGTGCACAGACAGTAGTTTTCCAAATTTATATGACAGCATAAACTGTTCTAACGCCGGTCGCAGATACCATTCAAACTGCATGTGGTGTTGGACTGTTTCGTTAGGCCAGTTTTGTGCACAAACAGTATTTTCGACAGCATAGGGTTTGTTTTCCAAATTTAAATGAGAGTATTTGTGTATTTGTGTATTAAATAGCCCGTCTAACTTGAGTCGCTGGTACCATTGGGGTTTAAACATGTCGTCTGCTTGAATATATTGAATAACTCACCACTAACTGTTTTGCGCGTCCGTCGGCGTCCGTTAGTCCTTCCTTGCTTACTTGCGCGTGCGTTCTATTGTTTTTAACCCCGTTATGGTACCAGGCCAGGCTGATATCTTTATTGCAGCATAAACTGTTCTAACGCGGTTCACAGATACCATTCGAACGGCATGTGGTATTGGATTCGTTCGTTAGGCCAGTTTTGTGCACAGACAGTAGTTTTCCAAATTTATATGACAGCATAAACTGTTCTAACGCCGGTCGCAGATACCATTCAAACTGCATGTGGTGTTGGACTGTTTCGTTAGGCCAGTTTTGTGCACAAACAGTATTTTCGACAGCATAGGGTTTGTTTTCCAAATTTAAATGAGAGTATTTGTGTATTTGTGTATTAAATAGCCCGTCTAACTTGAGTCGCTGGTACCATTGGGGGTTTAAACATGTCGTCTGCTTGAATATATTGAATAACTCACCACTAACTGTTTCTAGCTTTGGTTATTTTTAAGCAACAACGACACCTGACAGAGCGGACGGACTTGCGGCCACCTGCGAACATTGGTAAGTTGAACTTTGAAGTATATTATTGTCCCACTATGTCAGCGTTTCTATCTTAAATTCAGTTCCACTTATAATTACAGCATTTAAAATAATTACATTTCTAGTTAAAATTACAGACCATGGCATCTTGCGCGTCCGTCGGCGTCCGTTAGTCCTTCCTTGCTTACTTGCGCGTGCGTTCTATTGTTTTTAACCCCGTTATGGTACCAGGCCAGGCTGATATCTTTATTGCAGCATAAACTGTTCTAACGCGGTTCACAGATACCATTCGAACGACATGTGGTATTGGATTCGTTCGTTAGGCCAGTTTTGTGCACAGACAGTAGTTTTCCAAATTTATATGACAGCATAAACTGTTCTAACGCCGGTCGCAGATACCATTCAAACTGCATGTGGTGTTGGACTGTTTCGTTAGGCCAGTTTTGTGCACAAACAGTATTTTCGACAGCATAGGGTTTGTTTTCCAAATTTAAATGAGAGTATTTGTGTATTTGTGTATTAAATAGCCCGTCTAACTTGAGTCGCTGGTACCATTGGGGTTTAAACATGTCGTCTGCTTGAATATATTGAATAACTCACCACTAACTGTTTTGCGCGTCCGTCGGCGTCCGTTAGTCCTTCCTTGCTTACTTGCGCGTGCGTTCTATTGTTTTTAACCCCGTTATGGTACCAGGCCAGGCTGATATCTTTATTGCAGCATAAACTGTTCTAACGCGGTTCACAGATACCATTCGAACGGCATGTGGTATTGGATTCGTTCGTTAGGCCAGTTTTGTGCACAGACAGTAGTTTTCCAAATTTATATGACAGCATAAACTGTTCTAACGCCGGTCGCAGATACCATTCAAACTGCATGTGGTGTTGGACTGTTTCGTTAGGCCAGTTTTGTGCACAAACAGTATTTTCGACAGCATAGGGTTTGTTTTCCAAATTTAAATGAGAGTATTTGTGTATTTGTGTATTAAATAGCCCGTCTAACTTGAGTCGCTGGTACCATTGGGGGTTTAAACATGTCGTCTGCTTGAATATATTGAATAACTCACCACTAACTGTTTCTAGCTTTGGTTATTTTTAAGCAACAACGACACCTGACAGAGCGGACGGACTTGCGGCCACCTGCGAACATTGGTAAGTTGAACTTTGAAGTATATTATTGTCCCACTATGTCAGCGTTTCTATCTTAAATTCAGTTCCACTTATAATTACAGCATTTAAAATAATTACATTTCTAGTTAAAATTACAGACCATGGCATCTTGCGCGTCCGTCGGCGTCCGTTAGTCCTTCCTTGCTTACTTGCGCGTGCGTTCTATTGTTTTTAACCCCGTTATGGTACCAGGCCAGGCTGATATCTTTATTGCAGCATAAACTGTTCTAACGCGGTTCACAGATACCATTCGAACGACATGTGGTATTGGATTCGTTCGTTAGGCCAGTTTTGTGCACAGACAGTAGTTTTCCAAATTTATATGACAGCATAAACTGTTCTAACGCCGGTCGCAGATACCATTCAAACTGCATGTGGTGTTGGACTGTTTCGTTAGGCCAGTTTTGTGCACAAACAGTATTTTCGACAGCATAGGGTTTGTTTTCCAAATTTAAATGAGAGTATTTGTGTATTTGTGTATTAAATAGCCCGTCTAACTTGAGTCGCTGGTACCATTGGGGTTTAAACATGTCGTCTGCTTGAATATATTGAATAACTCACCACTAACTGTTTTGCGCGTCCGTCGGCGTCCGTTAGTCCTTCCTTGCTTACTTGCGCGTGCGTTCTATTGTTTTTAACCCCGTTATGGTACCAGGCCAGGCTGATATCTTTATTGCAGCATAAACTGTTCTAACGCGGTTCACAGATACCATTCGAACGACATGTGGTATTGGATTCGTTCGTTAGGCCAGTTTTGTGCACAGACAGTAGTTTTCCAAATTTATATGACAGCATAAACTGTTCTAACGCCGGTCGCAGATACCATTCAAACTGCATGTGGTGTTGGACTGTTTCGTTAGGCCAGTTTTGTGCACAAACAGTATTTTCGACAGCATAGGGTTTGTTTTCCAAATTTAAATGAGAGTATTTGTGTATTTGTGTATTAAATAGCCCGTCTAACTTGAGTCGCTGGTACCCTTGGGGGTTTAAACATGTCGTCTGCTTGAATATATTGAATAACTCACCACTAACTGTTTCTAGCTTTGGTTATTTTTAAGCAACAACGACACCTGACAGAGCGGACGGACTTGCGGCCACCTGCGAACATTGGTAAGTTGAACTTTGAAGTATATTATTGTCCCACTATGTCAGCGTTTCTATCTTAAATTCAGTTCCACTTATAATTACAGCATTTAAAATAATTACATTTCTAGTTAAAATTACAGACCATGGCATCTTGCGCGTCCGTCGGCGTCCGTTAGTCCTTCCTTGCTTACTTGCGCGTGCGTTCTATTGTTTTTAACCCCGTTATGGTACCAGGCCAGGCTGATATCTTTATTGCAGCATAAACTGTTCTAACGCGGTTCACAGATACCATTCGAACGACATGTGGTATTGGATTCGTTCGTTAGGCCAGTTTTGTGCACAGACAGTAGTTTTCCAAATTTATATGACAGCATAAACTGTTCTAACGCCGGTCGCAGATACCATTCAAACTGCATGTGGTGTTGGACTGTTTCGTTAGGCCAGTTTTGTGCACAAACAGTATTTTCGACAGCATAGGGTTTGTTTTCCAAATTTAAATGAGAGTATTTGTGTATTTGTGTATTAAATAGCCCGTCTAACTTGAGTCGCTGGTACCATTGGGGTTTAAACATGTCGTCTGCTTGAATATATTGAATAACTCACCACTAACTGTTTTGCGCGTCCGTCGGCGTCCGTTAGTCCTTCCTTGCTTACTTGCGCGTGCGTTCTATTGTTTTTAACCCCGTTATGGTACCAGGCCAGGCTGATATCTTTATTGCAGCATAAACTGTTCTAACGCGGTTCACAGATACCATTCGAACGGCATGTGGTATTGGATTCGTTCGTTAGGCCAGTTTTGTGCACAGACAGTAGTTTTCCAAATTTATATGACAGCATAAACTGTTCTAACGCCGGTCGCAGATACCATTCAAACTGCATGTGGTGTTGGACTGTTTCGTTAGGCCAGTTTTGTGCACAAACAGTATTTTCGACAGCATAGGGTTTGTTTTCCAAATTTAAATGAGAGTATTTGTGTATTTGTGTATTAAATAGCCCGTCTAACTTGAGTCGCTGGTACCATTGGGGGTTTAAACATGTCGTCTGCTTGAATATATTGAATAACTCACCACTAACTGTTTCTAGCTTTGGTTATTTTTAAGCAACAACGACACCTGACAGAGCGGACGGACTTGCGGCCACCTGCGAACATTGGTAAGTTGAACTTTGAAGTATATTATTGTCCCACTATGTCAGCGTTTCTATCTTAAATTCAGTTCCACTTATAATTACAGCATTTAAAATAATTACATTTCTAGTTAAAATTACAGACCATGGCATCTTGCGCGTCCGTCGGCGTCCGTTAGTCCTTCCTTGCTTACTTGCGCGTGCGTTCTATTGTTTTTAACCCCGTTATGGTACCAGGCCAGGCTGATATCTTTATTGCAGCATAAACTGTTCTAACGCGGTTCACAGATACCATTCGAACGACATGTGGTATTGGATTCGTTCGTTAGGCCAGTTTTGTGCACAGACAGTAGTTTTCCAAATTTATATGACAGCATAAACTGTTCTAACGCCGGTCGCAGATACCATTCAAACTGCATGTGGTGTTGGACTGTTTCGTTAGGCCAGTTTTGTGCACAAACAGTATTTTCGACAGCATAGGGTTTGTTTTCCAAATTTAAATGAGAGTATTTGTGTATTTGTGTATTAAATAGCCCGTCTAACTTGAGTCGCTGGTACCATTGGGGTTTAAACATGTCGTCTGCTTGAATATATTGAATAACTCACCACTAACTGTTTTGCGCGTCCGTCGGCGTCCGTTAGTCCTTCCTTGCTTACTTGCGCGTGCGTTCTATTGTTTTTAACCCCGTTATGGTACCAGGCCAGGCTGATATCTTTATTGCAGCATAAACTGTTCTAACGCGGTTCACAGATACCATTCGAACGGCATGTGGTATTGGATTCGTTCGTTAGGCCAGTTTTGTGCACAGACAGTAGTTTTCCAAATTTATATGACAGCATAAACTGTTCTAACGCCGGTCGCAGATACCATTCAAACTGCATGTGGTGTTGGACTGTTTCGTTAGGCCAGTTTTGTGCACAAACAGTATTTTCGACAGCATAGGGTTTGTTTTCCAAATTTAAATGAGAGTATTTGTGTATTTGTGTATTAAATAGCCCGTCTAACTTGAGTCGCTGGTACCATTGGAGGTTTAAACATGTCGTCTGCTTGAATATATTGAATAACTCACCACTAACTGTTTCTAGCTTTGGTTATTTTTAAGCAACAACGACACCTGACAGAGCGGACGGACTTGCGGCCACCTGCGAACATTGGTAAGTTGAACTTTGAAGTATATTATTGTCCCACTATGTCAGCGTTTCTATCTTAAATTCAGTTCCACTTATAATTACAGCATTTAAAATAATTACATTTCTAGTTAAAATTACAGACCATGGCATCTTGCGCGTCCGTCGGCGTCCGTTAGTCCTTCCTTGCTTACTTGCGCGTGCGTTCTATTGTTTTTAACCCCGTTATGGTACCAGGCCAGGCTGATATCTTTATTGCAGCATAAACTGTTCTAACGCGGTTCACAGATACCATTCGAACGACATGTGGTATTGGATTCGTTCGTTAGGCCAGTTTTGTGCACAGACAGTAGTTTTCCAAATTTATATGACAGCATAAACTGTTCTAACGCCGGTCGCAGATACCATTCAAACTGCATGTGGTGTTGGACTGTTTCGTTAGGCCAGTTTTGTGCACAAACAGTATTTTCGACAGCATAGGGTTTGTTTTCCAAATTTAAATGAGAGTATTTGTGTATTTGTGTATTAAATAGCCCGTCTAACTTGAGTCGCTGGTACCATTGGGGTTTAAACATGTCGTCTGCTTGAATATATTGAATAACTCACCACTAACTGTTTTGCGCGTCCGTCGGCGTCCGTTAGTCCTTCCTTGCTTACTTGCGCGTGCGTTCTATTGTTTTTAACCCCGTTATGGTACCAGGCCAGGCTGATATCTTTATTGCAGCATAAACTGTTCTAACGCGGTTCACAGATACCATTCGAACGGTATGTGGTATTGGATTCGTTCGTTAGGCCAGTTTTGTGCACAGACAGTAGTTTTCCAAATTTATATGACAGCATAAACTGTTCTAACGCCGGTCGCAGATACCATTCAAACTGCATGTGGTGTTGGACTGTTTCGTTAGGCCAGTTTTGTGCACAAACAGTATTTTCGACAGCATAGGGTTTGTTTTCCAAATTTAAATGAGAGTATTTGTGTATTTGTGTATTAAATAGCCCGTCTAACTTGAGTCGCTGGTACCATTGGGGGTTTAAACATGTCGTCTGCTTGAATATATTGAATAACTCACCACTAACTGTTTCTAGCTTTGGTTATTTTTAAGCAACAACGACACCTGACAGAGCGGACGGACTTGCGGCCACCTGCGAACATTGGTAAGTTGAACTTTGAAGTATATTATTGTCCCACTATGTCAGCGTTTCTATCTTAAATTCAGTTCCACTTATAATTACAGCATTTAAAATAATTACATTTCTAGTTAAAATTACAGACCATGGCATCTTGCGCGTCCGTCGGCGTCCGTTAGTCCTTCCTTGCTTACTTGCGCGTGCGTTCTATTGTTTTTAACCCCGTTATGGTACCAGGCCAGGCTGATATCTTTATTGCAGCATAAACTGTTCTAACGCGGTTCACAGATACCATTCGAACGACATGTGGTATTGGATTCGTTCGTTAGGCCAGTTTTGTGCACAGACAGTAGTTTTCCAAATTTATATGACAGCATAAACTGTTCTAACGCCGGTCGCAGATACCATTCAAACTGCATGTGGTGTTGGACTGTTTCGTTAGGCCAGTTTTGTGCACAAACAGTATTTTCGACAGCATAGGGTTTGTTTTCCAAATTTAAATGAGAGTATTTGTGTATTTGTGTATTAAATAGCCCGTCTAACTTGAGTCGCTGGTACCATTGGGGTTTAAACATGTCGTCTGCTTGAATATATTGAATAACTCACCACTAACTGTTTTGCGCGTCCGTCGGCGTCCGTTAGTCCTTCCTTGCTTACTTGCGCGTGCGTTCTATTGTTTTTAACCCCGTTATGGTACCAGGCCAGGCTGATATCTTTATTGCAGCATAAACTGTTCTAACGCGGTTCACAGATACCATTCGAACGGCATGTGGTATTGGATTCGTTCGTTAGGCCAGTTTTGTGCACAGACAGTAGTTTTCCAAATTTATATGACAGCATAAACTGTTCTAACGCCGGTCGCAGATACCATTCAAACTGCATGTGGTGTTGGACTGTTTCGTTAGGCCAGTTTTGTGCACAAACAGTATTTTCGACAGCATAGGGTTTGTTTTCCAAATTTAAATGAGAGTATTTGTGTATTTGTGTATTAAATAGCCCGTCTAACTTGAGTCGCTGGTACCATTGGGGGTTTAAACATGTCGTCTGCTTGAATATATTGAATAACTCACCACTAACTGTTTCTAGCTTTGGTTATTTTTAAGCAACAACGACACCTGACAGAGCGGACGGACTTGCGGCCACCTGCGAACATTGGTAAGTTGAACTTTGAAGTATATTATTGTCCCACTATGTCAGCGTTTCTATCTTAAATTCAGTTCCACTTATAATTACAGCATTTAAAATAATTACATTTCTAGTTAAAATTACAGACCATGGCATCTTGCGCGTCCGTCGGCGTCCGTTAGTCCTTCCTTGCTTACTTGCGCGTGCGTTCTATTGTTTTTAACCCCGTTATGGTACCAGGCCAGGCTGATATCTTTATTGCAGCATAAACTGTTCTAACGCGGTTCACAGATACCATTCGAACGACATGTGGTATTGGATTCGTTCGTTAGGCCAGTTTTGTGCACAGACAGTAGTTTTCCAAATTTATATGACAGCATAAACTGTTCTAACGCCGGTCGCAGATACCATTCAAACTGCATGTGGTGTTGGACTGTTTCGTTAGGCCAGTTTTGTGCACAAACAGTATTTTCGACAGCATAGGGTTTGTTTTCCAAATTTAAATGAGAGTATTTGTGTATTTGTGTATTAAATAGCCCGTCTAACTTGAGTCGCTGGTACCATTGGGGGTTTAAACATGTCGTCTGCTTGAATATATTGAATAACTCACCACTAACTGTTTCTAGCTTTGGTTATTTTTAAGCAACAACGACACCTGACAGAGCGGACGGACTTGCGGCCACCTGCGAACATTGGTAAGTTGAACTTTGAAGTATATTATTGTCCCACTATGTCAGCGTTTCTATCTTAAATTCAGTTCCACTTATAATTACAGCATTTAAAATAATTACATTTCTAGTTAAAATTACAGACCATGGCATCTTGCGCGTCCGTCGGCGTCCGTTAGTCCTTCCTTGCTTACTTGCGCGTGCGTTCTATTGTTTTTAACCCCGTTATGGTACCAGGCCAGGCTGATATCTTTATTGCAGCATAAACTGTTCTAACGCGGTTCACAGATACCATTCGAACGACATGTGGTATTGGATTCGTTCGTTAGGCCAGTTTTGTGCACAGACAGTAGTTTTCCAAATTTATATGACAGCATAAACTGTTCTAACGCCGGTCGCAGATACCATTCAAACTGCATGTGGTGTTGGACTGTTTCGTTAGGCCAGTTTTGTGCACAAACAGTATTTTCGACAGCATAGGGTTTGTTTTCCAAATTTAAATGAGAGTATTTGTGTATTTGTGTATTAAATAGCCCGTCTAACTTGAGTCGCTGGTACCATTGGGGTTTAAACATGTCGTCTGCTTGAATATATTGAATAACTCACCACTAACTGTTTTGCGCGTCCGTCGGCGTCCGTTAGTCCTTCCTTGCTTACTTGCGCGTGCGTTCTATTGTTTTTAACCCCGTTATGGTACCAGGCCAGGCTGATATCTTTATTGCAGCATAAACTGTTCTAACGCGGTTCACAGATACCATTCGAACGGCATGTGGTTTTGGATTCGTTCGTTAGGCCAGTTTTGTGCACAGACAGTAGTTTTCCAAATTTATATGACAGCATAAACTGTTCTAACGCCGGTCGCAGATACCATTCAAACTGCATGTGGTGTTGGACTGTTTCGTTAGGCCAGTTTTGTGCACAAACAGTATTTTCGACAGCATAGGGTTTGTTTTCCAAATTTAAATGAGAGTATTTGTGTATTTGTGTATTAAATAGCCCGTCTAACTTGAGTCGCTGGTACCATTGGGGGTTTAAACATGTCGTCTGCTTGAATATATTGAATAACTCACCACTAACTGTTTCTAGCTTTGGTTATTTTTAAGCAACAACGACACCTGACAGAGCGGACGGACTTGCGGCCACCTGCGAACATTGGTAAGTTGAACTTTGAAGTATATTATTGTCCCACTATGTCAGCGTTTCTATCTTAAATTCAGTTCCACTTATAATTACAGCATTTAAAATAATTACATTTCTAGTTAAAATTACAGACCATGGCATCTTGCGCGTCCGTCGGCGTCCGTTAGTCCTTCCTTGCTTACTTGCGCGTGCGTTCTATTGTTTTTAACCCCGTTATGGTACCAGGCCAGGCTGATATCTTTATTGCAGCATAAACTGTTCTAACGCGGTTCACAGATACCATTCGAACGACATGTGGTATTGGATTCGTTCGTTAGGCCAGTTTTGTGCACAGACAGTAGTTTTCCAAATTTATATGACAGCATAAACTGTTCTAACGCCGGTCGCAGATACCATTCAAACTGCATGTGGTGTTGGACTGTTTCGTTAGGCCAGTTTTGTGCACAAACAGTATTTTCGACAGCATAGGGTTTGTTTTCCAAATTTAAATGAGAGTATTTGTGTATTTGTGTATTAAATAGCCCGTCTAACTTGAGTCGCTGGTACCATTGGGGTTTAAACATGTCGTCTGCTTGAATATATTGAATAACTCACCACTAACTGTTTTGCGCGTCCGTCGGCGTCCGTTAGTCCTTCCTTGCTTACTTGCGCGTGCGTTCTATTGTTTTTAACCCCGTTATGGTACCAGGCCAGGCTGATATCTTTATTGCAGCATAAACTGTTCTAACGCGGTTCACAGATACCATTCGAACGGCATGTGGTATTGGATTCGTTCGTTAGGCCAGTTTTGTGCACAGACAGTAGTTTTCCAAATTTATATGACAGCATAAACTGTTCTAACGCCGGTCGCAGATACCATTCAAACTGCATGTGGTGTTGGACTGTTTCGTTAGGCCAGTTTTGTGCACAAACAGTATTTTCGACAGCATAGGGTTTGTTTTCCAAATTTAAATGAGAGTATTTGTGTATTTGTGTATTAAATAGCCCGTCTAACTTGAGTCGCTGGTACCATTGGGGGTTTAAACATGTCGTCTGCTTGAATATATTGAATAACTCACCACTAACTGTTTCTAGCTTTGGTTATTTTTAAGCAACAACGACACCTGACAGAGCGGACGGACTTGCGGCCACCTGCGAACATTGGTAAGTTGAACTTTGAAGTATATTATTGTCCCACTATGTCAGCGTTTCTATCTTAAATTCAGTTCCACTTATAATTACAGCATTTAAAATAATTACATTTCTAGTTAAAATTACAGACCATGGCATCTTGCGCGTCCGTCGGCGTCCGTTAGTCCTTCCTTGCTTACTTGCGCGTGCGTTCTATTGTTTTTAACCCCGTTATGGTACCAGGCCAGGCTGATATCTTTATTGCAGCATAAACTGTTCTAACGCGGTTCACAGATACCATTCGAACGACATGTGGTATTGGATTCGTTCGTTAGGCCAGTTTTGTGCACAGACAGTAGTTTTCCAAATTTATATGACAGCATAAACTGTTCTAACGCCGGTCGCAGATACCATTCAAACTGCATGTGGTGTTGGACTGTTTCGTTAGGCCAGTTTTGTGCACAAACAGTATTTTCGACAGCATAGGGTTTGTTTTCCAAATTTAAATGAGAGTATTTGTGTATTTGTGTATTAAATAGCCCGTCTAACTTGAGTCGCTGGTACCATTGGGGGTTTAAACATGTCGTCTGCTTGAATATATTGAATAACTCACCACTAACTGTTTCTAGCTTTGGTTATTTTTAAGCAACAACGACACCTGACAGAGCGGACGGACTTGCGGCCACCTGCGAACATTGGTAAGTTGAACTTTGAAGTATATTATTGTCCCACTATGTCAGCGTTTCTATCTTAAATTCAGTTCCACTTATAATTACAGCATTTAAAATAATTACATTTCTAGTTAAAATTACAGACCATGGCATCTTGCGCGTCCGTCGGCGTCCGTTAGTCCTTCCTTGCTTACTTGCGCGTGCGTTCTATTGTTTTTAACCCCGTTATGGTACCAGGCCAGGCTGATATCTTTATTGCAGCATAAACTGTTCTAACGCGGTTCACAGATACCATTCGAACGACATGTGGTATTGGATTCGTTCGTTAGGCCAGTTTTGTGCACAGACAGTAGTTTTCCAAATTTATATGACAGCATAAACTGTTCTAACGCCGGTCGCAGATACCATTCAAACTGCATGTGGTGTTGGACTGTTTCGTTAGGCCAGTTTTGTGCACAAATAGGGTTTGTTTTCCAAATTTAAATGAGAGTATTTGTGTATTTGTGTATTAAATAGCCCGTCTAACTTGAGTCGCTGGTACCATTGGGGTTTAAACATGTCGTCTGCTTGAATATATTGAATAACTCACCACTAACTGTTTTGCGCGTCCGTCGGCGTCCGTTAGTCCTTCCTTGCTTACTTGCGCGTGCGTTCTATTGTTTTTAACCCCGTTATGGTACCAGGCCAGGCTGATATCTTTATTGCAGCATAAACTGTCTAACGCGGTTCACAGATACCATTCGAACGGCATGTGGTATTGGATTCGTTCGTTAGGCCAGTTTTGTGCACAGACAGTAGTTTTCCAAATTTATATGACAGCATAAACTGTTCTAACGCCGGTCGCAGATACCATTCAAACTGCATGTGGTGTTGGACTGTTTTGTTAGGCCCAGTTTTGTGCACAAACAGTATTTTCGACAGCATAGGGTTTGTTTTCCAAATTTAAAATGAGAGTATTTGTGTATTTGTGTATTAAATAGCCCGTCTAACTTGAGTCGCTGGTACCATTGGGGGTTTAAACATGTCGTCTGCTTGAATATATTGAATAACTCACCACTAACTGTTTCTAGCTTTGGTTATTTTTAAGCAACAACGACACCTGACAGAGCGGACGGACTTGCGGCCACCTGCGAACATTGGTAAGTTGAACTTTGAAGTATATTATTGTCCCACTATGTCAGCGTTTCTATCTTAAATTCAGTTCCACTTATAATTACAGCATTTAAAATAATTACATTTCTAGTTAAAATTACAGACCATGGCATCTTGCGCGTCCGTCGGCGTCCGTTAGTCCTTCCTTGCTTACTTGCGCGTGCGTTCTATTGTTTTTAACCCCGTTATGGTACCAGGCCAGGCTGATATCTTTATTGCAGCATAAACTGTTCTAACGCGGTTCACAGATACCATTCGAACGACATGTGGTATTGGATTCGTTCGTTAGGCCAGTTTTGTGCACAGACAGTAGTTTTCCAAATTTATATGACAGCATAAACTGTTCTAACGCCGGGTCGCAGATACCATTCAAACTGCATGTGGTGTTGGACTGTTTCGTTAGGCCAGTTTTGTGCACAAACAGTATTTTCGACAGCATAGGGTTTGTTTTCCAAATTTAAATGAGAGTATTTGTGTATTTGTGTATTAAATAGCCCGTCTAACTTGAGTCGCTGGTACCATTGGGGTTTAAACATGTCGTCTGCTTGAATATATTGAATAACTCACCACTAACTGTTCTGCGCGTCCGTCGGCGTCCGTTAGTCCTTCCTTGCTTACTTGCGCGTGCGTTCTATTGTTTTTAACCCCGTTATGGTACCCAGGCCAGGCTGATATCTTTATTGCAGCATAAACTGTTCTAACGCGGTTCACAGATACCATTCGAACGGCATGTGGTATTGGATTCGTTCGTTAGGCCAGTTTTGTGCACAGACAGTAGTTTTCCAAATTTATATGACAGCATAAACTGTTCTAACGCCGGTCGCAGATACCATTCAAACTGCATGTGGTGTTGGACTGTTTCGTTAGGCCAGTTTTGTGCACAAACAGTATTTTCGACAGCATAGGGTTTGTTTCCAAATTTAAATGAGAGTATTTGTGTATTTGTGTATTAAATAGCCCGTCTAACTTGAGTCGCTGGTACCATTGGGGGTTTAAACATGTCGTCTGCTTGAATATATTGAATAACTCACCACTAACTGTTTCTAGCTTTGGTTATTTTTTAAGCAACAACGACACCTGACAGAGCGGACGGACTTGCGGCCACCTGCGAACATTGGTAAGTTGAACTTTGAAGTATATTTATTGTCCCACTATGTCAGCGTTTCTATCTTAAATTCAGTTCCACTTATAATTACAGCATTTAAAATAATTACATTTCTAGTTAAAATTACAGACCATGGCATCTTGCGCGTCCGTCGGCGTCCGTTAGTCCTTCCTTGCTTACTTGCGCTGTGCGTTCTATTGTTTTTAACCCCGTTATGGTACCAGGCCAGGCTGATATCTTTATTGCAGCATAAACTGTTCTAACGCGGTTCACAGATACCATTCGAACGACATGTGGTATTGGATTCGTTCGTTAGGCCAGTTTTGTGCACAGACAGTAGTTTTCCAAATTTATATGACAGCATAAACTGTTCTAACGCCGGGTCGCAGATACCATTCAAACTGCATGTGGTGTTGGACTGTTTCGTTAGGCCAGTTTTTGTGCACAAACAGTATTTCGACAGCATAGGGTTTGTTTTCCAAATTTAATTGAGAGTATTTGTGTATTTGTGTATTAAATAGCCCGTCTAACTTGAGTCGCTGGTACCATTGGGGTTTAAAACATGTCGTCTGCTTGAATAATTGAATAACTCACCACTAACTGTTTTGCGCGTCCGTCGGCGTCCGTTAGTCCTTCCTTGCTTACTTGCGCGTGCGTTCTATTGTTTTTAACCCCGTTATGGTACCAGGCCAGGCTGATATCTTTATTGCAGCATAAACTGTTCTAACGCGGTTCACAGATACCATTCGAACGGCATGTGGTATTGGATTCGTTCGTTAGGCCAGTTTTGTGCACAGACAGTAGTTTTCCAAATTTATATGACAGCATAAACTGTTCTAACGCCGGGTCGCAGATACCATTCAAACTGCATGTGGTGTTGGACTGTTTCGTTAGGCCAGTTTTGTGCACAAACAGTATTTTCGACAGCATAGGGTTTGTTTTCCAAATTTAAATGAGAGTATTTGTTGTATTTGTGTATTAAAATAGCCCGTCTAACTGAGTCGCTGGTACCATTGGGGGTTTAAACATGTCGTCTGCTTGAATATATTGAATAACTCACCACTAACTGTTTCTAGCTTTGGTTATTTTTAAGCAACAACGACACCTGACAGAGCGGACGGACTTGCGGCCACCTGCGAACATTGGTAAGTTGAACTTTGAAGTATATTATTGTCCCACTATGTCAGCGTTTCTATCTTAAATTCAGTTCCACTTATAATTACAGCATTTAAAATAATTACATTTCTAGTTAAAATTACAGACCATGGCATCTTGCGCGTCCGTCGGCGTCCGTTAGTCCTTCCTTGCTTACTTGCGCGTGCGTTCTATTGTTTTTAACCCCGTTATGGTACCAGGCCAGGCTGATATCTTTATTGCAGCATAAACTGTTCTAACGCGGTTCACAGATACCATTCGAACGACATGTGGTATTGGATTCGTTCGTTAGGCCAGTTTTGTGCACAGACAGTAGTTTTCCAAATTTATATGACAGCATAAACTGTTCTAAAGCCGGTCGCAGATACCATTCAAACTGCATGTGGTGTTGGACTGTTTCGTTAGGCCAGTTTTGTGCACAAACAGTATTTTCGACAGCATAGGGTTTGTTTTCCAATTTAAATGAGAGTATTTGTGTATTTGTGTAATTAAATAGCCCGTCTAACTTGAGTCGCTGGTACCATTGGGGTTTAAACATGTCGTCTGCTTGATATATTGAATAACTCACCACTAACTGTTTTGCGCGTCCGTCGGCGTCCGTTAGTCCTTCCTTGCTTACTTGCGCGTGCGTTCTATTGTTTTTAACCCCGTTATGGTACCAGGCCAGGCTGATATCTTTATTGCAGCATAAACTGTTCTAACGCGGTTCACAGATACCATTCGAACGGCATGTGGTATTGGATTCGTTCGTTAGGCCAGTTTTGTGCACAGACAGTAGTTTTTCCAAATTTATATGACAGCATAAACTGTTCTAACGCCGGTCGCAGATACCATTCAAACTGCATGTGGTGTTGGACTGTTTCGTTAGGTCCAGTTTTGTGCACAAACAGTATTTTCGACAGCATAGGGTTTGTTTTCCAAAATTTAAATGAGAGTATTTGTGTATTTGTGTATTAAATAGCCGTCTAACTTGAGTCGCTGGTACCATTGGGGTTTAAACATGTCGTCTGCTTGAATATATTGAATAACTCACCACTAACTGTTTCTAGCTTTGGTTATTTTTAAGCAACAACGACACCTGACAGAGCGGACGGACTTGCGGCCACCTGCGAACATTGGTAAGTTGAACTTTTGAAGTATATTATTGTCCCACTATGTCAAGCGTTTCTATCTTAAATTCAGTTCCACTTATAATTACAGCATTTAAAATAATTACATTTCTAGTTAAAATTACAGACCATGGCATCTTGCGCGTCCGTCGGCGTCCGTTAGTCCTTCCTTGCTTACTTGCGCGTGCGTTCTATTGTTTTTAAACCCCGTTATGGTACCAGGCCAGGCTGATATCTTTATTGCAGCATAAACTGTTCTAACGCGGTTCACTGATACCATTCGAACGAAATGTGGTATTGGATTCGTTCGTTAGGCCAGTTTTGTGCACAGACAGTAGTTTTCCAAATTTATATGACAGCATAAACTGTTCTAACGCCGGTCGCAGATACCATTCATACTGCATGTGGTGTTGGACTGTTTCGTTAGGCCCAGTTTTGTGCACAAACAGTATTTTCGACAGCATAGGGTTTGTTTTCCAAATTTAAATGAGAGTATTTGTGTATTTGTGTATTAAATAGCCCGTCTAACTTGAGTCGCTGGTACCATTGGGGTTTAAACATGTCGTCTGCTTGAATATATTGAATAACTCACCACTAACTGTTTTGCGCGTCCGTCGGCGTCCGTTAGTCCTTCCTTGCTTACTTGCGCGTGCGTTCTATTGTTTTTAACCCCGTTATGGTACCAGGCCAGGCTGATATCTTTATTGCAGCATAAACTGTTTCTAACGCGGTTCACAGATACCATTCGAACGGCATGTGGTATTGGATTCGTTCGTTAGGCCAGTTTTGTGCACAGACAGTAGTTTTCCAAATTTATATGACAGCATAAACTGTTCTAACGCCGGTCGCAGATACCATTCAAACTGCATGTGGTGTTGGACTGTTTCGTTAGGCCAGTTTTGTGCACAAACAGTATTTTCGACAGCATAGGGTTTGTTTTCCAAATTTAAATGAGAGTATTTGTGTATTTGTGTATTAAATAGCCCGTCTAACTTGAGTCGCTGGTACCATTGGGGGTTTAAACATGTCGTCTGCTTGAATATATTGAATAACTCACCACTAACTGTTTCTAGCTTTGGTTATTTTTAAGCAACAACGACACCTGACAGAGCGGACGGACTTGCGGCCACCTGCGAACATTGGTAAGTTGAACTTTGAAGTATATTATTGTCCCACTATGTCAGCGTTTCTATCTTAAATTCAGTTCCACTTATAATTACAGCATTTAAAATAATTACATTTCTAGTTAAATTACAGACCATGGCATCTTGCGCGTCCGTCGGCGTCCGTTAGTCCTTCCTTGCTTACTTGCGCGTGCGTTCTATTGTTTTTAACCCCGTTATGGTACCAGGCCAGGCTGATATCTTTATTGCAGCATAAACTGTTCTAACGCGGTTCACAGATACCATTCGAACGACATGTGGTATTGGATTCGTTCGTTAGGCCAGTTTTGTGCACAGACAGTAGTTTTCCAAATTTATATGACAGCATAAACTGTTCTAACGCCGGTCGCAGATACCATTCAAACTGCATGTGGTGTTGGACTGTTTCATTAGGCCAGTTTTGTGCACAAACAGTATTTTCGACAGCATAGGGTTTGTTTTCCAAATTTAAATGAGAGTATTTGTGTATTTGTGTATTAAATAGCCCGTCTAACTTGAGTCGCTGGTACCATTGGGGGTTTAAACATGTCGTCTGCTTGAATATATTGAATAACTCACCACTAACTGTTTTGCGCGTCCGTCGGCGTCCGTTAGTCCTTCCTTGCTTACTTGCGCGTGCGTTCTATTGTTTTTAACCCCGTTATGGTACCAGGCCAGGCTGATATCTTTATTGCAGCATAAACTGTTCTAACGCGGTTCACAGATACCATTCGAACGGCATGTGGGTATTGGATTCGTTCGTTAGGCCAGTTTTGTGCACAGACA
The DNA here is from genome assembly GCA_922989275.2 of Gari tellinella. Taxonomy (NCBI): domain Eukaryota; kingdom Metazoa; phylum Mollusca; class Bivalvia; order Cardiida; family Psammobiidae; genus Gari; species Gari tellinella. The sequence continues at coordinate 68,807,645 of OV277859.1, forward strand.
GTAGTTTTCCAAATTTATATGACAGCATAAACTGTTCTAACGCCGGTCGCAGATACCATTCAAACTGCATGTGGTGTTGGACTGTTTCGTTAGGCCAGTTTTGTGCACAAACAGTATTTTCGACAGCATAGGGTTTGTTTTCCAAATTTAAATGAGAGTATTTGTGTATTTGTGTATTAAATAGCCCGTCTAACTTGAGTCGCTGGTACCATTGGGGGTTTAAACATGTCGTCTGCTTGAATATATTGAATAACTCACCACTAACTGTTTCTAGCTTTGGTTATTTTTAAGCAACAACGACACCTGACAGAGCGGACGGACTTGCGGCCACCTGCGAACATTGGTAAGTTGAACTTTGAAGTATATTATTGTCCCACTATGTCAGCGTTTCTATCTTAAATTCAGTTCCACTTATAATTACAGCATTTAAAATAATTACATTTCTAGTTAAAATTACAGACCATGGCATCTTGCGCGTCCGTCGGCGTCCGTTAGTCCTTCCTTGCTTACTTGCGCGTGCGTTCTATTGTTTTTAACCCCGTTATGGTACCAGGCCAGGCTGATATCTTTATTGCAGCATAAACTGTTCTAACGCGGTTCACAGATACCATTCGAACGACATGTGGTATTGGATTCGTTCGTTAGGCCAGTTTTGTGCACAGACAGTAGTTTTCCAAATTTATATGACAGCATAAACTGTTCTAACGCCGGTCGCAGATACCATTCAAACTGCATGTGGTGTTGGACTGTTTCATTAGGCCAGTTTTGTGCACAAACAGTATTTTCGACAGCATAGGGTTTGTTTTCCAAATTTAAATGAGAGTATTTGTGTATTTGTGTATTAAATAGCCCGTCTAACTTGAGTCGCTGGGTACCATTGGGGTTTAAACATGTCGTCTGCTTGAATATATTGAATAACTCACACTAACTGTTTTGCGCGTCCGTCGGCGTCCGTTAGTCCTTCCTTGCTTACTTGCGCGTGCGTTCTATTGTTTTTAACCCCGTTATGGTACCAGGCCAGGCTGATATCTTTATTGCAGCATAAACTGTTCTAACGCGGTTCACAGATACCATTCGAACGGCTGTGGTATTGGATTCGTTCGTTAGGCCAGTTTTGTGCACAGACAGTAGTTTTCCAAATTTATATGACAGCATAAACTGTTCTAACGCCGGTCGCAGATACCATTCAAACTGCATGTGGTGTTGGACTGTTTCGTTAGGCCAGTTTTGTGCACAAACAGTATTTTCGACAGCATAGGGTTTGTTTTCCAAATTTAAATGAGAGTATTTGTGTATTTGTGTATTAAATAGCCCGTCTAACTTGAGTCGCTGGTAACCATTGGGGTTTTAAAACATGTCGTCTGCTTGAATATATTGAATAACTCACCACTAACTGTTTCTAGCTTTGGTTATTTTTTAAGCAACAACGACACCTGACAGAGCGGACGGACTTGCGGCCACCTGCGAACATTGGTAAGTTGAACTTTGAAGTATATTATTGTCCCACTATGTCAGCGTTTCTATCTTAAATTCAGTTCCACTTATAATTACAGCATTTAAAATAATTACATTTCTAGTTAAAATTACAGACCATGGCATCTTGCGCGTCCGTCGGCGTCCGTTAGTCCTTCCTTGCTTACTTGCGCGTGCGTTCTATTGTTTTTAACCCCGTTATGGTACCAGGCCAGGCTGATATCTTATTGCAGCATAAACTGTTCTAACGCGGTTCACAGATACCTTTCGAACGACATGTGGTATTGGATTCGTTCGTTAGGCCAGTTTTGTGCACAGACAGTAGTTTTCCAAATTTATATGACAGCATAAACTGTTCTAACGCCGGTCGCAGATACCATTCAAACTGCATGTGGTGTTGGACTGTTTCGTTAGGCCAGTTTTGTGCACAAACAGTATTTTCGACAGCATAGGGTTTGTTTTCCAAATTTAAATGAGAGTATTTGTGTATTTGTGTATTAAATAGCCCGTCTAACTTGAGTCGCTGGTACCATTGGGGTTTAAACATGTCGTCTGCTTGAATATATTGAATAACTCACCACTAACTGTTTTGCGCGTCCGTCGGCGTCCGTTAGTCCTTCCTTGCTTACTTGCGCGTGCGTTCTATTGTTTTTAACCCCGTTATGGTACCAGGCCAGGCTGATATCTTTATTGCAGCATAAACTGTTCTAACGCGGTTCACAGATACCATTCGAACGGCATGTGGTATTGGATTCGTTCGTTAGGCCAGTTTTGTGCACAGACAGTAGTTTTTCCAAATTTATATGACAGCATTAACTGTTCTAACGCCGGTCGCAGATACCATTCAAACTGCATGTGGTGTTGGACTGTTTCGTTAGGCCAGTTTTGTGCACAAACAGTATTTTCGACAGCATAGGGTTTGTTTTCCAAATTTAAATGAGAGTATTTGTGTATTTGTGTATTAAATAGCCCGTCTAACTTGAGTCGCTGGTACCATTGGGGGGTTTAAACATGTCGTCTGCTTGAATATATTGAATAACTCACCACTAACTGTTTCTAGCTTTGGTTATTTTAAGCAACAACGACACCTGACAGAGCGGACGGACTTGCGGCCACCTGCGAACATTGGTAAGTTGAACTTTGAAGTATATTATTGTCCCACTATGTCAGCGTTTCTATCTTAAATCAGTTCCACTTATAATTACAGCATTTAAAATAATTACATTTCTAGTTAAAATTACAGACCATGGCATCTTGCGCGTCCGTCGGCGTCCGTTAGTCCTTCCTTGCTTACTTGCGCGTGCGTTCTATTGTTTTTAACCCCGTTATGGTACCAGGCCAGGCTGATATCTTTATTGCAGCATAAACTGTTCTAACGCGGTTCACAGATACCATTCGAACGACATGTGGTATTGGATTCGTTCGTTAGGCCAGTTTTGTGCACAGACAGTAGTTTTCCAAATTTATATGACAGCATAAACTGTTCTAACGCCGGTCGCAGATACCATTCAAACTGCATGTGGTGTTGGACTGTTTTCGTTAGGCCAGTTTTGTTGCACAAACAGTATTTTCGACAGCATAGGGTTTGTTTTCCAAATTTAAATGAGAGTATTTGTGTATTTGTGTATTAAATAGCCCGTCTAACTTGAGTCGCTGGTACCATTGGGGTTTAAACATGTCGTCTGCTTGAATAAATTGAATAACTCACCACTAACTGTTTTGCGCGTCCGTTAGTCCTTCCTTGCTTACTTGCGCGTGCGTTCTATTGTTTTTAACCCCGTTATGGTACCAGGCCAGGCTGATATCTTTATTGCAGCATAAACTGTTCTAACGCGGTTCACAGATACCATTCGAACGGCATGTGGTATTGGATTCGTTCGTTAGGCCAGTTTTAGTGCACAGACAGTAGTTTTCCAAATTTATATGACAGCATAAACTGTTCTAACGCCGGTCGCAGATACCATTCAAACTGCATGTGGTGTTGGACTGTTCGTTAGGCCCAGTTTTGTGCACAACAGTATTTTCGACAGCATAGGGTTTGTTTTCCAAATTTAAATGAGAGTATTTGTGTATTTGTGTATTAAATAGCCCGTCTAACTTGAGTCGCTGGTACCATTGGGGGTTTAAACATGTCGTCTGCTTGAAATATATTGAATAACTCACCACTAACTGTTTCTAGCTTTGGTTATTTTTAAGCAACAACGACACCTGACAGAGCGGACGGACTTGCGGCCACCTGCGAACATTGGTAAGTTGAACTTTGAAGTATATTATTGTCCCACTATGTCAGCGTTTCTATCTTAAATTCAGTTCCACTTATAATTACAGCATTTAAAATAATTACATTTCTAGTTAAAATTTACAGACCATGGCATCTTGCGCGTCCGTCGGCGTCCGTTTAGTCCTTCCTTGCTTACTTGCGCGTGCGTTCTATTGTTTTTAACCCCGTTATGGTACCAGGCCAGGCTGATATCTTTATTGCAGCAATAAACTGTTCTAACGCGGTTCACAGATACCATTCGAACGACATGTGGTATTGGATTCGTTCGTTAGGCAAGTTTTGTGCACAGACAGTAGTTTTCCAAATTTATATGACAGCATAAACTGTTCTACACGCCGGTCGCAGATACCATTCAAACTGCATGTGGTGTTGGACTGTTTCGTTAGGCCAGTTTTGTGCACAAACAGTATTTTCGACAGCATAGGGTTTGTTTTCCAAATTTAAATGAGAGTATTTGTGTATTTGTGTATTAAATAGCCCGTCTAACTTGAGTCGCTTGGTACCATTGGGGTTTAAACATGTCGTCTGCTTGAATATATTGAATAACTCACCACTAACTGTTTTGCGCGTCCGTCGGCGTCCGTTAGTCCTTCCTTGCTTACTTGCGCGTGCGTTCTATTGTTTTTAACCCCGTTATGGTACCAGGCCAGGCTGATATCTTTATTGCAGCATAAACTGTTCTAACGCGGTTCACAGATACCATTCGAAC